>CM028138.1:777187500-777645000 GCA_016271365.2 Neoceratodus forsteri
CTTTAAGTTTGCTATAATCATTACTGTCCTGATTGTCCATTTGACCCAATGCATCCTGAGCTACCCCGATAAGTAGCAGGGATAGCTGGAAGCTCCAGGACACTCTGGGAATGTTTGCCTGAATACATACTTTTTAAAATGAATTTAGAAATGCATCCATACCTTCCCCCTCTTTAAATTCAGCTATCAATTTAGAATTTAATTTGTAACCCAGTCCTGGAGTTCCAGTTTCACTCAGGCCACTTACCTGCTCTGGCGCTGGTATTGAGAGTTGTAGCTTCTCCAGTTCAAATTTCCTCTGGCACTATCTTTCTCCTTTTGCTGCTCTCTCAGCCTGTTGCTGCTCTTGCTCAGCCTCTTTCCAATGCTGGTTTTCTTCTTCCTTGGCCTCTCACTGCTCTTGCTTCTCCTATCTCTCCATCTCCATCTTACTCTGTTCAGGCTCCCTTCTCTGCTGGGCTTTGAACCTTTTCTGTTCAAACTCCAGCTCCATTCTCCACAACTTCATCTGCAGCCTAATCCCTTCTGGCTCCAGAATCTTGGTGACCTTTCCCTGCTGCTGTGGTTCTTGGCTTGCACTGGTCCTGCTGTTCTCCTCTCTGGGTCTGGACACTGCATTTGACACTGGCCCCTCCATACCCAAGGTTTGGTCCTTTCCGGTCACAGACTGTGACTCTAGGTCTTGGGCATTGGCTGCCACAACAGCCTCCAAGAGATGCTTTTTGGTTCATCCCTCCTGCTGGACTCCTCTCTCTTGGCACAAGTGCCTCAGGTAGTCTGCAATGTACTCACTGTAGTTGGAAGGCATCTTTTTCCCTATCTGTGGCGTCACTAGACACACACACACACACACACACACACACACACACACACAAAAAAAAACAACAGGTAGGGTATTTAAACTGTAGGCACAATTATATAGTTGTTTATTTTTTAAATCACTGCCTTATTTTACATGTGAGCTGTTACAGTTATCAATCTGATACACTTAACTGTTAATGCTTGTGTTACCAAATACTTTTAAATTGCACCACTGCCAACCAGATCTGTTGCAAACACACTCCACAGGTCAGGCCATCTGCTCCCATAATGCCAAACCTCAAAGTGCAATATGTGAACAGGAGACAAACAGTGTAACCCTCCTGTCTGTTTTGGGTCCTGAATCACCTACTAGCCTCAAGTCCTGGGATCAAATATGAACTTTTCAATACGTCCAGTTAACAGTGACTCAGATATACACTCTCTTCGGGGATGCAGTGCAATAATTCACCCACCTTTTGATTCAATTTGAGACCTAGGTATATTCTTACCTTATCAAGATAGTCATATATAATTTTTAAGCCTTTAACAGTTGTCAGAATTATCCAATACTGTTTCAGCCTCCAGATGCAAAAGAAAATTCTCAAGCAGGATTAAGGAAACCAAAATGTTTACTGGAATTACAAAAATAGTAAATACATATAAAACATAGAACATATAACATAAATACTTACAGTCAAAATAAAAGGGAATTTCAGAAACAAATACAGCTGTAACTTATTTCTAGTCTTAACTAGTTTTCTAGTTGGTATTACCTAATTATAACAGAAGTGCCATTTTCTTTTCAGAACACAGCGTGTTTTCTCTTAGGAGTCCAGAGATAAAAAGCATCCACTGTCCCCTCAGATGTTTGGCAATACTAAAAGTCAATTTCTCCACCTTCTTGGGATGGCACAGCACATGTGGTCACTGTTAGTCCTGGAATTACTTTGTAACCTGATTAAGTATATTCAAGAGGGTGTCATTTTACTGTTGGCTGAAAATCTGCTAAGTTAGCAATATCAAAATATGACAGTCGTTTTGATCAGAGCAATCTCCTTTGATCTCAGAAAACATCCTGCCAGCTATTTTCTTCTAGTTGTGAGAAAGCTAACAGGAATTAGTTAAATGGCCTTTTCCTCAGATATTAAAATGCATACTTTGTCCCTACAGATCAAAGAAGAGATAGTTTATGTCTGTTATAACCTGGCATAATGAAGTCCAGCAATTATGCATCAAAGCAAAGAAGGAAGCTAGCATTTTTGGCTGCTGCAGTTACTGTGTTGGGGACAAAAGGTCAGGCCCCTTTTAAAAACTGATGGCTACCATTTCCCTAAGCAGACATTCACATAAACATATATTTAAATCACAAATATAATACAATATATGGACAAGTAGATGGTAGAGCGTCACAGTTACCATAACATAATAAAAATCATAAAAACTTCTAAGGTTCGGATAAGGATCCTAACCATTTTTTTTTTTTTGCTTATCAGAACCTTTTAGAAACTCAGAAACTTTTGAGTTTCTCACATTCCTACTCTCCTCATAAGGCTTTTGTTACAATCTCTGAACCATTTTAGTTACCTCCCTCTAGACTGTCTCCACCATGCTTATATCCTTTCTAAGGTGTGGTCTCCTGAACTGGAAAAAATACTCTAGGTGGGACCTCAATGGGGACCATAATAGTAGCAATGCCACCATCCACCTCCTGCTGTAAATACCTCTACTTATGCATTCAGGGATCCCACTGGTCCCACCAATGTCTTTGTCGCACTATCTTGCCACCTTGAGGTCCCTTTTCTCCTTAGTGACTGACAATACTTTCCCACTATCCTGTACTCACTTCTTAGGTTCCTGTTCCCTTGATGCATGATTTTGCACTTTTTGGAATTCACCTCCAACTGCCTTACTGTTGGCCACTCTTTGAGTTTCCCAAGATTCTTATGCATTCTTTCCACCCTTTTGTTATTACATGCTGTATTGCAGATTTTGGTATCATCTGTAGAAAGGCATATCTGCCCTTCCAGTTCATCTGCAATGTCATTTACAAAGACATTGATGAGGATTGGTCCCAGTACTGAGCCCTGTGGCACCCCACTATTTAATCTCCCATCATTAGATTGAGTGCCGTTAGCCACCATTTTCTATCACCTATCCATTAACTAGATTCTAACCCAGTTCACCTCTTTAGATCCCATTCATAGGCTGTTCAATAAGTATATTCATGTGCAGCACAGTGTCTTAGGTCTTGCTATTGTCCAAATATGGTACATCACCGGCCCTCCTGTGACCTAGTTCCGTGGTCACCCTTTTAAGGAGCCCAATCAGATTTGTCTGGCTTGACTTTCCTCCTGAATACATGCAGCCTTTGTTTTTGTAGCCCATCAGATTCAAAATAATCTACCAACGTTTCCTTTTTCAGTGTCCATTACTTTTCCCACTACTGAGGGGAGGATCACTGACTTATAGTTATTAGGCATTTCCCTGCTTTACCTTTTGCAGGAGAACCACATCAGCTGTTCTCCAGTCCTTCAGAACCATGACTGTTTCAAGTGATCTGTTGAATATGGCCATCAGCAGGCAGTCAGCACCTCCCTATGATCTTTCTGCACCCTTTGGTTCATCCCATTTTTCAGAGATGCAAGTCCCTTTAGGACTTTTTTTCTCAGAAAATGGACTTGAGTATGCCTCCCCTCCCCCTTTGTTCCTGTTAATCATTCAGGGTTCTCCCCCCTCCCTTCACTGTGAATACTCTACAGAAGTACCTTTTCATATCTGTTTTTTCTTGCTCCTCTTATGTGCAGTCTTCCTCTGCAGTCCTCCTTATCCTTACTATCGTTCCATTTGCTTTGCTCTTCTCACTTAATGTTCCTGAAGAAAGTTGTATCCCCATTTGCTACCCCTTTGACTATCCTTTCCACTATCTGAACTTTTTCTCCCCTCACTGTCTTACCTGCTTCCCTCTGTTTTAGCTGATACAACTCCCTGTCTTCCTCTCTCAATGTCCATTATACCTTTTGAATGGCACTTTTTTCCCTACACCATTTTGGCCATTTCCCTGGAGTACTATAAAGGTCTCTAATGGTCTCAACACTAGCCCAGATTCTACACATTCTACTCCACCTCATCCCTTTCAGTTGTGCCTGTTTAGCTACAAAGAAAGTCGAAGACATAATTCTTAGCCTTGACACCAAGAAAAGTGCAGGGGGCGATGGCCTTGAATCATTTTTCTTGTGGTTAGGCTATGCCTAGCTCACAGCCCCCATCCTAACATCTTCAACCTCTCTATTACCACAGCTACTGTTCCATCCTGCTGGAAATCTGCCCATGTTCTTCCTCGCTTCAAATCAGGAGATCCTTGTGACTTAAACAGCTACCATCCTATCTCTATCTGACCCGTTCTTTCCAAAGTTCTGGAAAAACTTATTTATAACCAACTAAAAAATCACCTTGAAGTGCACTCACTCCTAAACCTGGCCCAATCTGGCTTCAGGTTGAAGCACAGTACCATCTCAGCCTTGGCTAAAGTCTCTAATGACTGGATCCATGCTATGGACAAAAAAAGAAGGTTACTGGTGCAGTCTTTCTGGACATCAGTAAGGCCTTTGACACAGTAGACCACCACCTCCTAATCACCTGTCTTGCCTACATAGGTGCCACTCCACTTACCTTACAGTGGTTTAACAGTTATCTCACAGGAAGGATACAAAAAGTCAAAGCTGATGGCCTACTGTATGCCCCCCTTCCAGTTGCCAGAGGAGTCCCTCAAGACTCCATCCTAGGACCAATCCTTTTTTCCCTGTACATCAACAACCTTGACTCCCACATAAAGAACTCTAGCATACATTTCTTTGCAGATGATATGGTTTTATATGCATCAGGCTCGTCCTTAACTGAAGTCAGGGAAGTACTCCAAGCTGATTTTATCCAGTTAGAATGCAACCTTATTAATGCCAAGCTTCTCTTAAATGCCAAAAAAAAACCAAGACAATTATTTTCTAGAGACTTGCCTTGTCTGGTGCCCTACCTACCACACCTAAAAACTTCAATATTACCTCCCTAGGTGAACCCTTGTAAGTCATACTTAAATTTAAATATCTAGGTATGTGGATAAACAACAAGCTTTCCTTCAATGACCACATTGAGGATCTATCAAAGAGGCTTAAAGAACGCTTGGGTTTCTTCTTTAGAAATAGGACCCTCTTTTCTCTTGTGACCCACAAAAGGCTTGTCCAAGCAACATTCCTTCCCTTGCTTGACTATGGAGACATTATCTTTATCTCCTCCCCAACCTTGAGCCTATCTAAACTAGACATACTCGGATCACCATGCTTTTCACTTCATTACTAACTCTTCATACAGGACCCACCACTGTGATCTTTATGCAGCAGTTGGGTGGACCTCTCTTGCCACCAGACGCCTCCTGCATGCTGGCATTTGGACCCTCAAATTACTACTCCACAAACTGCCTGTCTATTTAACGTTTGTCATACACATCACGCATAGTGCCTACTCCCTAAGGAAATCCAACCTTATCCTGCTAGATGTTCCCAGGACACATACCACAGTTGGCCAAAGAGCTGTTTTATACACCCTCCCAAACACCTGGAACCAACTACAAGCCATGCTGAAGCTAACCAGCATTGTATCAATTAACTCCTACAAAACACTAGCTATCTCTAAATTAAAAGACATATGTAGGTGCTACTAGGCCCCCAATGCCAAGTCAACTTCCTAGGTACCAGCTGGCCCTCTACTTATTAAGCTGAAATGTGTTGCATAATTTAGGGCAAGGTTAAAGCTCGAATGTACTGCATATATAGCATAAGGACTTCTATTGTGTATACCTCTTGTATTATATATTTTTTCTTTGTTGTTCTACATTTTATATCTCCTGTCTATGTAATTGCAAACTGTATGTGTATGTGCCTCAGGACCTCCTTGTGAATGAGCTTGCTCAACAGAGTCTTTCCTGCAATAAACTTGAACTTTAACTTTTCCTTGCTTTTACTCACTTCCTTCACACAGTGCATGGTTGCCTTAGTTATGATCTACCTTATATTCCCTCTTCCTCTACCCCTTCCTGGTATCCTCGACTAATGAGTTTTGTATCCCCCCCACCCAAATAGTCAGCTTCAGAGTCAGTCTCCCATTTCATTAAAATCTGCCTTGCTAAAGTCCAGGACTCTCACCCACATGTGGTTTGCCTCTGCTCCCATGTAAATGTTTATTACTTTGAAATCTGAATAAATAGTGACTCTTAAATGCTTCTGTGACCTAGAAACTTTCAATGGTACTTCTATAGTGCATATTTATATTGCCTATTATTTTTACTAAAGTTAACTTCCACAGTGGTGTAGCTAAAAAATAACATTTGTAAGCCAGAACTCTTTGAATTATCCCCCCCCCCACATTGTAGACATACTGGCATTTGTTTACCAGACTCCTTGCACACCCCATATTGTACTTTAGGAACTGCCGAGCAACAAATAAGGCCAGTCACATCATAACACCAGTAGAGGTGGCTTTTAGGCAGTATGAATAACATACCATAAATCAGTGCCCAGGACTCAAAATGCCTCACCCCTCTCCAATGAATGTGAAAGCTACAACTTACTTGAAGTATGTATTACTACACCCATGTTACCACTTATTTACAGGTTTAAAGCTCATACCACAAGTTTTCACCCAATCATCAAAACAGTTAAAGTCAATTAGCATTTTTTATACTATCAGTAAATGTTTCTACTGCCCCACCAGTTTTTGTGTCATCTGTCAACTTGGAGTAGTTGCTAATTGTTTGGGTGCCCAGGTATGAAATGAATAGACAAAATAAAATTGGACCCAGAATTAAACCCTGGTTGACCCCAATACCGACATGATCGTCTGAGTATTTTAGCTCAGTTATTCTGATGTGGTGCTTTCTGTCATGTAATTAATTATTTATCACCTGGACTAAAAGTAGGTTAAGGTTTAGAACTTGTAGATTTGGTACTGCCATATCACATGTAACCAGATCAATGCCTGTATGGAAGGCAAGGTAAATTTCATGTGTAGGCTTACCCTGATCAAGAAAATAAATTGTTTGACCCTTTTTTCATTACTTTATCAATGACTGAGTTAATAATAATGGGTCTATTAATGGCAACACCAATTGTCACACCCTTTTAATGGACTAGCTTGACATCAGCTGTTTAGCAGTAACTGGGAGCTCACCAGTGTTTAATGATATCTTCATAATATGAGTAAGATGATTACTTCTTTGGGCTGCAGCCTGTTTAAATACTGTTAGTGTTAAGTCATCACATCCCAGAACTTCTTAATATCTGTGTTTTGGGTGTCAATTAATACATCATTAGCTGTTATTTTATTGGTATTGGACCCTAAGCACCAATGGGTGTGAAGTATGCACCGGAGGCATGTATCCCACCCACCCAGCCCCACACCCATAGACAGACGCGTGCACTCATAGTGACCCCACCCATCGGTATGCAGGTCCACACCCGGTGGCCGGGAGGTGTAGTAGGCCCAGCAGGCTACCAATCGGATACCTCCCCTGGTCCCTAGTAGATCACTCATGAGTTGGGTATGGGTCCAGGCTCTGAATTGCACCTGAAGACACCTGGACCCATGGAGAAATGCTCTATTGGGCTTTGGACATCTGGCATTGCCCCCAATTCACAGGGGTCACCCGAGCCACCCTCTGAAGCTCAAGTCAACCCCAGCATCCATGTAGCAAGGTGCCCCCCATGCACACACTGCACACAGGTTTGCCTGCCACCCCACAGAGGCAACCCCTGAACCCCATATCCCCTACCCTACAGTGGTGTTCAGTGGTGCCCCTCAACAACCCCCAACCCATACCTGCAAGTGTGGTACTGTGAGCTTGACAGCAAGTGGCACAGCCCTCTGCACACCTCCATCACTACCGTCTGTCTGTCATATGTGGATGTGCATTGGTTGTGCACTCTTGTGTAGGTCAGATGTCCAGTGGAAATAGAGGTGTGCAGAAGGCTGTACTGCTGGCTGTCCAGCTCACAGTACCATACCTGCAGGTACAGATGGGGATTGTCAGTGCCAGTGTGGTTGGCTGTGCCCATTGGGGCAGTATGGCTCAGTGGTTTAAGGCTCTGAGCTGCAAATCTGGAGACCTGGGTTTGAATCCCACAGCCCCCACTTGCATAATGTGTGATCCTAAGCAAGTCACTTAACTTCCTTGTGCTCCCAGATTGCACCTGTAAACAAGCTTTCAGCTTAGTGTGTCTCACCTGGTTAAATAATTGGGGTGCCTTGCCAGTAGTGCTGGGTGATGGGCTGCTTTGGGTTTACCTATAGTGCCTCGACAGCGCTAGGGCTGACATCCCCTACCATGATAGCTACAATGCTGACTGTCGGCATTGTAGCCACGGGATGTCGGTGCTCAAAATTGGGGGCTGCGCCCCTGAACCACCCCCACCTCCCCAGTTTCTAGGATTCCAACTCCAAGTTGGAGTTGGATCAGAGGGGAGCAAGCACCAAGAGCGGAAGTACCAGTTGCCACATGGATCACCACAAGAATGGCCAGTTTTGCCCAATATCTGGTGCTGTGGTAGTCTTCACGATTGGGGAGTCACTGCGGTGACGGTATACCACTGCTTGGCAATACAGTGGTGCTGTGGTGGAGTGGTCAGCATCAGGGGTGGGTAATTCTCCATTGTGTGTGTGAGGTGTCTGCTAGGGGGGTACTGGTCAGAGCAGGCCCCAGCTGTGTGTGGGGGTACTCCCTTCTGCTTGCAGGCCCATTCTACTCTTCTGTATGTGCGGGGACTGGGCTCGTTGGGGCACTTATGGCAGGGCTTTTACTGGTGTACCAGCTGGCCCCCTCTGTGTCCCAGTACGCAGCACTACTCACCATGGTGCATGGCTGGTACTGCTGGCATGCCTGGGCCCCCCTCAACCCACCCGACATGTTGCTGCTCAAGCAGCAGGGATTAGGCACATGCCAGCTGTGTGACCCAGTTGTGAATCATGCAACCACTGCTCTACAGCATTCTTACTTAACTATGCCAATGCACCCAGTTTACGTGGCATGTTAGCATAGTGAATAGGCCCATTGATTGTAATAGTTAAGCAATAAGGCATTACAGGGTGTGTGTTATGAACATACAAACATGAAAATGCCAGCAGAAATAGGCATTATGATCTGCTGAGTCTGCTTGATTTTCAGCTAGCCCCTCATCTCAAAGCTGCCCCTTCCACTCCTCCCCTCCTTTTATTTATCCTCCCCATTCACCCAGTCCAATTCATTCTTGAAACTGCCCACAGTCATACAGGCCACCACTTCCTGTAGTAGAGCATTCCACTTGCCCACCACCCTTTCCATGAAGAACTGTCTCCTTGCCTCCCTCCTGAATCTCCCCCCTCCAGTCTGAGATTGTGCCCTCTCATGTCCCTTCCTCTTCTTAATTGGAAGATCCCCTATTTCAAGTCTTGTTTATCCCTTTCAAGTAATTAAAGGTCTCAATCATTCCCCCCCCCAGCCCTCCTCTTCTCCAAGGAGTGGATACCTAACTCATAGATACATAGATACATAGACAGTGTCGGCAGATAAGGGCCTATGGCCCACCCAGTCTGCCCATTTGAGCTTGTAAGTTCAATTTGTTTTCCTAGAAGTCTGTTGCCCTTTACCCCTGACCACCAGAATTCCTTTATGTCTATCCCATGCATTCTTAAATCCCATGATTGTTTCAGCCCCCACCACTTCCTCTGGCTGGGAGTTCCACTTGTCCTCCACCCATTCTGTGAAGAAATTCTTTCTCATGTTTCCTCTGAATCGTCCTCCCTCCAACTTCATCCCATGCCCTCTACTCCTGGAACATCTTTTTCACTTAAAAATAGTGTTTTCCTGAACCCTGTTCCTCCCTGTAAGATACTTGTATGTCTCTATCATATCCCTTCTCTCCCTCCTCTCCTCCAGGGAGTACATGTTCAGTTCCCTCAACTTGTCTTCATAGGACTTGTAATGCAATCCATGCACCATCTTTGTTGCCCTCCTCTGAACCTTCTCTACCCTGTCTATGTCCTTACATAGGTATGGTCTCCAGAACTGTACACTGTACTCCAGGTGGGCCTCACTAGCATCTTGTATAGTGGAATTATGACCTCCCTTTTCCTGCTGGTGATGCCCCTGCCTATACATCCCAGCATCCTATTTGCTTTACCTGCTGCCTTGTCACACTGTTTCCCTACCTTGAGGTCATCAGAGATGATAACCCCAAGATCCCTTTCCTGCTTGGTGCATGCTATATCCTCACCCCCCAACTGATATATTGGGTTTTGTGCTCCATATGCATTATCTTGCACTTCTTTGCATTGAATTTCAACTGCCAAACCCCTGACCATTCTTCAAGTTTCTACAGGTCACTTCTCATTCTGTCTACACCCTCTGGTGTGTCTACTCTGTTACTCACTCAGTCTTTCTTCGTAGGGCTTGCCTTCAAATCTCTGGATCATCTTTGTTGCTCTATGCTGCACCCCCTCCAACAATCTGATGTCCTTTTTCAGGCATGGGTGCCTGAACTGCATGCAGTACTCCATGTGTGGCCTGACCAGTAACCTGTACAGGGGGAGAATTACCTCCCTAATTCTGGAGGTGATTCCCCTCACTATACACCCCAGCATCTTGCTGACCTTTGCTGCCACCTTCCTACACTGAGCAGAGTTGTTCACACTCCCTGTTATAAGTACCACTAGGTCCTTTCTCCATAGTGCTTCCCAACTGTACCCCTCCCAGATGACAGTCCCTCCCCTGGTTCTTTGCTCTGAAGTGCCTTACCTTGCTGTTCTTGGCATTGAACCCCAGCTATCATGTTTCTGACCATTCCTGCAGTTTAGTCAGGTTGTCCTGCAGCCCCTTTCATCCCACAGTGTCATCAACCACTGCCCCCATTTTAGTGTCATCTGCAAACAGACTGATCTTACTTCAGATTCCATGTGAGATATCAGCTATGAATAACCCAAACAGCACTGATCCCTGTGATACCCTGTTCATCACTGCCCTCGGTGCTGAGAGTTCCCCTCCCACTACTACCATCTGCTGCCTACCCCTTAGCCAATTCTTCATCCGTCTCACCACCTTTTCCACTGCCCATACAGATTCCAGCACTCCCCCAGCCTCCCGTGTGGCACAGAATCAAAGGCCTTGCTGAAGTCAAAATACAGGACATCCACTGCATGGCCCTTGTCTAGTTCTCTTGTCATTCAATCATAGTACTCAATGTGGTTGTTCTGGCAGGATCTACCTAAGACAAACCTGTGCTGATGCCCATTCTGGAATCGATTGTCCTTCAAATGGGTCATCAGCCACTCTTTCAGGATTGTTTCCATGAGCTTCCCCATGACTGATGTGAGGCTCACTGGCCTGTAGTATTATGGTTCATCCTTTGGGTCTTCTTTGTGGATGGGCACTGCATGGGTCATCCTTCAGTCCTGTAGTATGCATCCCGTGTCTAGAGAGGTGTTGAACAGGTCAGCCAGTTCCAGGATCTCAGCCAGCTCCTTGAGTACACAAGGGTGGATGCCAACTGGTTCAGGTGCCTTGTCTACCCTCAGTGCCCTCAGTCCTTCCAGTACCCTTTCCTCAGTAATCCTCACATCTGTGATCCCTTCCCACCCTGCCTACCCCACCTCTCCCCTGCGGTACCTTCCCCCCTTTCTCTTGCCTGTATACAGAACAGAAGTATTAATTTAATGCCTCTGCCTGATCCTCCCCTGTCTCCACCCAGTGCCATTATGGGATAATGGCACACATCATGAAGTGAGGCCTGAGGTGAAACCAAGCATTTTACATACCCAAGAAGTGCTGTTAACCCTCAATTAAGCACACCCTGGAATGCCTTGCTGTGATTATAAAATGTATTCCCTTATTTTTTTTTATTTTAGTACTGAGTAATCAGGTTCAGACAGTAAAGCATTTTTGACCGGTGCTGTTGTGCTGGGATAACAGCATGGTCATGTGATTGGATTCCACCAATCACAATATAGTATTTCTCTTACCAATGTTATAATGTTCAGAATTGTAATGCTGTGATTATGTGAAATATGAAAATGTACTCATTGGATGCTTCAGCCATTCTACTTTAATCAGCTTTTGTAGATTATTTAGAGTAAGTGGTCCAATGCTGTAGTTTACACATTTCTTTTAATTAATTTACACATAAAGACCTTCTAGAGTTTGTTTATTTATAACTCATTTGAGTTCCAGATTATGGTTTGCCTTTAGAATCATTTTTTTTACATTTTCTTTCTATATTTATAACTATGTTTACAGTGATTTCCATCAACATAATTGTGCTACCATATTTTAGAGACTGTTTTCCTTTTTGCTCTAATTTGTTGTAGTTTGCAATTGAACCTTATTGTTTTTGCTTGTCTTCTTGTATACAGATATTTTTAGCATACATTTGTCCTATTAATCACAATAGTTTATTTTTGAGCAAGTACCAACATGCATTTGTGTCTTTTCTGATCATCTCTATTTTCCAGACCCATGCTGACAACTCCCATTTTATGACTTCAATATTAGCTCTGACAGCTCAGTATTACCTGTGTGTCAATTTTTTTACATTAGTCTTATGATTGGTCTTAGCCAAAAGGGGCTAAACCATGACACAGGGGGAGGCCACATCCCACTACAGGATCCAAAGTGGTCAAACTCATGCTTGCTGAGAAGGGTGAGAGCTACACTTCCACAGAAGGGCAGCATATAGTAAACTGTGTCTCAGGTGCTGCTCCAAGGAATATACAAACACACCTGAGGTCAATGTAGGTGAACTACACTTCGATACAAGGACTGAGGGAAACCAGGGCCTTTGTCACAGTCATCCAGCAGGATGACTGTGAGGAGGGGGATTAACTTTTGGGGGGCCCCTTTTCACCTATCTCCTGCAATCTACACCTGCAGTAGGCACCCTGGGCACCTGTAAAACTCCAATTTATTTATTAATTTTCTTTTTCTGTGATGCCCCCAACTTTGGGGCATTACAGATTCAGGCCCACCTAAAAATACATGTCTCCATGTAGTCCCCTAAACACTCTATCAAAACATTTTCTTAACATGCTAATATTTAATTTAACACTCTATGAAACCTTACTCTGAAAAAAAAATTAAGATATCTGTAACTACTGTAAAAACTTTAAATTTACTAAATTAATGTGACTGTGTCTGGGGAATTACTCTAGATAGATCTACCTATGGTACAATGAGACAAGTTGAGAGGCTTCCATTATGTACCTTCTAGGGGGAACACCTGCATTTGATCTTAGGGATCTATGGAGTTGGAAGCCTAGAAGCTGTGGAAGAATGCATTCTAGTTCCAAAAAATCTGGGATTTCAGGATTTACTTCTGGTACAACTGGACGGTAAAAGGAATTTACATTGGAAGTGTGAATCCAAGGGTCTTTGCACCAATTGGTTGGCAATTCCACTCCCAATATTGTGTCCTTTATAGACTCCTGCCTCTCCTTTGGTGTAGAACTGTCCTTATCTTTTGCTAGAACAGTGTCTCTAAAAGTACAGGCTTTTAGGAGATTTTGGTGAACAATCTTGGTATTATTTCTCATTTCTTTCTGAATCTTATATGCTGGTAACTCTGGATAAGGGATCTCAATAATGTGGTACGGTTCAGGTTCTCATTTTGAAGCTAACTTGCTGCATTTTTGAGTTCTTTTTAGAAATACTTGTTCACCTATAAGTGAGGGTGTAACATTAGCCTTGGAATCATAGTCTGTTTTTTGTCTTTGATGCACTTGCTCCATATGTTTGCCTACAATTTGTCCTGCTTCTTGCAGATGTTGGTTATGTTCTTGTACACAATTTGTAGTTGGCTGTTTGATTTTGGTTTCATCCAGTGGTACCTCTAATACTAAGTCCATTGGGAGTCTTCCATGGTGTCCAAACATTTAATAATGAGGTGTATACCCGGTAGAACTGTGTATAGTGTTATTATATAGAGAAGTAAGTTCAGGAAGAAGAGCTGACCAGTAGACACATTTACAGTCCGGTAAGGCTCGTAACATTTCAAGTAAAGTCTGATTTGTTCTTGCACAGAGTCCATTATTTTGGGGATGGTAGGCAGTAGTTTTTAGTTTCCAACTTCCATAAAGAGCAAAGAGTTTATGAAAAAGCTTAGATTCAAAGAGGTTCCTTGGTCTGTAAGGATTTTTGTCAGATAAACAAAAGGTTGCACAAAACATCTTAGAAAGGTTTCTGCTGTAGTTCGAGCAGATAGATCTTTAACTGCACTGGCAGCTACAAATTTTGAGAAGTGATCAAACATAGTATGAACATACAGCCAATTCCTGATATATGCACATGCTTGGGATATTCTGTTTTGTGCATACATCTGAAATGGCATACAACTGAAATTGTATTGAAATCAATGGATCCAGTAAATAAAACACATTTTCTCACTTACTAGCCACTTTCTACTTTTAGTGATTGTATGAAACTCATGGAAAACATGCCGAATCACCAAATGTCGCACACTCTAAGCTGTTTAAGCTAGTTGTTTTCTCCAAAGCTCCTTGTTCTGACAAACAGTCTGAAACTGAGTAAAACTTGCATGTCTTTAACAACTGTCAGCACAGTTAACACCTGTTTAACAGATGTGAGTAACAGTATTAATGCCTGTGAAGCCCCTGTTTTGGGGGGCAAATTGTGCATACAACTGAAGTTTGGTGTGCATACAATCACATTTTTTATTATTAAATGTATAGGGTTGAGAATGGGACCTGCCGATTTTGTGCATACATCCAGAATGTGCATACATCCAAATGGCATACAAGTGGAATCCACTGTATATGTAACCACTGGTGCTTGGTTCCAGTTTTAGATGATCTAGAGCAACTAGCTCTAATGGTGCATTACTGACTACGGGGTGAAGAGGAGCTTTATGTTTACTCTTTTCTCTGCATTTAAAAGTACATGCTGGGCATTCTTCACACCACTTCACTATATTACTATGCATTCCTATCCAATAAAACCTCTTTCTAATAACAGCCTCTGTTTTCTTGTGTCCAAAATGTCCTGAGTGATCATGGCATACTACTGATGCGCTAGACCTTGGAACTATGATCTGGGTCAATTCCATATGCATAATAGGGCCCCTACTTCATTTAAGTAGGTCACAGTCTTCTATAGCCAGGTGAGCCCTATGCCTCAATAGTTTCATTACTTCTTGATCAAGCTTTTTCCATTCTCCCTGGGTCAGATGTTTCTGTGCTGAAACTAGAGTTTTAACCTATTTAAAAATGGGATCCTGGTCCCGCAATTGAACCCATTAACTTTTTTGGTCAGCAATTGTATCATCTACTTCAGGTCGGCTTTCTATATCTGGCTCTGGACCGACTTGACAGCAAGCTTGTACTATTTCTGCTGGTACTTGGAGAAAAGGCGGCATCTCTATGTTCTCCAATGAGGCATCATCTACTTCTGTTTCTACTTGTCCAGGCATCCGAGACAATGCATCCGCATTTGCATTCACTTTACCAGAGCTATATTTCAGGGAAAATTGATAGTTCGCAAGTCTGGAGGCCCACCTTTGTTCTAGTGATTCTAGCCTTGCTGTATTTAAGTGCTCCAATGGGTTATTATCTGTGAAGACTGTAAAAGAGGTAGCAGCCAAATATTGATGCAACTTTTCTGTAACGGCCCATACCAATGATAGGAACTCAAGTTTAACAGAGCTGTAGTGGGCATCATTCCACTCTGAGCCTCTTAATCCATGACTTGCATAAGCTATAACTCATTCCACACCATCTTGTTCTTGTATGAGGTATCGCACCCAATTCCTTGTTGCTGGCATCAGTACAGAAAAGAAAAGGTTTTGCAAAATCAGGATAAACTAGGATAGGAGCTTCAGTCAGTATTTTTTTTAACTTAACAATGTTCTTTGTTGCTTAGCTGCCCATACAACAGGACGATTCTTTGGGAATCGACCTTCTGTCGATCCGCTCAAAAGTTCACGCAACGGCACAGCAATTTTTGAAAAGTCCTTGATGAATCTTCGGTAATCCCCCACAAAACCTAGGAACTTCCAGACATCTCTGACAGTAGCAGGAACAGGCCAGTCTCTTACCACCTCTATCTTTTCTAGGTCTGGCAACACTCCCTCTGAGGAAACTATATGTCCCAGATAACTTACTTGGATTCTAATAGATGCCATTTAGATGGCTTTGCTTTAAGACCATACTGAGTTAGTCGTTGAAACACCTCACCTAAGTATAATAAATGTTATTCATGTGTCCTTGAGTAAACAATGATATCGTCCAGATATAATAATAAGATATAAAAAATTTCGACTTCCTAGGCAATGCTCAACAAACCTCTGAAAAGTTCCAGGGGCATTACAAAGTCCAAAAGACATCCTCACAAATTCAAAGAGACCCATGGGGTAATGAAGGCTGTTTTTTTCTTCCTCAGCTGCCATAGAAACTTGCCAATATCTGCTGATTAGGTTCAAAGTGGAGAACATAGCAGCAGATTGAAGAGCCATGAGGGAATCTTCTATCTAGGACAAAGGATATGTATCTCTATAGGTGAATGCATTTAACTTACGGTAATCAACACAGAATCAAATTTTACCATCCTTCTTCTTAACCAAAACAATCGGAGCTGCCCATGAGCTGTGACTCTCTTTAATTACTTCAGCCTCTTTCACCTCTTTGATCATTTCCTTCACTTGTTGGTACATTGCTGGTGGAATTGGTCTAAAATGCTCTCTGATAGGCAGATGTCTATTGGTATAGATGTGGTGCTGTACACCACAAACTATGCCAAAGTCCAATGGGTGCTGGCTAAAAGCTTCTTCATGATAAAACCACTTTCAGCACATCAGCTGTCTGTTCCACAGTGGTCTTGGGATTGCCCAAATTTATCTCTTCAGCCCATTTTGGTATACTAGCATCTCTTATTTCTTTTCCAGGTACCACCTTTGTCTATTGACTATGTCCAGTCTCTTCCTCAGCCTCAATAATGTCCTGAAGGCACATGGCATGGATTTAAGCAACAGGCTGATTACAGTAAAGTCATACATCATAGTTTCCTTAATTTAGCACTCTAACAGGGAATTAACCCTTGGCCTTGGCAGCTATACTTAGAGCCACTATTATAGGATCTTCTTTTCTAGTAGGATATGGTTCCACCAAAGCATCATAATCTTGACCCCTCAGGCTCACCTTTGCCTTAAACCATAGGGTGGTTTCTGTGCCTGGCTTTAATGTCACTAGCCTGGTGTCTGTCACTTGGACTTTACCAATCTCACCATCAGCATTGGCAAACTGTTGGTGGCATTACATATGATTAATAGTTTGCTGTAAAGCATGCTTATCCACTTGAGGTACATGCTTGGCTTTCTATTGAATGATCTGTACAAGCTCATTGAAACAATTCTGTAATAAATTCATTCCCAAAATTAATGGTGACAAATGTTTGCTTTCCATGTTACTAATGATGATGCCTAGTCAGCCTTGAGTGTTTCTTCCCAACCGAATATCAGTTTCCAGATAGCCCAGAAACGTTACTTCATTTCCATTGCTTGCTATCGACTTCACCCAAGATCAGGGAGGTGGTTTGAGATTGTCATGCATCCAATATTTTTCCGGAAATCTCACCCCTGCATCATGGTGACCTGTGATCCCATATCCAATAAAGCCATAAGTTCAATTCCGTCCACCTTTACCAGTACCATCTGACTCTTGCCAATAAAACAAGACTGATTTAGTGGAGTTGCTGGACCTGGTCATATGCTCTTTGAGGATCAGTCCTCATCCCCGAAGAATTTCTGTTTAAAATTAAGGTGGCATCCACTGGCTGACTGCATCGTCACTCCACATGGCCACTGATGCCGCACCGATGACAGATGGGCCTTTTGTGGTTTTCAAATTGATCCATGAGGTGACTTCGTTCACCCCTCCTAGGATGATCTATGTGACCATTCCCTCTTCTTTCCTTTCCAGACTTATTAAGGGACATTTCATTTTTTATAAATATTATAGACCTTGTATCTCTTTACACATCTCTGCCATCTTGTAGGCCAGAGTGGCAATTTGTGGTGTCAGCACAGAGTGTTGATTAGAACTGGACTGCACAGAGTAGATTGGTGCCTGCATCATTGGACCACATGTCTGTTTATGCTCCAAATACCGGCTTGGATATGTGTCGGGTTCTCTTCCATGCTCTGATCTCTGTAGGGGTAGTTCATCGGGTTGAAGTCCCTTTTTCCAGGCAATTTCTTCTGTCCACCTTTCTTTAGGATATCTAGGCCACACAGTTCCCAATGAAGCTGCCATCTGTGGATAGGCCAGAGTCTCTTCTTGGCAGTGTCCAGAACTGAATACCTTAATTGCTTTTTCCTTAAAATCTAGCAAATCAGCCTCAGAGTCCTGCAAATATAACATGCTGAGCTCTCTCCTCAAGGCTTTGCTATGCACCCCTTCAACAAACTTCTCTACCAAGATTCAGTCTGCATCTCAGACTTCCTCAGCATCTACCCTCTCAATAGCTCAAAATAGCTCTTGCAGACTTAATGCGAACTCTAGCAGGGTCTCTTGGGGCTTCTGAGTGCGTGAGAAAAATTTAATTTTTAGGTCAGACACTGATCAGGCATCAGATATTTGTTGCAGCCTCTGTAGAATCTGCTCCACCATAACTTTTGCTCCAAATGGCCAGGACTGTACTTCTCTTTGAGTGGCTCCTTTTAATTGCCCAATCAGAATCTCAACCTCTGTTGCTCTCGGACCTGGTACAAGCTGAACATAGCCTGCATATTTGGGTGAAACTCCCCTAAGTTGCTGGTTCCACTTCCATCTCTGTCTCTCTCTCTCTCTCTGGAAAATTGTGGAAACCATGGGACTCCAAAGTAGTATGGCATTGTTAATGGTGATGGCAGTATACATCCTTGGG
The DNA here is from genome assembly GCA_016271365.2 of Neoceratodus forsteri. Lineage (NCBI taxonomy): Eukaryota > Metazoa > Chordata > Ceratodontiformes > Ceratodontidae > Neoceratodus > Neoceratodus forsteri. Next base: position 777,206,243 of record CM028138.1, read on the forward strand.
GTCCATCCTGGTCTCTTTCAACTGACTCACTATCTCCACTGGACAATCCACTGCTACACCCTGTCTCCATTTGCACTTCTCCATAGGTCACTCCAACTTTAGACTCCTTGGATAAAGATTTATCTTATCCTGCTGACTACACCATTTGTTTTTTTGTGGTGCTCTGATGAAGATGGAATGAGTGAGTGGAACACCAAGGTCCGAATTAATGTGGATAAGATGAAAGTAACCCAGACAAGGAGAGGCAGGAGTCATCCAAGAGATTCGATGCCTGCAGGGTGTTTATTCAGTACCAGTGGGTAGACAGACACAGTCACAAGAGGGGTAGACAACATAACAATAGAGCGATAGAGAGAACGGGACTGCTTTTATCTCATACTGCTAAAATAACTACCAAAAAGTATTCTGAGGTGCACCTCAGCCTATTGCCACTATACTCTAAGATTTCTTAGCAGTAAGCTATATATAAGACTAGTACTTATACAGAAGTAAGGTTCTATTCACTACCCACAGTATCTGGATTTACAATGACCACAGAATCATAACAAAGTCCAACTGTCTGAAGTCTGCATGTGTACTGTCAGTCTCCTTTGGTAACTGAAAGAGAAGTAAAACAGAACTGTAGAACACTTAGACACAATTCCCAGCATGGACCTAGTTAAGGCCACTGGGGTGGTGAGATGTTTTGTAAATAGACCATAGGTTTCTCGGCAAAACCCATTCTCTCCAAGGCTGCCGGAAAGAAAGAACCAGACAAGCTGGTTCCTGGAATGAACCCACTTTCAGACTGTTAGATTCAACACTGGATGCAAAGAATTCCTCTGCCAAAACCCCATTCTAGGACCACCAAGGATAAGGAGGAACCAGGAGATGCGTGGTGACGAATCCACTGGAGGACTACCATGACCTGGATGCTGCTGAAGCACTCCAAGGGCCAGCAAGACTTTGAAGGATCTGAGATGAATATGGATCTCCAATACAACCAGGAACCAGAAGGATCTGAAGTGAACATGATTGATTCTGAAGTACCATCACAAGGAACTAGAACAAAACAATGAAACGATGGATGCATCTTGGACTGGGGCTTCAAAGGACTCGACTTGCAGTGAACGACCAGGGGATGCAGACCAGGTTCTTCCAGGATGTGCACACTCTTCTGCAGAGGGCAACCAACTTCAGGACATTCAGATCAGGGACCAAATGAAATGACACTGGCACTGCGGTCGTGATGCGCTTGAACTTCAGTGGACGTAACTTCGAACTGTAGGACAGAAGAAACGGTGGGTGTGAATTATATGACCTGCATCAAACTTGACTTCAGAGAACAACATGGATGGAGTACATGATCTGATGGTTGGACACTTTCTGGTGAAGAATGATGGTACAGACTTACTCTGGATACGTAGAACAGCAAACCATGGAACATCAGTGCAGCAGAAGATCGAGTCTGTTCCCATATGCTGGCACTACTGTAGCTAATAGGCTCAACTTCTCACAATACCAAGATAACTGCATGATGACCAGATAATGTGCCAGGAGAAGGTGCAAATTATCAATTTGGGGGCAATTACTAGGTCAATTGTACTAATGCATGGGGCAATTGTTCAGATGCACAGGCAATAGTTCAGATACAAGAGCAATTGTTTAGATGCACAGGGCAATTGTTCAGATGCACAGGACAATAGTTCAGATGCCAGGGGTAAATAACCACAATCCTAATGTCACAAGGCAGTCTCGGTGCTTCTAGCAATTACACAGTCTTTCAGAATGCTTGAGCAATAAACAGTTGAGTAAACAGTACAGTTGTTAACAGTCACTTTGCAGCATATTGTGAGCTAAGCATCCTTGGTTGGACCATTTTCTGTCCTTAGGGCCTTTCTGGATAGGATCTGGCTATCCTTGAGTGTGTTGCTATGAATGCCCCAATCACTACACTTGAATAACACTTGTTACTAGACCTGTTGCCCTGAACATTGGAGGCCTAAATCTTTACTTGCTATGGAGCCAGTATGCCCTACTTACTATTAGGCTGGCTTGCCCTAACTGGCTAGGCCTGGGCTGCCCTAACTACCTTAGGGCTGGCTTGCCCTATCTGACTAGGCGGGGGCTGCCCTTACTACTTTGGGGCTGGTGCCCAGCTGTACTGTGGGCCTGGTGCCCCAAATACTGTGGGCCTGATGCTCACTGAAATGGGCCTGGTGTCATTTTAACTGTGGGCCTGGCACCCTTTTAAATGTGGGCCTGGCATGCTCTGAAATGGGCCTGGTGCCATTTTAACTGTGGGTCTGGCATCCTGCTTCACTTTGGGCCTGGTAGCCCTGCTTTGCTTTGGGTCTGACTTGCCCTTTTAAACTGATGGGCTCCTTTTAAATCTTGCAGCCCTCTGAGACTGCTGTCACTCCTGTGGCATGTCACCTCCTTAGTACTACTCCTCCTATGAATATTTATAGGCCTCTTCAATGACCTTGCTGTCCTGACCTCTCCCAGTGGGCATTGCTACTGTCCCAGCCCCTCCTGAATATTCATTTGGGTCCTAGCCTTTCAACCCTCCAATGGTGCCTGACTTTGCGCCTAATGCTTTAACAATTAAAAAAAAAAAACAGTCTTGGCTCAGTATTAGAGGCGGACAGCATGTTGCAGGGTGCTGCCACAGACTCACCACACCACTGCTGAATCAAGGAGGTGAATGGGAGGCGGGAGGTGCTCTGACAGTGGGAGGGAGTGAACGGAGGCAGCGGGCAATGCAAGGGACAATCTGGGGGGCCTCAGATGGCTGACTGCTTGCAGACATGATGCGGCTCTTCTCAGCTGCCAACGAGTGACTGGGGATACTGTAAAAATAAACAAGAGGCTAAAACAAATAAGCAATTGGGCTCTTAGGCCCAAAATGACCGAACTGGCCATTTTCTTTCTTCATGATGCCCTGGTGGCACCACCAACCACAACATACAACAGCAGGAGGAGTCTTCAGGCATTGAAGGCAGAGCAGGCACACAGCTAAGTCCACAGGGATGGCTTCAACACCCAGGTAAGCCCTAACTTATCCCTTTGACTTATTGTGTCCTCTCTCCCCTACAGCTGCCCAGGAACAACTGACTAAAAACCAGTTAAACTTTCAAACTTGAATCCCAGTGTTCTAGAATGGCTGGAGTGGAATGCTGTGCATGAGCATCTCAGCACAACATTCCATCCAGGCCATTGTTACCAGAGCTGCATGAAATCTATTTTTTTACAAGATTTTGAGTGTACAGAGCACTTTTCTTTTATTATACGCAGTGCTTTCCACTTACAAGGAGGGGGAATTAACTTGGGGGGGCCCTTTTCACCTATCCCCTGCAATCTAGACCTGCAGTAGGCACCCTGGGCTCCTGTAAAACACCAATTTATTTATTAATTTTCTTTTTCTGTGATGCCCCATCTTTGGGGCATTACAAGAGACCATAGGTCTTGCTCAGGATTACTTACCTACAGTGTAACAGAAGCAAAAGACCTGTTGTGATAAAGGGACCAAAACACAATTTTACACCATAGGGTACTCACCCCAGTGAGGCATAGCAAGCTGCTTGGGAGGGACCGTATGAGGTCATACACTTGGTCAGTGATATGGATTATGTCACAGAGTTGCCGAATAGGAGGTGTACTTTGCAGGTTTTCCATGTAAATTCAATGAAACCCTAGTATGACTGCTGACATTGCCCTAGTGGTTTGCAGTACAGAAGATGGAGATCAGGGTGAGCCTGATCCAGAACTGCTAGAGGATAGTATGGAAAAAGCCTTTTGGAGTGCTGGGACATTCTCTGAAAATATCACACCAAAACAATCCGGCCAGATGACAGGGTATGCTTGTAGACTTTTCTCCACATTTTTACTTCCACCCCAGGGTGCACTGATCTCTCAGTGTAAGAGATGTAAACCATTGTGAACAAGCAAAGGTGATACAGGGTGCCTAAGAGGAAGTAATTATTTTTATTTCACTCTGAACACATACGCCCAGTGCCTGGACCTCGAATGAGAGGTAGCCACACGGTGGGCTGAATATTTTTAGAGAAATCAAAAGTTTGGTTAGTGAGGGTCTCTCAACCCCCCACAGGCAATTCTGGGTCATCTGACCTATATCTAGCAGCCCTTCTGAGAGCGGTCAAGACTTATTTTACAACTTTGTAGCTAGAGTGGAGAGCTGTGCATTTGGGGTCTAATTCAGGGGTTCCTACCTAATTTACTTGTTTTAGCCACATGAGTGACTGTTACACTTGGACCCTATTCCCACCATCATAGGAAGTAGAAAGGGAGTGCTGTAGTTCTATCAAGGCAAGGCAGAACTACAAACACGCTAGTGTGTGTTTTTATTTCACTCTGAACACCTACGCCCGGTGCCTGGACCACGAATGAGAGGTAGATGCATGGTCAGCTGAATATTTTTAGAGAAATCAAAAGTTTGGTTAGCAAGGGGATCTCGACCCCCACAGCACTTCCAGGTCATCTGACCTATATCTAGCGGCCTTGCTGCGAGCAGGGCGAGGGATTGGAGGGAGGCGCTGTGCGCAGCATTCAGAGACATGTGTCTGCCATGTCCACCTGGGCAGCAGGACACAGGAATTGTAAGTACAATTTACTTTAGGTCTATAGGTGTCCCTGATATTAATAGACAAAAAGGCATAAATGTTACATAAATGGAGTTGGTTAACTCAGTCAGGGGTGAATTGCATGATAATTGCTGCCAGATATGTCTAATGTTTACCAACAGGGAACAGATTCAGGAGTTTATCTGTGATAAATGCTTGTTAAATAATACCCTTCAGGAGGAAATCATAAGACTGCAAGCCAGGCGACCAGCTGCATCAGATATAGCTGAACTAGAAGATTACACTGATTCTGTGATATTAAATGGAGGCAGTATAATGCAGTGGTCTAAGGCTCTGAGCTGCACATTTGGTGACATCCAGCAGACCAGTCCTGGATTTGAATCCCACAGCTTCCACTTGCAAACTGTGTGACCCTGAGCAAGTCACTTAACCTCCTTGTGCTCCCAGGTCGCTCCTGTAAAAAAAGCTTTCAGCTTAGTGTGCTATATCTGGTTAAACAACTAAATAATAAAACAAAATCTTAACATTACCTCCCCTTTAGAAACTGAAAAAGGACATGATGAGGAGCTTGTATCTGAACATTTAGCAGATGACATTACATAGGCGACTGTCTCCAAACACAAAACAAAAAGAAGAGGAGGACAAATCCATAGTGCAGCACCCCTATGTTTACATAACACCTTTCAAGTATTAAAAATTGATAAAGGACCCATAATTGAAGACAGTGAGTTACCAATCAAAGTACAAAACATTAATAATGATTTAGAGCCAATGTCCAAATTACTACCAAGCATCTCATCCTAAAAATAAAGTCTTTCACACAGTACCCTTAATAATACCACCACCCTCAAATGACCAATAAAATCATTAAAACAAGTAATACTTTTAAAACCTATCTTTGTACTTAGTGAATCTATGATGAAATATACTGACCGCCTTATCTGTAACCCTGATAAAAACAACCGCACCAGTTCCAGTTATAGAGGGGCCAAGGTATCCGAGTTAACTGAAATAACTAAGGAGTTGTTTTCTGGACATACTAATAATGCATTAGTGATTATACATGCAGGCACTAATGACATACTAAAACCTCCCTATCTGAGCTAAATAAAGACTTTGTAGCACTATATAACATTCTGACAGAAAAGGGATGTGAAGTTTGCTTCTCAGAAATTCTCCAGTACGCAGAGCCACAGTGTTTATAACCCACAAAATTAAGGCACTAAATGAGTGGCCAAGAAAATGGTGCCTTAAACAGCAAGTGTCTTGTTTAACTCACTGGGAGGACTTATATGAGAGACCATCTCTGTTTTGTTGGGATGGGCTACATCTAAGTAGGAGAGGGGGTCCAATCCTGGGGACAAAATGGCTCTGTTTATTTCCAATGCTTTAAACTAGCTTCAAAAGGGGGAATATTGACTTAGATCCACATATGTGACGTCCAATATCACTACCCAGTATTATTCTAACATGCTGTACCTTAATGCCAGATCATTGAATACACTTAAAATTGCTGAATTAGAAGCTAAATGCCATTTGTTAAATCGAGATATTATTTCAGTAACAGAAACCTGGTGGAACACCAATTTAGAATGGTCAACAAGTATCCCAGGGTATAAACTCTATCGAAAAGATCATACAGATAGAAACATAGAAACATAGAATTTGATGGCAGATAAGGACCGCTTGGCCCACCCAGTCTGCCCATTTCCCTACCCACTGGATAAGCTACAGATCCTAGTTAACCAGCAGCCTACTTCTTCCTACCCCAACCCCCCAGAATTGCCTTATGACTATCCCATGCATGCTTGAATTCCACCACTGATTTTGACTTCACAACCTCCTCTGGAAGGTCGTTCCATGCATCCACAACCCTCTCTGTGAAAAATACTTCCTTAAATTACCTCTGAGCCACCCACTCTATCTTCAAATTGTGCCCTCTTGTTCTTGCACACCTCTTTTTGAAAGATGCTACCCTCTTGGACTTTGTTGATTCCCTTGAGGTGCCAGAAAGTTTCTATCATGTCCCCCCTCTCCTCCTTTACTCGAAGCGATACATATTAAGCTCCTAGTCTCTTCATATGACTTCAGTGCAGACCCTGCACCATTTTTAGTTGCCCTCCTCTGGACAGCTTCCATCCTGTCTATGTCTTTGTGGAGATTGGGGCTCTAGAACTGCACACAGCACTCCAGATGGGGTCTCACCAACTGTCTGTACAGAGGGATAATAACTTCCTGTTTTCTACTGGTGATGCCTCTCCCTATGCATCCAGTATCCCCCCAGCCCTCCTTGCTGCCCTCTCACATTGCTTGCCCATCTTTAGGTCATCTGATATGACTACCCCCAGGTCCCTTTCCATTCTTGTTGTTGTTAGTATCTCACTCCCCATTGTGTACTCTTCCTGGGTTTTTGTTTCCAGGTGCATTACCTTGCACTTCTTAGCATTGAATCTAAGCTGCCATACATTTGACCATTCCTGTAACCTTGCCAAGTCCTTCTCATCCTTTCCATCCCACCTTGTGCATCAACTCTGTTACAGATCTTTGTGTCATCTGCAAAGAGACATATTTTTCCTTCAGTCCCTCTGCATATGCTTATAAAGACATTGAAGAGGACCAGTCCTAATACTGAACCCTGTGGTACCCACTAGTAACCTCCCTTTCTTCTGAGTGGACTCCATTTACTATAACTCTCTGTGTCCTATTCTCCAGCCAATTCTTTACCCAGGCTGTCATCTTGGGACCCACTCCCAGGCTGGCTAACTTATATAATCTTTTGTGTGGGACTGTGTCAAATGCCTTGCTAAAGTCTAGGTAGGCCATGTCACAGCCCCTCCTGATCTACTCTTGGTCACCCAGTCAAAGAAATCTATCAGATTCATCTGGCATGACCTTCCTGCTGTGAATCCATGCTGCCTTGGGTCCTATGCCCTCTGGCCTCTAGATACTCAACAATTCTTTCCTTCAGAAGTGATTCCATCATTTTCCCTACCACTGAGGTTAAACTAACAGGTCTAGTTTCCTGCTTCTGCCTTGCTCCCACTTTTGTGAAGGGGAATCACATCTGCCCTCCTCCAGTCCTCGGGTACCACCCCATCCTCCCATGATTTGTTAAAAGGGTAGTCAGTGGTGTCACTAGTTCTACCCTTTAGTTCTTTTAGAATTCAGGATGAATCCCATCAGGCCCCATTGCTTTGTCCACCTTCCAGTTTTAAGAGTTCTTTCAGAACCCTTTCTTCTGTAAATGGGCCCTTATCAACTTCTGTATCCAGAGTGTTACTACTGTTTGTTTTATGTATCTCCCTCTTCCTTCGTAAATACTGAGAACAAAATATTTGTTTAGTATCTCTGCCTTTTCACAGTCTCCTCTGCCCACCTCCTCCCTTTATTAAGCCTCACTATCCCTCCTTGGTCTTTCTTTCGCTCCCTGATGTACCTATAAAGGTTATATCCCCTTCTTAACTGAGTTGGCTATCTTTTCCTCAGTTTGGGCCTTTGCTGTTCTGACTGCCTTCCCAGCTCCTTTTGCTTTAACTGATACAGTTCTCTGTCCTGCTCCTTCTCTGCGATTCCTTTACTTCCTGAATGCTTTCTTTTCTCTTGAACCTTCCTGCCACTTCCTTTGAGAACCATAGTGGTTTCTTACATCATCTTGTTTGTTTATTTGCTTCCACACAAGGCTTGTTACCTCTGTGATGGCAGTTTTATTATTCCCCATTGTTCTTCCACCCATCCTTCCTGCCCATTTGCTAGTGCATTCCTTAGGACTCACCCATTATGGCAAAGTCAGCCCTCCTAAAGTCCAGTACTTTTGCCTTGTGTATGGCTTGACTTTTTGCCAATGCACTGTGCGCCTCACAAAACAATCAGCTAAAGCTCTGACCCACTGCTGCAATGAGTGCTTTCTGTCAGCAAGATGCCCTACACAACAATTTGATAGAGAAATACCCTGCTAATCAAGCAGAGAAAATCCATGCATCCAAGTCAGACACAGGTAAACCTTCCAGCCCCAAAACAGGCCTGGTGGTTTGTGCTCTGGAGAGCTGTCAGCCCCAAAATAAGTCAACTGTGCTTTAAACTCTTCCTGCACTGAAAATCTTAAAATTGTAACAAACAAATGTAAACCTAGATCCACCACCCTCTGTTGCTTGAAAGACTGTCTTTTCCTGTTTCACACTGCAGGTTTTCTGTGACCACTCCTAACCCAGTAACTCTATTAAAAGAGTTTAACTATCCACAAACTCCTCTTGGCACCAGCAAATTATTTAAAACTAGTTTCTGTCCCAAAATCCTAGTAGTCAATCCAGCTACCCCCAAGGGACAACCAGAATGCAGTATTCAAACACTTATGAGGTTACTTCCAAGATAAGCAGAGTTTGCAAGTCTCTTTTCAACTCCTCAGCCAACTGTAATTCATTTAAAAATAGTTTAACTGTCAAGCAAATTCTAGTAAACAATCTAGCTACCTCCAAGGACCTACCAAATGCAGTATTTAAATCCTTCTAAGTTACTAACAAGATAAACAGAGTTTACAAGCCCTTCTTGGTTAAACACTAAATAAATGTGAATAAAAGCAATTACCAAGGGTGGTTAGTTTCACCTCCACAGAATTAAGCAAAAGTGCCGTTTATTTGCAGATATCAAGTGCAATACAGAATTTCTCACACAGCTCGCAGTTGAAGAAAGTAGTGTCCTTCAGCTCAGAAAATGTGCTTTGCTAGGATAAAATAGGATAGGATAGGAGGGGTCTTCATGTATTAGGAACACCCATTTACCTCCACACATGAGGCTAACTTAAGAAACTGATACTGAAAATGTATGGATTAATGTACAACTGAAAGGACAGTCCCAAATAATAGTTGCTACCTGTTACTGACCACCTAATGCCAACCATAAACATACAGATACCTTAGTAGATAAAATTAGAGGTATTGCAGATAAAGGCAGCATTTTAATGATGGGTGATTTTAATTTACCCACTACAAATTGGGAAACATTATCTGGTGAGTCCTCAATAAATAAAAACTTTATATCTACTATAGCAGATCTAGGACTTGATCAATTAATTGATGAACTTACTAGAAGGAACAATATTCTAGACCTCTTATTTACCACCCCTGACAATAATATCTCTGATCTCACTCTATCTGACCCTTTGGGCAACCATGATCATAAATTTATATTTTTTCATTTACCTCATAATCTACAAGGTATTTCAAATAATACTTTGTTAAAAGATTATGATAAAACTGACTTTACAATCATAAATAAACATCTAAAAAATATAATGTGGGAGGACATATTATCACCACTTACACTTGAGGAATCATGGAACGACATGAAAATACTATTCTAAATCTAGAAGCAAAATATGTCCTTTTAAAAAATAAATATAATGGAAAAGGGCAGATACCACTTTGGCTGAATAATCACATAAAAAAAATGAATAAGTCATAAAAATAAACTTTTTCATAAACTTAAAAAAATGCCCCTATAATAATAAAAATGAATATTTGTCTTTCTACTAATCATCTGTAAAAAAATGAAAACAAGCTATTAGATTGGCCAAACTTGGAATTTAGAATTGCTCGTACAAAAAATGGAAATAAATCCTTATATGCATATTTGAATAATAAAAAGGGAAACACCAGACAAGTTGGACCATTTAAAATAGAATAATGGATAGTTCACTGGGTATTACTTTGTTGGAGGAGCACAAGATCTGCAACTTAAATCCTTTTGTAATACTTTTTAAAAACACAAAAACCATGGGAAATACCATGGAGACTTAATGCTCTCACTAAGCGAGAGACCACTGCCATGTTTTTGAATCTGTTTTGGCTGCCCACTGACAGAAAACAGCCAATGATTAGTGGCATTGTGACTGTGAATGTTTGATTGATGTTTATCAGGATGAATGATTTTGGGTGTTATGTGCTTGTGCCATGGAGCTTCACTGATAATACTATCATTCAGGTCTGGAACAATACTATTACAGGACCTAAATGATAGTATTATCACTCTCAAAGTGTGGTATTATCACTTTGGGAGTGATACTATTAACACACATTTTTTGAATGCTTTACTACACTATAAAATTGACTATCCCTATATTCAAATCTGATAATAATTTGATTACTAATAACAAGGATATAGCGGATACACTTAATTTATACTTTTGTTCAGTATTTTTGAAAAAGGATCAAAAAATGCATCCAAAGAAAATTGGCACTAAACATAAAACACTGACTGTAAGTATCAAACAAACCGAGCAGGTGTTAAAAACACTAAAAAAAATAATGGCCCAGGACCAGGTGGCATTAGCTCATAGAAAAATAAAAACGTAGAATTTGGTGGCAGATGAGGACCGCTTGGCCCACCCAGTCTGCCCATTTCTCTACCTGATGGATAAGCTGCAGATTCTAGTTAATCAACAGCGTACTTCCTCCTGCCCCCCCACTAGAATTGCCTTATGCCTGTCCCATGCATTCTTGAATTCTCCCACTGTTTCTGACTCCACAACCTCCTCAGGAAGGCTGTTCCATGCATCCACAACTCTGTCAGTGAAAAAATATTTTCTAATATTACCTCTGAGCCATCCCCCCTCTATCTTCAAATTGTGCCCCCTTGTTCTTGACCATCTCTTCTTCTGAAAGATATTACCCTCTTATACCTTGTTAATTCCCTTGAGATTCTTGAAAGTTTCTATCATGTCCCCCATTCCTTCCTTTCCTCAAGGGTAATATATATTAAGCTGCTTTAGTCTCTTCTCGTATGTCTTCTGGTGCAGACCTTGCACCATTTTGGTTGCCCTCCTCTGAACAGTCTCCACTCTGTCTATGTCTTTGTGGAGATGGGGTCTCACAAGTGCACACAGTACTCCAGATGGGGTCTCACTAACTGTCTGTAGAGAGGGATAACAACTTCCTGTTTTTACTGTTGATGCCTCTCCCTATGTATCCAGTATCCCCCCAGCCTCCTTACTGCCTTCTCATGTTGCTTGCCCACCTTTTGGTCATCTGATATAATTACTCCTAGGTCTCTTTCAATTTTTGTTGTTGTTATTAACTCACCCCCATTGTGTACTCTTCCCCAGGGTTTTTGTTTCCCAGATGCATTACCTTGCACTTCTTTGCATTGAATCTGAGCTGCCATGTATTTGACCATTCCTCCAACCTTGCCAAGTCACTTTTCATTCTTTCCACCCCACCTTGTGTATCAACTATTTTGGAGATATTTGTGTCATCTGCAAAGAGGCATACCTTTCCTTCCAGATGCTCTCCAATGTCACGTATAAAGATATTAAAGAGGACCAGTCCTAGTACTGAACCCTGCAGTATCCCACTAATTACACTCATTTCTTCACTGTGGACTCAGTTTACTATTACCTTTTGCATCCTGTTGTTCAGCCAGTTTTTTATCCAGGCAACCACCTTGGGACCCACTCCAAGACTGGCTAATTTGTATATTAATCTTTTGTGTGAGACTGTGTTGAATGCCTTGCTAAAATCTAGGTAGGCCATATCCTCAGCCCCTCCCTGGTCTACTACTTTGGTCACCCAGTCAAATAAATCTATTAGGTTCATCTCACATAATCTTCCTGCTGTGAAACCATGCTGCCTTGGGTCCGGTGCCCCACTGGCCTCTAGGTACTCAGCAATTATTTCCTTCAGAAGTGATTCCTTAATTTTCCCTACCACTGAAGTCAAACTAATTGGTCTGTAGTTAACTGCCTCTGCCCTGCTCCCACTTTTGTGAAGTGGAATCACATTTGCCCTCTTTCAGTCCTCAGGTACCACTCTACCCTCCCATGGTATGTTAAAGAGAGTAGTCAGTAGTGTTACTAGTTCTACCCTTAGTTCTTTTAGTATTCTTGTGTGAATCCCATCGGGCCCCATTGCTTTGTCCACCCTCAGTTTCAAGAGTTCTTTCAAAACACTTTCTTCTGTGAATGGACTGGTATTGACCCCCCATTCAGAGTTTCTCCCTTGTTTGGTTTAGGCAGTTCCCCCTCCTCATCTGTTGTGAATACTGAGCAGAAATATTAATTCAGTATCCCTGCTTTTTCACTGTCACCCTCTGCCCACATTCCCTCCCCTTTATTAAGTCTCTGTATCCCTCCCTTGGTCTTTCTTTACTCCCTAATGTACCAATAAAAGGTTTTACCCCCTCTTCTTAACAGAGTTGGCTATCTTTTCCTCCTTCTGCTTTAACTGATAAAGTTCTCTGTCCTGCTCCTTCTATGTTTTCTTATATTTCCTGAATGCTATCCTTTTCTCCTTAACCATTCCTGCCACCTCTTTTGAGAATCATAATGGTTTTTTCCTTCATTTTGTTTTATTGATTTGCTTCACACAAAGGCTTGTTGCCTCTGCAATGGCTGTTTTCATTATTCCCCATTGTTCCTCCACCCCTCCTTCTTGTTCATTTGCTAGTGCTTTTCTAAGACAATCTCACATTTTCCCAAAGTCAGCCTTACTAAAGTCAAATACTCTTGTTTTTGTATGGCTTGACTCTACGGCTGTGTTTATTGTGAACCACACTGTTTGGCGGTCACTTGTTCCTAGATGGCTACCCACTTCTAAGTCTGAGATCCTTTCTCCTTCCCCATTTGCTCAAGATTTCTTACAGAAACAGTGGAAATTATCAAATGACCATTAACTTTAATTTTTAACAAATTCTTGGAAGAATCTACTGTTCCTGTTGATTGGTTAAAGGCATATGTAACACTGATTTTTAAAAAAAGATGTAGAAGTAACCCAGTTAGTTATCATCCCATTAGTTTAACCTCAGTACCATGTAAACTTTTGGAAAAAATAATCAAAAATATAGTAGAAACAGGACAACAAATACTTAACATTAATGAGAATACACAACATGGATTTAAACAGGGGCACTAGTGCACATCTAACCTTATAACCTTCTATAATAACATAAATCAAGGGCTAGATTCCAATATACCTATGGACATAATTCTTCTAGATTATAGTAAAGCTTTTGACCAGGTTTCCCACAATAAATTAATTGATAAACTTTTTTACTTAGGATTCCCTGCCAACTTGATATCCTGGGCCAATGGTTGGCTGACCAACATGATACAGCAGGTTAGAATTAATGGAGTACTATCTGATTGCAGGAGAGTGACCAGTGGTGTACCACAGGGCTCAATTCTTGGGCCAACTCTGCTTAATTTATTCATTTCTGACATGGTAATTAACTCTAATAATACACTTTCTAAATTTGCTGATGACACAAAATTGGCTGGAAGACTTGATTCTATCGACAATATCAATCAACTTCAAAATTATTTAAAATGCATAGATAATTGGGCTACCTCAAATGAGATAAATGTTCAGTACTTCATTTTGGTAAATATAACCCTATGCAACTTCATGAACTTAAAGATAACATTTTAAAAGTATCAAACAGTGAAAGAGACCTTGGCATTATAATTAATAAACTCACCCCTACTGACTTTTGTGATAAATTAGCTAGAAATTCAAATGCATTACTGAGGAGGATAGATCTTACATTCATTCTAAAATCTGAGGAATGTTTAATTCCACTATATAGAACCTATATTAGACCTTACTCAGACTGTGGCTCACTCTTCTGGAGCCCATACCCAAAAAAGGATATAACCAGAGTGGAACAAATTCAGAAAAGAACCACTAGAATGGTCCCTCACCTAACACATTTAGATCATCAAAGTAGACTCCAGAAGCTTAACCTACATGCCCTAGAACTGAGGTGTAGAAGAGAAGATCTCTTATTTCTCTACAAACTACTAAAATCACCATCTCTAATGCAGCAATCTGGCATACATTACTCCAAAAGGAAACATGTCGTTAGACTACAGTCAAGGTAGCTCGAAGTACAAGGAGTAAAAACTAATCAAAGGCTGAACTATTTCTCAATAAGGGCCCCACAACTGTGGAACAAACTCCCACAGAGTTTGATAGACAGGGAAACATTTGAAGTATTTAAAAAGGCACTAGATATCTGGCTAACTCACTACAAACAATAATGTTCCACAAATTTTGTGGGGGGCATTCTCGATGGCCTTATGCCTACTTATGCCCCACAAAAACCAAGTAAACTAAGTAAACCAACCAAGGAAGAGATATTTATTTATTTGTATTTAGCTTTTAGGTGCACTAGCCAGCAGGCGACTATTTTCAGGCATGACCCGGGAGAGTACAATACAGGATAAACCAAGGAAAGTTTCAACAATACAATTTGAAAAGCAGTGCAAAGTACATATATACAGAGAGGCAGTTTCAGCTAGGCTAACATTGTGTTGGCTAGACTAGGCAAAAACATTGATTAGATAGTACAGGAGGTGTTACAAGGAGTGTAGGTACTGGTATGAAGTCAAAGTCATTTCAGCCCAGGGGGACAGGTTCCTGAGGTCAGGAGATGGTGGGGAGTTTAGAGAGAGAAGGGATCCAGGTTCAGATAGCTAAGCTACCTAAGTCAGACATGGGGCTTTAGAGGGAGTTTGCATGGTCCCAGATTTGGCGGGCAGGGTGGGGGGGTGTAGGGTTGGGCTGTTGAGTACCAAGTCGGGTGTGCGAGCGGCAAGCGGTAGGGTTTCTGAGGACAGTTAGGTAAACATACGGCTTTAGTGGTAAAGCATAGGAGTAGAAGCCAGGATTATGATTTCGCAGCTGGGCAAGAAAGGTAGAGAGCGGCTGGGAAAATAAAAGATGTTTAGGCTTTAACAGGGGTAGGCAACTGGGCTCATGGTTCAGTAGTAGGTTGAGAGAGTGACTTGCGGGGGGGATAGTAAGGCACCCAGCAGAAGCTGTAGGCAGTGGGGTGGGAGGCTGGGTGGGAGGCTGGGCAGGGAGGCACCATAGGTGGGCATACGGCAGCAGGCAGTCCAAGGTATCTGGGGACAGTCAGGCAAGCCTACGGCTTTAGCAGCAGAGTATTGGGAAGAGTGCCGGGTTCATGCTTCCGTGGTTGGGCATGAGAGAAAAGAGAGGTTGGGGATCAGAAGACAAAGTGGCGCACTTATGGCTTTAGCAGTTGGAGGAAGGTACATGCAGCCGGGCTCATGGTTCCGATGCTGGGCATGAGATCATAAGTCAGTCCCTGCCTCAGGACATCCAGAGGCAATGAACAAGGAGCAGGAGGGGAAGGGGGGTAATGTCACTAGCAGTACCAGCACCTATCTGGTCAGAGGTAGCCCTGCCAGATTTGACAGTTGAGCCTGTGACAAGTAGCGAAAATAACAACAGTTATTGGGAGATTACCGGCAACAGATAACAATAGAGGCAGTTTACAAGTTACAAGGCAGTACGGTCTTCACAAAACAAAACTAAAATTGCACTTAGCATCAATGTAGTTTATAAAGAAGTGGAAGAGGCAGGGGATCTTAAGGGTCTGAGGGTAGCATGAGGTGTGGGAGGAGAGAAATAGGAGGGTAGGTAGCCAGCGTGAGGGAGTAAAAAGTAGGGCAGGTAAGGCAGTCTATGAAATGCAGGGTCCTGGAGTCTTCCAGCTATCCAACAGCTTCAGTGATGCTGATTCCATAGAAAGATGGAACAACCAGATTCTATGTCAATTACAGGCAGTAAGACAATGTCACAGTAACCAATAGACTACATTCACAGGACACATGAGCTACTTGGCAGGCTATGAGGGTCGAGGTACTTGACCACAATAGATTTGATGAAGGAGTGGAATATTGACAAGTGCAGCTATTGATTAACACTCATGAGACATCGACATTTGTCACCCCTTTGGGTTGTTTGAATTCAGTGTTATGCCCCTTATCATGGCCTACAAATCAGATGTTGCACAGCTTTACTAGTCCTATGTTTGGCTCACTAACAGCATCAATGATGGTGTCACAAATTTCAATCCAATTTTTAGGTGACTTCAAGACAAATATGTATCATTCCCACTAGAATAATTATGGAGTTCACCAACAAGTGGATTGACCATACTCTGTTGGCACTAATAAAAACATAGGGACAAACAATGCAGAGCATATAAGGCAACTAACAATGTTGCAGACTGAGAAAAAATACAGGCAGCTCCACACCTGGTGCAAAAAAAGCCATAAAACAAAGTAAAAACAGCTACTATAAAAATCTTTCTTCTGCCACTGTGGGATCCCTACAATAATACTGGAAACAAATTAAGCATATTCTAGGTCAGAATAATACCCTTGCACCCCCTGATGCGATTATCAATGGAATAAATTGCAACAATCCCACCACTATCACATTCAACAAACAGTTTAGTAATCTGTCCATGTATACTGAACTTTTCTGCCATACTAAGCCCCCCGAATGATAACCCTCCAATCAACAAACACATTGACCACCATCCCTTTTACATGAGTGTTGTCACAGTGTCTGAGATCAGCAAATTACTTAGGTCCATCTCCATATCCAAGTCTGCCAGCTCTGATGGACTCAAACCTAAACTTCTACAGGTTGCTGCATCTGAGATAGCTCCTGCAGTCACCAGACTGTTCAACTTATCCCATGTAAATCACGTAGTGACTTCTGCCTGAAAACTATCACACATTGTCACAGTGTTCAAAAAAATGGATATCCAAAAAAAACAATAACTATAGGTTGATTTCCATTCTACCTGTGCTGAACAAAATAGTAGAAAAGCTGGTAGCCACCCAAATAACTGAATATCTGATCGACCATAAAGTACTAGTGCCACACCAGCATGGCTTTAGGAGTGAACACAGCACCACAGCTACCTTGCTTACATTCACCTACTACACATCAACTGTAATTGATAGAGGGGAGTAAACAGGTACCATTTTCATAGACCTCACCAAGGCCTTTGACCTTGTGGATCATGCCTTTTTCCCCACTAAGCTTAAAGATCTTGTTTGTTTGTTTGTTTGTTTAAAATTTATTTTTATACAGGTTAACCTGATTGGGGAAAAATCCCCATTTACAACAAATACCTGTGGAATTTACAATAAAAACAAAACAATACAAATTAAAACACAATAGGAAATCACAGTTACCCAAAAACAACTGCAACAAACATTTAGATAATTATACAATTCCAATTTAAAAATATGCAGGTCAGAAATTTCAGTCATTTGGTGAGGTAACTTATTCCATATTACTAACATACTATTTGCCAGCAGATTAGGCCTTATGGTCTATCGAGTCTGCTCGATCCTAGATCCTTAGTTGGGTGCCGATATTCCTGCTGAACTATTTTGTAAGACCATATGCCCCATACAATTCATAATTTGTGTCATGGGCAATTTTTTAGTGGTCCTCCTAAATGTATCTGAATATTTAGAATCTGAGTTCTGACATACCAAATCTCATAAAGGATGCATTTTTAGGTATATCAAACCATGACATATAATAAGCCATATATATTCTCTTCGAGCTATTGGATGCAACCAACCAAGTTCTTGATAAACTACACAATGATGGACTAGAGACCCATTATTTAAAATATAATTTCCCAGTCTATAATAAGTCTGGTCCAATTTGTGTAAAAAATTTTTATATGAGTGTATCTATAATGGTAAACCATAATCTAAAACAGGTAACAACAATTGTTTTACCAATTTAATCTTTACATCCCTAGTCAAGCATCCTGACACTCTTCTTAATGCCCCAGTCTTTGATTGACTTTTTTTTATTTGTAACAAAATATGTTCTGAAAAAGAAAAACAATAATCAACCAGTACTCCAAAATTTTTATAAGTATTAACCCCTTGTACCCTTGCCCCATCCAAAATACTAATCTCCAAATCAATTATATCTTTATTAGAATTAGATCCTACAGAAAAAAATCATACTCTGAGTCTTCCTGGTACTCATCAAAAGTCCAGAGTTTCTTATCCAAATTTCAATATTAGAAAAAATCTGTCTGGAGTCGCTGACTCAGTTCCCCAGGATCTTTAGCAGATGCAACCAGCACTATGTCATCTGCATAAAGTCTGACATCAGTGCCAGTTACATAATCAGGAAGATCATTAATATAGATATTAAATAACATAGGGCCCAAAATTGACCCCTGAGGTACACCTACATTTAAGTCCAGGAGATCCGAGACAGTGGCCCCACAGACCACCCTTTGTTTTGATGAGTTAAATAAGATCTAAACCATTGTAATGAATTATAATGTATCCCTAAATTCTGCAATCTGAACAAAAGTGTTTCATGATGAACTAAGTCAAAAGCTTTACTAATGTCCACAAACACTGCCCAGTTTGGTTTCTCTGGTTCAATGATGTTGCCACCAGGTTACCAAAGTCAAGTAGGGCAGTATTTGTGGACCTACCCCCTCTGAATCCATGCTGACAATTTGTTAATAACCTCAAGTAGTGAAGGTACTGCACAAGCTGATTATTTATCAGCTTCTCTAATACCTTTGACAGAATTGGTAGCAAAGTAATTGGTCTGTAATTGGAAGGGACTGTGATATCACCACCACCCTTGAAAATGGGAATAATTTCACCCATTTTCCAACAATCAGGAACAACTGAAGACTGTATACTCCAATTATAAAAAATAAGTAACTATTGGAGCTATAAGGTCAGACCCCAATTTCAGAAATTTGGGATCAATATTGTCTATTCCAGCACGTTTTGATATTTTTAGGTTCTTCAATTCCTTAGCTACATCCTGTATCCTTATATTTTTCAGATTAAAGCCCTCATTATTCATACAGAAAATATCAGAGTGATTGCCCTCCTGGGCAACACTCCCCAAGTTAGGTATCTCTAAATCTGGTAAGTCCTTAAATTAATGATTCAACAAATTAGCCACTTCCAAAGGATTATCAACCAAATTGTCTCCCACTATTAAATTAATTAAAGTTTGAGATTTCACTGGAGTTCTTAAGTTGTAAATAACCTTCCAAAATTTGTTTGGACCATGTGTATTATCAAAAGAACTCTGGAAATATTCTTTTTTTGCCAATTTTACTTTTTGTTTACATTTATTTCGCCATTTTTTGAAAAGATCCCTATCCCCTTCCAATTTAGATTTTTTGGCTTTTTTCCATATTCTATTTTTAATACATAAAAGAGTTTTCAATTTATCATTAAGCCATAATGGATATTGAATATTATTACTCTTTTTTATTTTAGGGGCGTGAATTTGAATTATATGTAGAAAAGAATCTGTAAATTCTTGAATAGCTAAATCCAAGTCAGGAATCAAAAATATCCTTGACCAATCAACATTTCTAAGACTATCCCTAAATGATAACTCATTAAAGTGCCTATAGTCATGTGCCCAAAACTCAAAATCATAATTACACTTAACTTTTTGAATTAACAAATGACATTGAATAGGGTTATGATCCCCCATATTCAGTTCTTTTCAGTTCAGTTCAGATCCTGGACTATTACCTGATGCCCTAAACTGGTTAAATAACTATCTTCATCACAGACGTGAGCTGGTAAAACTAGGTGCATCTGATATTGGGGTTCCTCAAGGTTCTATACTTAGGCCACTCCTTTTCTCTGTGCACATCAACAACTCATGTGAGTGCCTAAAATACAGCACACCCATACTATATTCAGATGACTTAGTACTTATTGTCATCTCCAAAAGCATCTGTAATATTAATAACATGCTTTACCATGACGTACAGGTGGTACAAAAATGGTTATAGACAGAAATCTCCTCCTAAATATGTCTAAGACAAAAGCCATGCTTTGTGGGTCCCTCCACAACTCAGAAACTGCCCAACACCACTTCAGATCACATGCCTAGATGGTACCCTGCTGGACCAGGCAGACTCCTTCAATTTCCTACTGTAGGAGTCACATTGGATCCCTCCCTTTATTTTTAACTACACATATCTAAAACCTGCAAAGCAGTAAATACTAGGCTTAGCCTAGCTTATATAATTGGGCACAGCCTCACCCAACAAGCATGCCTGTTTGTCCACGAGGCATACTACTAGCCAAACATATGTATAATGCCACAGCATATGCATCCTCCACATCTAAGAAAGCACTCTAAAAGTGGGATAATACTTACAACAATTCAATTCAATTCAATTTATCTTTATACTGGAAGGTATGTGAGCAAAAGTGCCCATTTTCTCAAAACATCAAGTGGTACAAAAATTTGATAATACAAAAAAAGGTAAACACAATATTTACAAACTTTTGCAGTAGTTACAATAGGAAGTGTATATGACAGGATCATCTAGAGTAGAAAACAAAATACAGAGCACTCAATAATAGAGCCAATATACAGTGACATATAAATTAAAGGTAACTCAAGGGATTGTGGACATTCATGGGGTTACCTACAAGGGCAGACACAAGTGGTGGATTGGAGGAGGTGGTCCATGAGGGAGTAGATGAATGAGCCAATTGTACTACAGGCCAAAGATCAGAGGGCAGTTTATTGTACAACTAAGGGCCCTTCTATGTGATGGAGTCCTGTGCATGCTCAGTGCAATAAAAAGGAGTGTCAAAGACATGGCAAGAAACACTTCTAGTACTGCACTTTTGAACCAATTAGGGGAAAGGGAGTTAACGCTGACTGGCAGTAGTTACAGTGAACTTTGTGTCAGAAAGAGAGCATTTTAACTTGGAACCTGCCTTCCAGGGTGAGCTAGTCGAGGGAGGCATAGAGGGCACGGTGATGGGTCATCCAGGAGATGCCATCAGAAAAACTGTAATATTATTGTATGTAGTCCTGAGTTGGGAGAAAAGGGGGGATGTGTTAGGGGGGAGTAAACAATAGAGCCATAATCAAGGAGGGACAGGAGATGGGAGCTGGCAAAGTATAGTCTGGAGATGGTGATAATGAACTCTCTGATTCAGTATAAGAGACCTAGGGCATGATATTCAAAGCATTGCACCTGGGATAAAGCTGTAGCACTGGAACGGCACTGGATTTGCATCAGGCTGCAATATTCAGAAGCCCTAATAGTGGCAGCACTGTGTAAT
Source organism: Neoceratodus forsteri (assembly GCA_016271365.2). NCBI lineage: Eukaryota > Metazoa > Chordata > Ceratodontiformes > Ceratodontidae > Neoceratodus > Neoceratodus forsteri. The sequence continues at coordinate 777,227,753 of CM028138.1, forward strand.
AGCACTGACAATAAAAGTAAATGCATGCAGGGTCGAGAGTTAGGGAAGTGGTCAAGAATGCTGGCTGCACGGCATATTCAAAAGTATAGTACTGCACTACAGGCATTAGCTCGACCTGTAGCGTGGCACTAAATACCGCCAACAAAAAGCTGGTGGTAATGTTGCGGTGCCCTCCAGCATGGTCCCCAACCCCTGGCAGCACTGATAAGCACAATAATCCCTCCCTTTTAGTCTAGTGGTCCCCCCACCACCCCAGCATGATCCCCAACCCCTGTGGCTGCAGTATTTAAATATTGTCCCTGGTAGTCTGGTGGTCCCCACCCCCCCAGCATGATCCTCGACCCCCACATGGCTGCAGTGATTTAATATTGTCCCTGGTATCTACCATTTACCTCAGCATGATCCTGACTCCGGTAACCCCAAAAGGACAGAAATACCTGGTGGTGGCCCCCTGGTAGTGTGCCTCCCATTATCCCATATACAGATTATGTACAGTGCCAGTGACCAGCAAAGTACTCTTCTCACCACCAGCTGGCCACCAGCGGTGGCATGCATGGAGTGCTACTGATTCTGTAGCTTTCGCCATGCCACGGTCAATGTTGCCAGCCGTGGTGGCGAGAAAGGAAGCTGACTGGTCACCCGCACTCACTACATACAATCTGTGTGCAAGATAACAGGTGGCACATTTCTGGGTGGGGGACCACTAGACCACCAGGTATTTCTGTCCTTTCAGGGCTACCAGGGTTTGGGGATCATGATGGGGGATGGGGGACCACTAGAATACCAGGGACAATATTTAAATATCACTTTGCATGGGAGCTTTGAATATAGCTCTCTTTTGCCCCAGGCTAGCCATTTTGCACAGGCTAATGGAGTTTGCCCTTTAATGGGCAGACCAGGTTGTTCTGGTGCACCCCTTCCCTCCTGCATATAATGGTTGTGCTCAGAAGGGGAGGGGAAGGAAGGGCAGGGGCTAGGGGCCAGAAGAATGGGCAGGTAGCCCAGGAAGGGGAGAAATTAAAGGAGGTACATAAGGGACAGCACAAGGGGGGTCTCAGCCACTGTTTTGCTGGAGTTTTTATCTACATCAACTGCAGCATGTCGGATTGGCAAAAAAAGAGGGAGAGGTAAGAAAACAAATAGTGATATTACAGGAAGAGATGTGAAGTAAAAAAAAAATATATATATATAAAGGGAGCGAAGAAGAGGAATATATATATATACGGTAAAAAAAACATGGTTACAGGAGACTTGTGGGGGGTTGGTTAGGAGGACTTTTTGATGGATTTTTTGAGTTTGATGGTAATTATAGACTGTTTTTGCCCTAGTAAGAATTTGGTGGGCAGGGAGGAGCCCTGGAGATGGTAGAGAGACAGCATGAGCTGAGACCACGTGGCAGTGCCTTGCGTTGTTTTTTGTAGTAACTAAGTGGCAGAAGAAAGCCTTTTAATTGTTGGCATTGGTTTTTGCTGCTTTTTTTCCCAATTAAGCTGGTGTGCATGATTATGTGGGACTGGAAGAGCCCGTGGTGATAGTGGGAGCGAGTGGAAGTGGACCGTGTGGCATGTTTAATTGTTGGCATTGGTTTTGCTGCATTTTTTCCAGTTGGGCTGTTTGGTATGATTATGTGGGTCCGAGAGAGCCTGTGGGGTTAGTGGGAGCGAGTGGAAGTGGGACTGTGTGGTGTGACGTCAGACGCCGAGTGGGGTGGAGAAAAAAAAACCTTGTGGCCTCCTGCAAGGCACTGGTGGTGTTTAGTGGCCATGAGTGTGGTAGAAAGCTGGGGAAGGAATGGCAAAGGCCTTGAAGAGGCACTGAGGCATGGGCCGCGTGGCGGGCTTTATGCGCTACTTGTGTAATGGCTAAAAAAAAAAAAGAAGGTGAAAGCCTTCTTTACTTGAGGTGTTTTTTTTTCTGCAATTTTCCCAGTTTTGGGGGATGGTGGGATGAATAGTGGGTCTAGGAGAGCCCGTAAAGATGGGGGAAGTGAGCGGAAGCCAGGACCAAGTGGCGTGACATCACACACTGCACAGGGGGTGGGGAAAACCCCTTTGTGGCATCCTGTTAAGGCACTGGTGGTTTTTGTGGCTGTGTGTGAGGAAGAAAGCCTGGGAAGAAAGGCAAGGCCTCGAAGAGGCACTAAGGCATGGATCGCTTTGTGGGTGTCATACGCCACATGAGGGGGTCTGCTGGAAAAGCACTGGCTTGAGCTCTCAGGCTAGGGGGCATTGTGTGGCTGTTGCTCATTTGTCAGGACTTGCAGGCAAGAAACGAAGCCTGGCAACTGGGAGGAGTGAGGGGGGGCCCGCGATCCAGGACAACACGGTGGGCAGCACACGCCATGTGGGGAGGCGGGGGTGATAATTTAGGGGACTTGCTATTATGCTCTGGTGGCATTTCTTGAGTTTTTTCAGTGCCCTGGATGGAAGATAGGCCTGTCAGAGGCCCCAAGGGAGTTACCGTGTGGTGTGATGTCACACACTAAAGGTGGGGTTAGACAGCATTGCCTGGGCTTGGATGGGGTACTGGGTCAGGGGAAGCATGGGTTTTTGGATCAGGAGATGAAAAAGCCTTGAGAAGAGGCCAGAAGACAAGAGAGAGGAAGTACAACAGGTAGCCATGCAGCATGATGTGCCACTGGGGGGGCGTTAAAAGAATACCCATGTGATCGGGCTGTCTGCATGTGTAAGGGGGCCTTTCAAAAGTATAAGGGAAAAAGAGAATTAAGGGCATGGGAGAGGCCAGGGCCAGAAGGGGAGAGATCGTGACCCGGGTCCTTGCGAGTGAGGTCCCACGCTGTGAGGGGTTTGCATTGGAAGCCTTGGTAATCACTCATGAGGGGTTGCCTGCTGTTTGGGCCTTCCACTTTCCTTTTTTCAGGTACCAGGAGGGAGCAAGAGTTGGGCAGAGGTCTGAATATGGGGGGAAGGTACCTGATTATCAGACCACATGGTGCCCACTTTCGTGGGGGGGGTTGATTACGGGCGTGCCTTGGTCTGTTTGATGTGGGCATGTGGTTTAAGGGACAGGATGAAGGTGTTACAAACAAGTACAGATATACAAATTAACCCATGTTTTATCTTCCTGTAGTTGTCTTCGCAGAACAAAGAAAGAACGAAATGGCACCCAAGAAGAGCAGGCCATCAAAGGAGGATGCTTACAAGGCTATAATTGAATTGGCAGAAAAGACAAACAGAATGTGGGAGCTGGTGGAGGGAAAGGAACAAGGGAGACCCGGGGAGAAGAGAAAAGCAGGCCAGGGAAAGGGTGGCAGGGGGAAATGACCAGCCAAGGGGCCATGTCGTCCCGCTAGGGTAGCACTGGAAACAGTGGGGCCCACCAAGGTGGTCGATCCAGTACCTCTGCAGCCCATGGACCCAGCGATGCCAGTAACCACACTGGATCAAGGTGGGATCTCCCCGGCGGAACCCAGGCACGATGCCAAGAATGTGGTTTTCCCTCCACAGACCCCAGTAGTTCCCTCTCCTCCTCAGCCACAGGGAGAACCAAGGGAAAGTGCGGAAGACTCCAGGCAGCACGGCCCAGACAAGGTTTCAGGTAACACATCCAGTGCAGTGGGTGATAGTATAAAAGAATACATAGGGCAAATTGTGGTGGCACTTGGAACAGGAGGTTTGGGGCAGATGGAATCAGCTCTGGCAGACATTAGGATGGAAAAAGAGGGTCCGGAAAAGAAAGGAAAATGAATGGAGAGAGAAGGAAGAGATACGAGGGAGATATAGGCACCTGGGATGAGGATAGGCAAACGTGTGTCACTGGCCACAAAAGAGAAAATATGGAAAGGGGAATATGTAGATATATTCGCTTTGGTGAGTCGGGAGGCAGCAGCCAAATATGAGGAAACTGAGGGCATAGGCAAGAGCGAGATGGCAGTGGCCTTAGTACTTTTAGGATCTAAAGAGGATGACAAGTTCACACAAGAGAATACGTGAGATGGATGGGTCTTAGGTTTTGTCACTTTCTCAGCCATTGTTCTGGAGAAAAGGCCAGAGCTAGGCATCCCACTCATTACTTATTCCTTGATAATATGGAGAGCAAAAGCAAAAGGAGGGGTGGGGTGGTTATACTATGATGAATTCTTTCTGCAGAGAATGGCAACATTTGGGGTTGTGAGATGGGATACCAAGCAGATAGATTTGTGGACAGATTACATAACAGATCAGTCCATGCCCGAAGGTGAGTGGGGCAAAAAGGAGGTTATGCCCCAGAGATGCTGCTGGGCTTACAATAGGGCTTTTTGCTCATGGCCTCAATGTCATTTCCAGCACGCTTGCTCAAAATGTGGAGGATGACACCCGGCAAGCAAATGCAGAATGAAATGGGCACAAGGGGCACAAGGGCATGAGGTTCCAGGATCAGGTCAACAGTTTTTAGAGATGGCCAAGGGTTTAAAGGGCAAACATGGAGCAGGGAGGGAGGGGGAGGGGAGGGAACGTGAATGAGGGGTCAGGGCACCTGAAAAGAAAGAAGGTAGGGAAAAATGAAGGGGTGGGTAGGAGTGGCAGGGGACACAACAGGGAACAGTTTGGGATGGCCAGAACACCCATCTACTTGAAGGTATGGACAGCTTGCCTGGATAGATATCTGGACATGAGCGTGCGGGACATGATTTTGAAGGGTTTTAACACAGGATTTTCATTGCAGTGTAGGGGACCCAGGCGAGTTATGGAGGTGAGCAACCTGCGGGTCAGCAAAGGGAAGGAGGAGGAATGCTAAGACATAAGATAGAAAAAGAAAGCAGCAGGTGGGGTAGAGGCCCATTTAATACTCCCCATTGCCAAACATGAGGTTTTTGCAATTGGGTTTGGTACCCAAGAAACAAGAGGAAGAGTACAGGGTGATCCACCACCTGTTATTCCCAGAAGGGGAGTCAGTGAACAATTTCATTAGTGAGGAGCATAGCAGGGTGACATATGCGACACTAGAGGATGCGGTCCGGATGATCCGGGCCACAGAGGATGCATGGATAGCAAAAACGGACATTTAATCCACTTTTAGACTGCTTCCAGTTAGGAGGGAAGACTGGGATCTATTGGGTTTTCAAAGTGGGGGACAGTATTATTTCGACAAAGCAATGTCAATAGGTTGTTCCACAGCATGTGCTACATTTCAGGCTTTCAGCACCTGCTTACAGTGGACATTCCAAGACAAAATGGGTTATAGGATGGTTATCCATTATCTGCATGATTTTCTTTTCATTGGGAGGGGAAGAAGAGAGAAACAGAGGATGTTGGGTAAGTTTCAGGAATTGTGCCGGGAGCTAGGGGCCCCACTAGCACCAGAAAAAAATAGAGGGGACAAGCGGGGTTATGGAATTTCTAGGGCTCGAGATAGATGTTTTGAATGAAATATTTCGACTACAGGGCAAAAAAGTAAGGAAATTGAAGGAGCTAATCCAAGTACACACCAGAAGGAGACAGGTACAACTAAAAATGGTGCAGCAGGTACTGGGGCACCTGAACTTCGCATGCAGGGCCATCAGACCAGGGATGGCATACACAAAGAGGTTAGCTAGGGCTACAGTGGGGGTCACCAGACCACATCATTGGGTGGACCTGACACAAGGAGTCAGAGAGGATTTTAGAATCTGGGAAGAATTTCTTAAGGAGTACAACGGGTGCTCATTCTGGCAAGAGGAGTGCCTATACAACACAGACATCAAACGCTACACAGACGTAGCTGGGGGGCCAGGCATGGGGGGCAACCTGAGGGGTAGATGGTACATAGAACCATGGCCTGCCAGTTGGGTGAAGGAGGGGAAAGTGAGAGATATAACATTATTGGAGATCATGCCCATATGGGCGTGTACTTTGGTCTGGTGGAAGGAATTATGAGATCAGAAATTGACTTTTTGGTGTGACAATAGGGCAGTGGTGGATGTTCTGAACAACAGGAGAGCCAGGTCAGGCACAGTTATGCAGGTATTATGACTGTTAGTTTTAAGGGCTTTGCAGCTGAACATGTCATTTAGAGCACAACACATAGAAGGGGTATGCAGTACCCTGGCTGACAGCCTTTCCCGTCTGCAGCTGGACTGTTTTTGGAGGCTGGCACCAGCAGTGGAAGAACTAAAAACACCCATACCAATGCACATCTGGGACATTGGCAAGAAGGAGCAGAACTGCTGTTTCACGGCTTATGGGTGCCTCAGACTCTAAGGGCCTACGATGGGGCCTGGTGAGTGTTTCAAGCATTCAGGGCGGAGCACCAGATGGAGGTAATTATGCCACTCACAGAGGAACAGCTGGGAATGTTCACCGTGGAGCAGTGGCAAAAAGGCACAGCCCACACCACAATGGGAATTTATTTGGCAGGGATTAGTGTTATCTGCAGTCTAAAGGGGTGGAAGTACCTGACAAAATCATTACTCATCAGAAGAATGATGCAAGGATGGGGCAGGGTGAAGCAGGGACTAAAGATAATAAAGCCAATGGGGGGCAGTGGATAATAAAGCTGAAGGATGTGCTCCAGCAATATGCAGATCGAGCCGAGGCCCAGCTTTTCATAAAATCTATGTGGTAATGTTAGCTGGGGCCATGAGGTGAGTGGGTGGTGAGCCACGGAGACAGGACAAGGAAGGGGGTTAGAGATGGGAAGATGTAAACTGGGGGAGGTGACAGGTGTGGATTAAGATTGGGAGGTCAAAAAACAGACCAGAGGGGAGGTTGCATAGTAGCACTGAAAGTGCGAACAGGGTGCAATATGCCCAGTACCAGGCTCATGAGCTTGCATCGTAGAGCATGGGAACAGAACAGGAAAATTATTTGTGCATGGTGATGGGAAGAAGGTCACCAGCTACCAAGTCATGGCATTGCACAAAAAGGGCATGCAATTCATGGGGGAAGACCGGCTAATTTTTCATCCCATTCTTTGCAGATTGGGGCTGCCTCGCAGTGGGTAGCAGCAGGAGAGACAGTGAATGGGATATTGGAAAAGGGATGCTGGTGATCGGCCAGTTATAAGAGATACTTTAGAGCACCGAAATAAAAAAAATAATTAAATGAGGAGGTTTTTTGAAGGTAGTGCTCCTGGGCTGGACTACAGAAGTGGGGGCAGAAGAAAGGGTGGAGGGTATAATACAAAAAAATGCGGGTATGACACTAAGAGTGTGTATAATAACAAATTTTGGCAGCAGCTATGGTAGTGGGAGGGCTTGGAAGTATGGATCTCGGCCATTCCTATATTGGGCAGAATAAGGCAGAGAAGAAGGCTGGGAAGGTAGCTGCTGCCAAGATGCAAGACAGTATAGGTTGGTTTGGCATAGCATGCGAGGGATGACATGGGCACAGCTGCTTCCATGAGAACTCAAGGGGCGGTGTTGGTCAGATCTAATTATTATACATTTGGGGGCAATGACCTTGCAGGCAGGCCTTGGGAAGATACTTACTTGCAAATAAAAAAGGTTTAGGGGACATCGATGATGGTGGCCACAGGTGAGGCCTCGCCTGGTCAGACATGATACCAAGAAGGGTGTGGATGCAGGAGCACAGCCACAGATCAGTACAGAGGCCAGGGAAAGATGAATAGGAGGGTAGGGAGGGGGTAGAAGAATGGGTAAAGATTTCTACAGGTCTGACGTTGTACACTGTTGGACCCAGCGATAGACATATTCAATACAGAAACAATGGGTTTTATAGAAGCATGGTGGAAACATGAGATGAAAGGAAAATAAAATATATAAAAAAAGAAGGGAAGAAAGTGGAAAAAGAAAGAGGAATAAAAAGTATCTTCCCTAAGGTAAGGAGATCGGTACCCTAAGGATGGGAAGCCAGTCATCCATAAGCTGGAGTCTGGCTGAGTGAGGAGGAAAGAAGGGGAGGAGGGAGAGGGAAGAAAAAGAAACATTACAAGAGAGGAGGAAGATGAAGGAGAAAGCGGTCTCGGTTTTCACCATTACCTAACGAAAATGGAGAAGAAGGCACCCAGGTTTTCACCTGGGGGAAGGATAATCAGAGATTGAGATATGAAGGAAAATAAGCAAAATGTTGAAAATATGATAAAGAAATAGAAATGGAATATGGAATTATGAATATAAATAAATTAATTGCCAATCTGAGCACAACAACAAGCGATGTCTCTGTCTTTTGTGAGGGAAAAGGGAGGAATCTGGGACAATGTGTTAGCACTGTGCAATCAGGCTAGCCCCGGGCAAATCTCACTTCAGCATAGCACTGTTCTGCAGTGTGTGGCTTACTTTGTTGTTTGTAGTAGATGTGAGACATCTCTGTGCAGTCACACACAATGTTCTCCACCTGCAATACTGGCTTGCTCCAGAGTGTAATGAGCTGCGGTTGCAGTGTGCACTTCCCTGTTGCTATATTCAGTGCTGTCTTCTTCTCAGGCAATTTTTGCACTGCACTTCTGGCCCTGTTTACCCGGCTTCCTTTGCTTGCTATATTCAGCTGTATTTGCACCGGGCTATTCCTTTTGAATATAGCTTGCTTTTTGTTCTGGGCTAAGTTTGCCTGCAGGGCAGTGCTAATTTAGCCATGGGGCAAAGTTTTGAACATCTTGCCCCCAGCCTCATAAGTATTTTCTTGATGGGGTTGGTAATATGGATATTGTAGGTCAGGTGAAGGTCTGAGTACAGTCCAAGGTATTTAAAATCATAGACTTGTCCTATGATGTTACCAAGATTGTCTGAGAGGAATCAGCCTGTGACTGGGGCTTTTCTTGGGTCAGAAAAGATCATAAACGTGGTCTTCTTGGAGTTGAGAACCATGCCTTTGGCAGAGAACCAAATGTGTAGCTTGCTGAAGTCAGCCTGCAAGTTACTGAACATTTTGTCCAGGTTAGTGCTGCTGCAGTAGAGGGCTACATCATCAGTGTAGAGGACTAGTTGGGTGGTTTGGCAGATGGAAGGGAGGTTATTGATGAAGAACAAGAACAGGAGCACACCCAGGATGGAGGCCGGGGTACCCCATATTTAATCAGACATTAAGCAGAAAAATGACTGTTGATATTAACAACAGCATCTGCTTTATACCTTCCTCCAATAAATTTGCTCACCACTGTGAATCTGTGGAGCTGGGAAATCCGAGCCTCCCCACAAAACATGGTGATTAGTGAGGTAAACACCAAGGTACAGAAGTTATTAGAGAGCAGAACTTAGTTAAATGTAAAAAAGGCAAGACAGTAAGGACAGAGAAATGGGGATAAAGGGGTAAGGCTATCAAAGAGTGGAGGGTGATGAGTACCAATGCCTAGTCTAGATGTACGAGCTCCCTGAACTAGTGGCCTTGATGGAAGAGGGTTGCCTGGATAGTGTGGCAGTCACAGAAACATGGTACACAGAGAACCATGAATGGGATGTCAACATACCAGGATACACAATCAACAGGAGGACAGGGAGGGGTAAAAGAGGAGGAGGAGTAGCTCTCTATGTAAGGAAGGATCAAGCAACAGAACTAAAAAGTAAACAGGAGCAGATGAGGCACTTGGGTCACCCTGGAGACAGGAAATGGCACACAATCCGCATGGGGTTGTATACAGACCCCATCTCAGGGAGGAATGGACAAGGAAATGATAGAGCTTTCTTAGAATGGCAGAAAAAGGAAATATTGTTGGTGGGGGACCTGAATATGCCAGATGTTAACTGGAGCACTTTTGCTGCAGGCATATCCAAGAGCAGGGTCATTCTTGATGCCCTACAGGGGGCATGTCTCAGACGCTAGTACTAGAACCGACTTGGGAGGAACAATCTTAGACCTGGTACTTTCAAATGGGGATGGAGAAAAGAATCTCAGATTTAAGTGGGAAGCCATCTGGAACAAGTGACCGCAAACAGTGTCAGTTCACGATAAACACAACCATACAATCAAGCCAGTACAAAGCAAGAGTACTAGACTTTAGGAGGGCTGACTTTGGGAAAAATTAAGAGTGCCTCAGAAAACACTAGCAAACAGGCAAGAAGGAGGGGTGGAGGAACAATGGGGAGTGATCAAAACAGCCATCACAGAGGCAACAAGCCTTTGCGTAAAGAAAATCAGTAAAACACAATGAAGGAAAAAAAACGCTATGGTTCACAAAAGTGGTGGCAGGGAAGGTTAAGGAGAAAAGGGCAGCATTCAGGAAATATAAGGAAACACAGAAGGAACAGGACAGAGAACTTTATCAGTTAAAGCAGAAAGAGGCTGGGAAGGTAGTCAGAATAGCAAAGGCCCAAACCGAAGAAAGGATAGCCAATTCTGTTAGAAGGGATAAGACCTTTATAGGTACATTAGGGAGCGAAGAAAGACCAAGGAGGGATACTGAAGCTTAATAAAGGAGAGAATGTGGGTGAGGGTGACGGTGAAAAAGCAGGGTTACTGAGCGAATATTTCTGCTCAGTATTCACAAAGGAAGAGGAGGAGAGTTACCTAAACCAAACAAGAGAAACATTCCGAAGGCGAGGAATCGATACCAGATCATTTAAAGAAGAAAGGGTTCTGAAAGAACTAACAAAGTGAAGGTGGACAAAACAATGGGCCGATGGGATTCACCCAAGAATTCTAAAGAACTAAGGGTAGAACTAGTGACATAAGCTGACTACTCTCTTTAACAAATCATGGAAGGATGGGATGGTACCCAAGGACTGGAGAAGGGCAGATGTAATTCCTCTTCACAAAGTGGGAGCAGGACAGAGGCAGGAAACTACAGACCAGTTAGTTTGACCTCAGTGGTAGGAAAAATGATGGAATCACTTCTGAAGGAAAGAATTGTTGAGTACCTAGAGGCCATTGGGGCACAGGACCCGAGACAAGATGGATTCACGATGGGAAGGTCATGTCAGACAAATCTAATAGATTTCTTTGACTGGGTGACCAAAGTAGTAGATCAGGGAGGGCTGTGGACATGGCCTACTTAGATTTTAGCAAAGCATTTGATACAGTCCCCACAAAAGATTAATACACAAGATAGCCAGCCTAGGAATGGGTCCCAAGGTGGTAGCCTGGATAAAAATTGGCTATGAACAACAGGACATGAGGGGTAGTAGTAAATGCGTTACACAGTGAAGAAAGGAAGGTTACAAGTGGGGTACCGCAGTGTTCAGTACTGGGACCGGTCCTTTTTAATTTAATTTAATTTAATTTTTAAGTGACATTGCAGAGGAACTGGAAGGAAAAGTATGTCTCTTTGCTGATGACACAAAGATCTGTAACAGGGTTGATACACAGGATGGAGTGGAAAGGATGAGAAGGGACTTGACAAGGTTGGAAGAATGGTCAAATGTATGGCAGCTCCAGATTTAATGCAAAGAAGTGCAAGATAATGCACATGGGAAACAAAAACCCAGGGGAAGAGTACACAATGGGGGATGAGATACTGACAACAGTAAAAATAGAAAGGGACCTGGGGGTAATTATATCAGATGACCTAAAGGTGGGCAAGCAATGTGAGAAGGCAGTAAGGAAGGCTGGAGGGATACTGGGATGCATAGGAAGAGGCATCAGTAGTAGAAAACAGGAAGTTTTCCCTCTGTACAGACAGTTGGTGAGACCCCATCTGGAGTACTGTGTGCAGTTCTGGAGACCCCATCTCAGCAAAGACATAGACAGAGTAGAGGCTGACCAGAGGAGGGCAACCAAAATGGTGCAGGGTCTGCACCAGAAGACTATCTGAAGAAAGACTAAAAGAACTTAATATGTATACTCTTGAGGAAAGAAGGGAGAGAGGGGACATGATAGAAACTTTCAAGTACCTCAAGGGAATTAACAAAGTCCAAGAGGGTAGCATCTTCCAGAAAAAGAGATGTGCAAGAACAAGGGGGCACAATTTGAAGCTAGAGGAGGGACGGCTCAGGGGTAATGTGAGGAAGCATTTTTTCACTGAGAGGGTTGTGGATGCATGTAACAGCCTCCCTGAGGAGGTTGTGGAGTCCAGAACAGTGGGGGACTTCAAGAAGGCATGGGACAGGCATAAGGCAGTCCTAGGGGTGGGTAAGAGGAAGTAAACTGTTGATTAACTAAGATCTGCAGCTTATCTGTTAGGTAGGAAAATGGGCAGACTAGGTGGGCCAAGCGGTCCTTATCTGCCATCAAATTCTATGAATTATATACCAATTTAAGGTTCTACAATGCTGGTTCGGCTACTATGTTGTTGACCGACATAAATCCGGCAGGCAACCCCAGTTGTTTTTTTATCCAAGCTGGAGTTGATTTGGGGAAGGGGTGCAGGACCAAGGGACAGAGTGCCAGGGTCTCGGGCAGACCATTACAGCAAACTGTCGATGTAGTCGGTATCGACGTGTTCAATGTATAGGTGTCACTGTACAGAGAGCATACAGCTTAGAATGGTTCCCCACAATGCTCTGCATGAGCTAGTGCTAGGAGGTATTATGTAAAAGTTATTAGTACCCAACAACCCTTACAACTTGAAGAATAGATTAAACCATGTTATAATCCATATCCCCTAAGATTATTAGTCCTTGGTTTATGTGCTCTCCCCGAGATAAGGACCAGCAACTGAAAGAGGCAGTTTCTGTCTAGTATACCTACCCTGTAAACAAAAACTAAATGAGGAAATCACCTGCCACTTTTCTGAACCTAGTATAGTCCTGAAAGTGACTGTGTACTTTGCCCTACTTACATGGATAAAATAGACATATTTAGCCGGACATGGGACAAGCATCTTTCCTTATGAAGGAAATTCTAACCAGCCATGGGATGCAATACTGACTATAAGCCAGAAAAATACTAAATCAGAATAGCAGAGGTGTCATATGGGGGTGGAGGGGGCATCATGTGGGAATAGGGCACATCAAGCCTAAGCCAAATAGGGCTGAAGCAATGTGCAATTGCTAACCCCTGAAAAAAAAACTAAGACGAAACTGAGTTCATTTCTGCGAATTGTGGGATAATCTTGCAAATTTGTTAAACATGATAGCACCACTGTAGCTCCTTTGACTGACAGCATAACTAGGAAGCTGCAGGAGAAGATTCAGAGGATGGAGTTACAGAAACAGAAACTGGCACTATGTCAAGTGTTGACAAAGATATATATATATATATAGAGAGAGAGAGAGAGAGAGATCTCTCTCTCTCTCTCTCTCTCTATATATATATATATATATATATATATATATTATATTTATATACAATGGGGTGAGTGTTAAATGAGTGTGATAAATCTTATTTTTCACCAGTATGGGATAAATGTAAGAAATGTAATTTAATACACCCCCAAAACCCGCAATAAACCTGTGCAAAGCCGCGCAATCATGCAAAGTCATGCACAGCCATGCAAATGGTACATTTTGCAACAATGAGAACCTCATTGTATAAATCGGATACATGATGTGCACTCGTGTGATATGGGAAATATGTGCAGTCCTGTACAGTGACCTCTGAAACCTCACTTGTGGCTTTGCCACTCGTGAGTATTCAGAGGTCACTCTAGATGAGTGAAGATATTTTCCATATCACACTCATGCCCATCATGTCACTATATGTATATATATATATATATATATATATATATATATATATATATATATATATATAATGTAGCACAGTAGTGCTACCATAATTAGAGTTGCATAGCCATTTTAAGGTTAAAGGGTAAAATTGTGCACCTTAATAACTTTGCCACCCTTTAATGGATTTGCCTGAAATTTGGAAATGCATGATCAAGAATCATACATCTTGGGAACTGCAAACCTTTGTAGTGGTCGGATATACAGCTGTGGAGTTATTAAGTGAAATCTATGTGCAAGTTTATGGTTTTTGGTGAATTCTTTGCTCACACCTACAGGTCGCATAGTTTGCCCAACCAGTCCAAAAACTTCAGGGAATGTGTGGCAAGGGTCTCCAATGTGCCTTTTGAAGATGTTGTGAAAAAATATTAAAAGGTTCAAACGTTATTCAAAAAATAAGTTCCCATTATAAGTCAATGGAAAAAGTTAACAAAAAGTTCGACAGTGTCGCAAATACACTTTTTAGTGTCTCATATGGCCCTAGTAGTGTCGCAAATCTGCCATTTTGTTTTCAGTTGGTGATCAGAAAAATGCTTGGCCTTTAAAATTGGGACCATCTAGGAACACTATTCTTTTTGTGTTTACCTAGTCAGACCCTCAGGATGATAGCCATGTCTTTATTTTGGGGCTAAACACCCCAGAAATATGTTTTTCAAATTTCTGGAAAAAGTAGTGCCTCAAAGTAGAGTTGCACTCATGACACTTTCTTGATTTCATTTGTGAAAGTGTCGTGATTTGCAACACTATTTTGTGACACTATGCCCAAAATAACAAGAATTCTTTGCCACCCTGCTGCAAAAGAACAATTTGGTCTATTGGCCTGTCATTTGGAGAGATGACAGCCAACTTGTCACAGATGTGCCTTTTGGTGGTTTGGTGAAAAAATATTCGATGGCTGCAAAGTTATGGCACTCCAATGTTTACACATTTCCCCATAGGATAACATTATGGCATCCATCGCACCTTTTGGGGCCTGCATCTCAGAAATGGTGTGCAATACGGACTTTTCATCAGAAAAATTCTTAGCCCCCTACATCGGTGCTAAGTGCGAAACTAGCCAGGAATGTCATAATTCTTACGAAATTTTCATTTTTTTCAACGTCATATGGTTCCTGAGATATAAGCACTGTAGTATTCCAAGTCCTCCTTTTCTTCTAAGAGGCCCATTATTATGCATACATTCTTTGCATTCAGTGTCTTTTTCAATGCAGATTTTGGGGTTCAATTTCCGTTCGCATCACCGTTCCCATGTACGCCACTGTGTGCGTTACAGTTTGCATTTTCCTTTGTGCTTCTGTTTGCATTACTGTTACTATTTATGTTTCCATTATAGCTTATGTTTTCATTTTCTTTCATATCCACCTTGTCTGTGCATTGCCATTTGCATTTGTGGTCGACCTTCTGTTTGCGTGTGTCTTTTATTTGGCGTCATCGTCAATGTTACCATTATCATTGGTGTTTCCAATCACATTATCATGACTGTGCGCATTATGGGTTGCATTTCCGTACGTGCTTGCTTTTGCATTTCTGTTTCTTTTTCCTTTGGCATTACTGTTGCTGTTACCATTACCACTTACATTTCCAATTGTGGTACCATGACCGTGTGCATAATGGTTTGCATTTCCATACACGCTTGCATTTGTGTTTCTGTTTCTTTGGCATTATTGTTGCTGTTACCGTTATGATTTGTGCTTACAATTGCAGTACCATGCCCGTGCACAATACGGTTTGCATTTCCATACTCACTTCCATTCATCTTTCTGTTTCTGTTTCCTTTAGCATTAGTGTTGTTGTTACCATTATCATTTGCATTTACAATAGTGGTTTCATGACAGTGCATGTCACAGTTTGCGTTTTGTATGTCCCTGCTTTTTGGTTTCCCTTTCTGTTTTTTTTTGACATTATTGTTACTGTTACCATTATCATTTGCATTTCCAATTGCAGTACCACGACCATGTGTGTTACCAGTTGCGTTCCATACGCACTTGAGTTTGCATCTTCATTTCAATCACTGTTCACTTTTGGCTTCACTTTGCGCTTGCGTTTCTATTACCGTTTGCTTTACCATTTCCATTTGTTTTACCATGTGCGTCACCATTGCCACTTGCATTTGCTTTGCAGTTCCTGTTACTATGTAATAAAACATCACGTGGTGGGATCATGGGGCCTGAAGGGCCCTGCACTCCAGCCACCACATTCCATTCACTATTTATCATCCTCATTCATAAAATGAAGGGAAATTAAAGGCAAAAAACTCTGTTTAATACATCAGTTAGGGTTGTTCCACAGCGACAAAGTGAGGAAATTCAGTGTTAGGGTTAGCCTCCCTGGACTCCAGCCCACCCCTTAACTGGCATTGGGTGCACATTAGGGTTGTGGTCTAACTCTCACCCCATTCTCCTATACCATCTGCTGCACACGTGATGGGGTGAGAATTGGGTCGATGACCCCAAGCCACCCTGATGCCAGTTGGGGTGGGCTGGGAGAGTCCGAGGGGACTTTCAACCTAACACTGAATTTCCTCACTTTTGTACTGTGGAACACCCCTGACTGAGGCATTAAACAGAGTTTTTGCCATATATATATATATATATATATATATATATATATAACACACACACATATTTCATTTATTTATTTATTTGAGTTTTGGTTACCTGGTGAGGTCCACTGAGACAATGCAGTCCCTTTTTCAGGGGTGACCAGGGTATGCATTACATACAGTAACAGTGCAAATTAACAGAGTGGTAAAACATTCGACATTTAGAAGAAACAATAAGACAAAGCAATGATAAAATACTTAAGCAAGGTTCATCAGAGTAAGAGATAGGTAAAAACAGGGATGAGGCACTGGCACATGATAATAGGTTCAACACAACATTAAGTAGTGAAGTATACATCAGAAGTACATTAGGAAGGGCAGTGGGGAAGGGGGGAACCATTTCAGGAGAAGCAAGAACAGGGTGAAGATGGGGATAATGAGGCAGATAACTTAGATTGGAACAGAGTGAGAGGGGAGCGTGACAAGATTGTCAGAGAAAGAGAGTTCCAAGCAGAGAGCTGTGAATGAGAATGATCTCCTAGAAGTGGTTAACATAGTTTCAGTAGGACAAGTAGGAGGGTGAGGTGGAGGAAGGGTGCATGGTGCAAGCCAGAGGTGCATAAGTTCAACAAGGCAGGGAGGTGTAAAGTCATGGACGAGCTTGAATATGAGGCTCAAGGAGGAGTACCTTAATTTATCAATGTAAGTAAACCAGCCTAGCAAGGAGAGGACATCACAGTGGTGTGAGTGGACTTTTACCCCTAAGGCAAACCTTCCAATCCTGTGGTATGCCTGAGAGAGGAGGGACACAGAGGTAGAGTTGGTAGACAGGTGCAGGGGAGCACAGTAGGTTAAGAGATGTATAAGGGAGAAGGAGGCAATTTTCTGGTAGGAGGCAGATGTGAGAAGCAGACGAATTTGGTAGAGGGGACCTAGTTTCTGATTAAGAAATTTGGCAATGATTGAGGTATGGGAGTTGAAGGAGAGCATTGGATCCAAAGTGAATCCCAGATATTTAAATGAGTGAACTACCTCCAAGATCTCACCCTTTAGGGTTGAGATGTGAAGGGGTGGGGATGAATATTAGGAATAGGATGATGTGAGAAAAGTATACACTTAGTTTTATTAGCATTAAGGACAAGCTGATTATGAAGGAACCAGCTTTCTAGGGAAGCAAAGTCAGAGGCAAGGTTATGGTTAATAATGTCAGTGTGACGGGAGGAGCGGTAAAGCATAGCATCATCTGCATAAAGATGTACAGAGGCACCACCACAAAACTGGGAATTTCATTAATGAAGAGTGAGAATAGTATGGGGCCAGGATGGATCCTTGTGGTACCCCATGGGCTACTGGGCAGAGGTTGGAGAGGAAACCATTCCACTTCACTGTCTAGAAGTGCCTGGTCAGATAACTTTTGACCCAGTGGAAGGCACTGTTGTCCATACTGATAAGATGAAGCTGGTGGAGAAGGAGGTCATGATTCACTAGATCAAATGCCTTGGCGAAGTCCACAAAGATGGCACCTGTGACAAGGCCTTTGTCCATGGCATGAAATATGGTGGACGTAACCTTTAACAGGGTGGTGAGAGTATTATGTTTCCTTCTAAAGCTGTGCTGATAAGAGGAAAGAATGTTGTGAAAGTCAACGTAATCCTGGAGGTAGTTATAGACTATGCATTCTTGGACTTTGGCCAGTGGGCATAGGATAGAGATTGGATGATAATTGTCTGCAATGGAGCTGGAGCCTTCCTTATGCAGTGGGACAACTACTGCCACCTTCCATTTATCAGGGATGGAGTTAGAGAGGAAGGATCAGTTGACGAGGTCTCGAACAGGATGGGCAAGGGCTGGGGCACCCAATTTGAGAAATTTTGGTTCTAGTGTGTCATGTCCTGGAGAGCTTTCCAGTTTCAAGTTGGAGAGAAGCTGTTGCACCTCTTTGAGTGTGGATAATTTTAGATGGAACTCAGGACATTCCCTTATGGTAGCTGGGGGAGCAGGAGTTTGGGAGGTGCAGTTATGAAAGAGAGAGGTGTATTTTTGAAGGTTGGTAAAGAAGTGATTAAAGCCAGCAGCAATGGATGCAAAGTCATCAAGGGTAGAACCATTGACAGTGATATATACATACATTATCACTGTGTGGGTTACATTTTGGCTTGTATGGTAATGAAGCCACAAAATAATCGTGAGTGGTGAGATTCTTAAAAACAGAAACAAGCCTACTACAACCTCTCTCCACTGGAATTCAGGGCTATATAAACACTGGAATCAAACCCCAATATTGTCATAAGAATTCTTGTTTAGATTCCTTAGACTGTTTCTATATAAGTATTATTTCGATTATACACTGACAATCATGGTGCCCATTGCTGTTCCCATAGTTTGAACATAATGATTCCCATTAAAGCTCAAGTTGTTATGTGTCAGAATGAATTTAGTAAGTTCCCCCATGATTGATGTTGTGGTCCAATCCTTTCTCATACATGTATTTAAGGCAGGCTGAAATGCCATCGGCATGCAGTATATTAATACACAACAAATGGCTTGATACCTTTTATTGGACCAAGGATGTTACAAAAAGTACAAAAGAGGTTTTGCTCTGCATTTGTTCTTACTATGACCAATACGGCATTAAACAGTTTGTTTAGTTTCAGCAATTAATTTGTTTTTAAATGTTCAGAAGGTTTTGCCATTGCTATAGGGTTTCCAATAGAATATCTGCAATATTCAAGAACAGAGGGAATATTTCTTAATAACTCTCATTAGGCTTCTGAAGAAGGCTTGTTGGTCTGAAAGCTAAAGCTTTTTGTACTTTTTTGTAACATCCTTGTTGGTCCAATAAAAGGTATCTTAGATACATAGACAGTGTCGGCAGATAAGGGCCTATGGCCAACCCAGTCTGCCCATTTGAGCTTGTAAGTTCAGTTTGTTTTTCTAGAAGTCTGTTGCCCCTTACCCCTGACCTCCAGAATTCCTTTATGTCTATTCCATGCATTCTTAAATCCTGTGATTGTTTCAGCCCCACCACTTTCTCTGGCAGGGTGTTCCACTTGTCCACCACCCGTTCTGTGAAGAAATTCTTTCTCATGTTTCCTCTGAATTGTCCTCCCTCCAACTTCATCCCATGCCCTCTAGTCCTGGAACATCTTTTGCTTAAAAATAGTGTTTTCCTCACCCCTTTTCCTCCCTGTAAAATACTTGAATGTCTCTATCATATCCCCTCTCTCCCTCCTCT
This sequence comes from Neoceratodus forsteri, assembly GCA_016271365.2. NCBI lineage: Eukaryota > Metazoa > Chordata > Ceratodontiformes > Ceratodontidae > Neoceratodus > Neoceratodus forsteri. The sequence continues at coordinate 777,247,004 of CM028138.1, forward strand.
CCTCCAGGGAGTACATGTTCAGTTCCTTCAACCTGTCTTCATAGGACTTGTGATGCAATCCAGGCACCATCTCTGTTGTCCTCCTCTGAACCTTCTCTACCCTGTCCTTACGTAGGTATGGTCTCCAGAACTGTACAGTGCACTCCAGGTGGGGCCTCACTAGTGTCTTGTATAGCAGAATTATGACCTCCCTTTTCCTGCTGGTGATGCCCCTGCCTATACATCCCAGCATCCTATTTGCTTTACCTGCTGCCTTGTCACTGTTCCCTACTGAGGTCTCATCGAGATGACAACCCCAAGATCCCTTTCCTGCTTGGTGCATGCTAAATCCTCACCCCCCAACTGATATATTGTGCCAGGGTTTTGTGCCCCCATATGTATTATCTTGCACTTCTTTGCATTGAATTTCAACTGCCAAACCCCTGACCATTCTTCAAGTTTCTGCAGGTCGCTTCTCATTCTGTCTACACCCTCTGGTGTGTCTACTCTGTTACAGAGCTTTGTGTCATCAGCGAACAGTGAAATTCTACCTTCTAGGTCCTGCGCAATGTCACTGATGAAGATGTTGAATAGGACCGGTCCCAGCACTGATCCCTGTGGTACCCCACTGGTCACTCTTCCCTCTGTGGAGTGACAGCCATTTACCACCACCCTCTGTGTCTTGCCACCCAGCCAGTTACCTACCCACCACACTACTGTCCTGCCTACTCCCATATTCCCCAGTTTGTCTAATAGTCTTCTATGTGGCACAGTGTCAAAGGCCTTGCTGAAGTCCAGATAGGCCATGTCCACTGCCCTCCCCTGATCCACCTCCCTAGTCACCCAGTCAAAAAATTAAATGAGATTGGTCTGACATGACCTTCCCCTGGTGAAACCATGCTGCCTTGGGTCCTGTAGTCCATTGACAACCAGATGTTCCACCAATCTTTCCTTCAGTAGTGCTTCCATGATCTTCCCCACTACCGAGGTGAGGCTGACTGGTCTGTAGTTCCTTGCTTCCTCTTTGTTCCCACTTTTGTATAAAGGGACTACATCTGCTGTCCTCAGTCATTGGGTACCTCCCTGTTTCCAGTGATTGGCTAAACAGGATAGCCAGAGGTTCAGCCACCACCTCTCTTAGTTCTTAACGACCCTGGGGTGCACCCCATCTGGCCCCACTGCTTTATCAACTCTTATTACTTCCAGTTCCTTCAGGACCCTTTCTCGTGTAAAGGGACTTGTGTCCATTTCTGCACCATTCTCTCCCTTGTACTCCTTCAGACCCATTACCCTCCTCTTCTTCAGTAAGACTGAGCAGAAATGCCTATTCAATATGTCAGCTTTACTGTTGTCATCCTCTCGTGGCCCCCATTCTCCCCTTCAGTCTCACTATTCCTCCTTTGTCTTTCTTCTTTCACTTATGTACCTGTAAAGGTTTGTCCCCCCACCTGATTTTGCAATGTGTTCTTCTGTCTGAGCTTTGGCTTCCCTTACTGACCTCCTGCCTTCCTTTGCTTCTCCTGGTACTTCTCCCTATCCCCTTCTGCCTGTGTCTTTTGTATTGCCTGAATGCAATATTTTGGCTTTCACTTTCTTTGCTACCTCTTTGGAAAACCATAATGGTCTCCTCTTCCTTTTCCTCTTGCTAACCTGCTTAATGCATAATTCTGATGTTCTTATAATCCCCATTTTAAATACTGCCACTGTTCCTCAACCCCTGATTCCTGTCCATTCCCTTAATGCCTCTTTCAAGTATCTCCCATTTTCCCAAAGTCTGCCCTAAAATCCAGGATACGTGTTTTTTGTGGTTTGGTTCTGCTCTTTCTGTGATTTCAAACCACAATGACTGGTGGTCACTGTTTCCCAGGTGCTCCCCCACTGTTACCCCCATCACACTGTCCCTATTTGTGAGCACAAGGTCCAGTATTGCTTTCTGCCGAATTGGTTCCATGACCAGTTGCTTGAGGAAGGCACCCTGAAGGTAGTCCATGATAAATCTGCTCCTAGTTGATGCTGCTGCTGAGATGCTCCAGTCCACATCTGGAATATTGAAGTCTCCAACCAGTACTACCTCACCCTTGCCTGCCATCCTTTGGATGGCTAGCAGCAGCTCCCTATCTGTTTCTTCCTCCTGGGCTGGTGGTCTATAGACCACACCTGTGCAGATGCTGGTTTTATCTGCCCATTCGATGACTTTTAGTTCATTTTGATTATGTGTTTAATTGTATTGTAGTTAGATGTGACAATGTACAGTATGCTAGCTGTGATATATTTTTAGTTCTTGAAATGGCTATGGCCCGTCAATAAATTATTACATTACATTATCAAACCATTTGGTATGGATTTGTTCTTACTATGACCAATTCAGCATTAAACAGTTTGTTAGTTTCTTCAATTAATTTGTTTTTAAATGACCCGAACATTTTGCCATTGCTATAGGGTTTCACTTCCAAGGGGAGTATCTGCAATATTCAAGAATAGTAATGTATATTAAACATTGTGAAAACTACTGAACATAGAATGGTTTTACTAGGTTCAGATTTGAAACTTTTTCAAGTAGAGTAATGGATGCTAGATATAACAAAGAACAAAACATATCTAAATTATGCCATTGCAATATACAGGAAACTGAGAATCTTAACCATGTTACATTGAGATTCCCATGGTATGATTGATAAACAGGGAAAAGTACCTGAGGAAATATTTAACTACCTGTAATATTCCTGATAGGTTTATGCTGGACTTGCTATTCAATTCAGAAAATTTAGAAATATGTACAGATCTAGCTCTTTATCTTGCCACCATTGTTAAGATTCAGGAGAGAAGAATGGCTATGCTGGCACCTTGAGATGCTAATGGTACAATTGCAATCTGTTTTGTACAGCTTTAATCTATGTTCTTGGTCTAATGTGCAATACAGTGTTATTTAGTCTATTCTGATGAATCTATGCAAGAACTTGTTATTGATGTTTGTACAGGGGTGGCAATTTTTTTTATAGAATGATATGTTATTCTCTTTGCTATGTGTTTGTTGGAGAATATGTATACATATGCTGGTTATATCTGCCCATTCGATGACTTTTAGTTCATTTTGATTATGTGTTTAATTGTATTGTAGTTAGATGTGACAATGTACAGTATGCTAGCTGTGATATATTTTTACTTCTTGAAATGGCTATGGCCCATCAATGAATTATTACATTACATTAAACATAATATTTTCATTAATAATACATTTAAAAGATTTTTAAGAGCATGTTTTTGGCGGTAAGTTACTGGTGATTTTTTTTTCAAGTAGCTTAAGCAAATACTTTTAAATGTACAGTGAAGTGTAAAGAACAGTGAGGTTTGGGAGAGTAAGAGCCTCCTAGTATCTGAATTGACTGAGCTATGGAGGTGAGAGCTCCCCAGCACTAATTCATATACATTTTGGATTCTTGCTGGTTTATTGACTAGTATATGGACTACCATTGATAAGTTTTCATATGTTATACTGGTTGGACTTGGACTGAACAGGTTGAGAACTTTGTTCTGCTGAATTGGTTCACTCTCCCTGTTTGAGGATTGATACATATTCATTGTAATTTATTTGTGTGTATATGTGAATGTTTTTGGGGAGGGTGTATGTGAGTGTGGAAGGTGTGGGTGAGAATTTTGAAATTGTAATTGTGGGTGGGTGGGTGGTTGAGGGTTGTTATTTTGGGGTTTTGTATTCTAAGTTTGGGGTGATAATTTGAGTCAGTTTGGGTAGTTGTAGGTAATTTGAGGGTTGATTTGTTTTGTGTGGGATTTAGTTTGGAAAAATATGGTTGGGACAGAGGCTCTTAAGGTGTAGCTACTCAGGGGTTACCACTGGGACATCCATCCCTTCGAGTTTCCAGCATGTCCAGCTGAGGTTTATTGGAGGTGTAGGGTTTTGGGGATAGCTCAGAGGGGGTGGAGTGGGGGTTGTACCTGAGTGGCTGCTGGGGTGTCTGGGATTTGGCTGGTGAGGTCAAGAAGACACCCTGGGACAAAATGGGAACTTGAGAGAGGGTTGCCATGCTTAGTTACCATACCCAAGGTTTCCACTATAGAGTGTGGGAAGATGTCTGCTTGACTTGCTCACTTTATACTACTCAGGTTGTGTTATGCAATGCCAGGATGATGAGGAACAAGACTGCCATAATGGCAGATTTGATATCCTCGGTTGACCTGGCTTGCATCATGGAGACAAGGCTGGATTAGAATGCCACTCCCAGTTTGGAGGCAGCAGTGCTGGCTGGGAACTCCATGATACACACCCTGAGGGAGGATCACAGTGGCAGGGTATGGCCATTTGTTTTAAATCTAGCTTGAAAATCACAGTGCTACCTGTTGGTCATGCATGGTCCTTTGAATGTGTGGCCCCCCCGAGTGGGTATTGATGCAGGCTTCAGGGTTATCCTGCTCTATCCTCCCCTGGGAATGGATGGGGACTTTTTATGGGAGATCAAAGAACTCATCACTGGCCTGATGTTGGAGTCCCCCAAGTGTGTTATTCTGGGGGACTTCAATGCTTGGGTTGAGGGTGGACTCTTGAGATTTGAAAATGTTCTTCTTAGAAGTATGGAGGCCCTGGACCTGACACAAAATGTAACAACAGCAACGCACTTAGGTGGCCACACACAGGACCTGTTTTTTTCCTCGAGTCTAGATGTTATGGACCTCAGAGTAGATCCGGTTGTTTGGTCGGATCATAGCACTGTGGGGTTCACGTTTAGGGCCCCCCTCAGATGGTCCTGCCCCTGTGGAGATGGTTCGGTACTGCCCATTAAGAGGAGTTTCCTCTATAGGACTGTCAGCAGTGCTGGACCTATTGAGTGTTGGAGCAGCTTATGCGGTTGGGATGGAGGAGGCAATGGCAGTCTATAATTGGTTGTTGCTGCTGCTGCTTTGGACTCAATCATACCCATTCATATCCAGCCCCATCAACTCCCCAGAGACCTCCCTGGTTTGATGAGTATCTCCAGAGTTTAAAGATTAGAGGGCAGAGGTTAGAGAGACTCTGGAAGAGATCTGGCCTGATGGAGGATAAATTGACCCTGAAGTCACATTATGTCGACTATCAGGGGCAATCTCCTGAAAGAAGGTTGAATTTTTGTCTAGGGAGATTGCTGCAATGTGGAACAAGCCAGCTCAGCTCCTCCACATGGTAAACAGGCTTTTACATCCTGCCTGTGTCCGTGTTGGAGGGGTAGGTTTCTAGCATTATGTGTGAGGAGTTGGCTTTGTTCTTCACCAACAGGGTGTCTCTATCAGTGCTGAGGTCTCTTCGAGTACCTCTTGAAAGGGATACAGGGTCCAGCCTGAGTTATGCCAGAACACTCTTCCTGTCTTGGATGAGTTTAGACTGGTGGGAGTGGAGGAGGTGGTGGAGATAATCTCAAAGCTGCGGTCAACATATTGCGATCTGGACCCAGTTCCGACTCATCTTTTGGTTGGATGTCTAGACTTGATTGGACTTGTGGTTGCTGAGGTTAGGCAGAGTTCCTTGAGGAGTGGGATCTTCCCATTGGCGTTTAAGAGGCCTTGTTTAGACCCTTTTGAAGAAGTCCTCTTTGGACCCGACTGCCTCAGCAACTACAGGCCAGTCTTGAACCTCACATTTATAGGGTAGGTTATAGAAAAGGTGGTGGCCATTCAGCTTGAGAGACATCTTTCCTCTTCTTCCCCATGAGCATTTTCAGTCTGGGTTCTGTGCAGGGCATAGTACAGAGACTACCCTGATGAGGGTGCTAAATGACCTCTTGATGATGATGGACAGGAGTGACTGTACCATCCTGGACCTCCTGGACCTCTTTGTGGCATTTGACACCTTGGACCATGAGGTGTTACTTGACCATCTGTGGTTCTGATGTGGCCTGTCCAGTAATGTCATCAACTGGTTCAGGTCATACCTGACAGACAGAGTGCAAAGGGAGACAATGGGATGTGTCATCTAACCTGAAGCCTCTGTGCTGTGTGGTTCCACAGGGTTTGGCCATGTCACCCTTGTTGTTCAAGTGTATATGCTACCATTGGGGACATTATCAGGTGGTATGGGCTGGGTTTTCACTGCAATGCAGATGATACCCAGCTGTACTTGTCCTGTATGCCTGATACCCAGGTGGTGGCCTCTGTATTTAACAGGTGCCTCAAGGAAATCCAGTCATGAATGACTCAAAACTGGCTTAACCTTAACCTAGACAAGACTGAGATACTGCTGGTGGATAGAGGTTGTTGGGGTGGAGGGGGGTGTGGTGTTACCCCTGGCTTAGTTTTGGGGGGGGTGTTCCCCTTGCCCATCTAGACAGGTGAAGGATTTGGGTGTGATACTAGAGGACAGCCTGACTTTTGATTCTCCAGTGTCAGCCATGGTCAAAAGTGGATTTTACCATCTTAGGAATATTGCCTGAATCCAAGTCCTGATCCCGCCTGAAGACCTGACCATGCTGGTACATGCTTTTATCACTTCCAGATTGGACTACTGTAATGCCCTGTACCCAGGGTCATCAGGAGGCAACCTCCACAGGCTGCAGCTGGTGCAGAACATGTGAGCATATAACCCTGCTCCTCCATGAACTGCACTGGCTGTTGGTCAGGTGAAGGATTGTGTTCAAGATAGGGCTCGTGACCTATCAGACTCTACACAAAAGGGGACCTGTTTATTTGCAAGATCTGCCTGTCCCCTACCAACTGCCCCTAGTACTCTGTTCTGCAGGATAAGGCCTCCTTGGAGTACCCAATAGCTTGGAAGAAGACACCAGGAGAAAGGACTGCTGTGTGACTGAACTTCTCTGCTGGGACTATATTGCCCTCCTTTACTCCACCCAGCCACCCAAAGCTAGTTCTATTTTTATAGGCACAGGATTTGACTGACAACAGGAACTTCCTGTTTAGGGGCAGGAAGTGAGTGATCGCATCACCACCAAGGACCCACAATCCTAGAAGGGCAAGAGTAGCTCTCCGGCCCCCTCTAGCTGCTGGAGGCCTGCCTCTGAACAAGTAAGTGGTCTAATGAGAAATATAGGATATTCTTGTCTCAGAACAAGACAATCAGGAGCTTTAAGGGCACACAGGCAGATAGTAAGGAGAGAGAGAAAAAAAAACAGAGGAAAGAGTAAGGATTGCAAACAGTTAAGGGGCCAGAAATAAGACATGATTGGAGTGGTGCAGTGCAGTGGCTGTGGAGCAGCAGTCTTCCAGGAGATGTTCTGGAGGATGCAGTGTTGTCTCATCTGCAGCCACCTCTCTGGGCTGAGGGAGGAGGTTGCTCATCTCCAGGCTGAGTTGGCCAGGATTTGTGGGACCTCCTCTTCCATCCAGGGACCACCAGTGCCACTGCCGTTGCCTCAGAGGTTGACAAAAAAGAGGAGCGGTTGGACCACAATGGGCTCAGGGAGGGTGAGGGTAGTGGAACAGAGGCACATCCCTCCAGTTGTACCTCTCCACAATTCCTATGCCATTCTGGCAAAGTGTGGCTCCTCTATGGAGGCACCTACAGTAAAGACCAAGGAGGATGCTGGGAACCTCCACAAAGAAGACCCACAGGAGGGTGGCAGGGGACCCTGCAGGGGAAGGAAACAACTCCTGGTGGGGGACTCCATTGTTAGGAAGGTAGAACTGGGCAAGGAAGGGGAGAGGGAGGTAAGGTGTCTGCCTGGTGCCATGGCTTGGAGGGACAGGAAGCGAATCCTAAGGATTGCCAGAGCAGCTGCACAGGGGAGGGAGCTGGATGTCATTGTCCACTTAGGGACAAATGACCTGTCTAAGAAAGGGATTAGAGAAGTGCAGGAAGAGTTTGTGGAATTGGGGAGGGGTCTTAGTCAAGTAGTACGCACGGTAACCTTCTTGGAGGTGCTACCCATCTATGGCACAGGAGAGGCTAGGATGTTCTGTACCATGGGATTCAATCAGTGGTTGAAAAACTGGTGTGGAGCTCAGGGATTTGGCTTCATTGGGGACTGGGGGTCCACCTGGAGTGATGCAAGCCTATACTGGCATGATGGGCTGCATCTGTCCGGGAGGGGAACTAGGATCCTAGGTGATAGGTTTAAATGCTTCATTGGCAAGCTTTTAAACTAGCCAAGGGGGGAGGCACTGGAAAGGAGCAGGAAAATCCTACCCCCCAAACAATCACAGTAGTAAGTGTGGCAAACACCAACATGGAGGTGTCGATAGGGAGAAGGGCAGGGGTAAATGGAGAAAGTGACAAAGGCAAGAAGGACAGGGATGGGGCAAAAGGGGGTAAGGCCATCAGGAAATGGAGGTTGTTGAGTACCAATGCACATAGTCTGGGCAACAAGCTCCCTGAGCTGGAAGCCTTAATGGAAGAGGGATGCCTGGATTTTGTAGCAGTCACAGAAACATGGTACTCAGAGAACCATGACTGGTATGTTAACATACCAGGGTACTTAACCTACAGGAGAGACAGGCAGGGGAGAAGAGGGGGAGGAGTAGCTCTCTATGTAAAGGAAGGGATAAAAGCAACTGAACAAAAGAGTAAACAGGAGGAGAGGAGGCACTGTGGGTCACCTTGGAGACTGGAAATGGCACCACAATCTGCACAGGGGTTGTGTACAGACCCCCATGTCAGGGGGAAGGAATGGACAAGGATATGATGGAAGGCATTCTTAGAATGGCAGAGAAAGGGGAGATACTGTTGATGGGAGACCTGAATATGCCATATGTTAACTGGAACACATTTGCTGCAGCCACATCCAAGAGCAGGGCCAATCTTGATGCCCTACAGGTGGCAGGCATTAGACAGCTAGTTTCGGAACCCACTCATGAGGGAGCAATCTTAGACCTCATACTCTCAAACGGGGGCAGTGAGAGGATCTCAGATCTAGAAGTGGGTTGCCATCTGGGGACAAGTGACCATCAAACAGTGTGGTTCACGTTAAACTCAGCTAGAGTCAAGCCATACAAAAGTGAGGGTACTGGACTTTAGGAGGGCTGACTTTGGCAAGATGGGAGAGTGCCTAGAAAAGCACTAGCAAACAGGCTAGAAGGAGGTGTGGAGCAACAATGGGAATTATCAAACTGCCATCACAGAGGCAACAAGCCTTGTGTGAAAGCAAACAAATCAAACAAAATAAAAAGCCACTATGGTTCTCAAGAGAGGTGGCTGTGAAAGTCAGAAAGAAAAGATAGCATTCAAAGTATAAGGAAACACAGAAGAAGCAGGACGAGAGCTGTACCAGTTAAGGCAGAAAGAAGCAGGGAGGGAAGTCAGAATAGCAAAGGCCCAAACTGAGGAAAAGATAGCCAACTCAAATAAGAAGGGGATAAAACCTTTTATAGGTACATCAGCGGCGTGAAAGACAAAGGGAGGGATAGTGAGGCTGAATAGAATGAACAGTGGGTGGGCAGAGGGGACAGTGAAAAGCAGGAATACTGGAAACAACATTTCTGCTCAGTATTCACAAAAGAGGAGGGGAAGTGCCTAATCCAATTAACAGAAGCACTCTTGATAGGGTCAATCCCAGTCCTTTCACAGAAGAAGGGGTCAGCAAGAACTCCTAAAACTGAAGGTGGACAAAGCAATGGGTCCTGATGGAATTCACCCCAGAATTCCAAAGAATTTAGGAAGGAACTAGTGAAACCACTGGCTACTCTTTTTAATTAATCATGGGAGGATGGTGGTACCGAGGACTGGAGGAAGGCGATGTGATTCCCTTCACAAGTGGGACCAAGACAGAGGCAGGAAACTACAGACCTGTCAGTCTGACCTCTGTGGTAGGGAAAGTGATGGAGTCACTTCTGAAGGAAAGAATAGTTGAGTACCTAGAGGTCAGTGGAGCACAGGAACCAAGACAGCATGGGTTCACAGCGGGAAGGTCATGTCAGATGAATCTAAAAGATTTCTTTGACTGGGTGACCAAAGTAGTAGACCAGGGAGGGGCTGTGGACATGGCCTACCTAGACTTTAGCAAGGCATTTAACACAGTCCTACACAAAAGATTATTAGTCAAATTAACCAGCCTGGGAGTGAGTCCCAGGGTGGTAGCCTGGTTAAAATATTGGCTGGACAACAGGACACAGAAGGTAATTGTAAATGGAGTCCACTCTGAAGAAAGGGCGGTTACTATGGGGTACCGTGAGGGTTCAGTATTGGGTCCAGTCCTTTTAATGTCTTCATCAGTGGCATTGCAGAGGGACTGGAAGGAAAAGTATGCCTTTGCAGATGACACAAAGATCTGCAACAGGGTTGATACAGAAGGAGGCGTGGAAAGGATGCAAAGGGACTTGGCAAGGTTGGAGGAATGGTCAGATGTATGGCAGCTTAGGATTCAATGCAAAAAGTGCAAAATAATGCACCTGGGAAACAAGAACCCAGGGAAGAATACACAATGGGTGTGGGAGGTAGTAACAACAACAAAACAGGAAAGGGACCTGGGGTAATCATATCGGATGATCTTAAGGTTGGCAAGCAATGTGAGAAGGCAGTAGGGAGGGCTGGGGGTATACTGGGATGTATAGGGAGGGCATCAGCAGAAAACAGGAAGTTGTTATCCCTCTGTACAGACAGTTGGTGAGACCCCATCTGGAATACTGTGTCCAGTTCTGGAGACCCCATCTCCGCTAGGACATAGACAGGATAGAGGCAGTCCAGGAGGGCAATTAAAATGGTGCAGGGTCTGCAAGAGAAGCCATATGAGAGAGACTAAAGGAGCTTAATATGTATACCCTTGAGGAAAGAAGAGAGAGGGGGACGTGATAGAAATTTCAAGTACCTCAAGGGAATCAACAATGTCCAAGAGGGTAGCATCTTTCAGAAAAAGATATGTGCAAGTACAAGGGACACAATTTGAAGATAGAGTAGGGACGGTTCAGAGGTAATGTGAGGAAGTATTTTTCACAGAAACGGATAGTGGAATCATGGAACAGCCTTCCTGAGGAAGTTGTGGGGTCAAAAACTGTGGGAGAATTCAAGAATGCATGGGACAGACATAAGGCAATTCTTGTGGGGGGCAGGAAGATATAGGCTGTTTGTTAACTATGATCTGCGGCCTATCCTGTAGGTAGGGACATGGGCAGACTAGATGGGCCTAGTGATCCTTATCTGCTGTCAAAGTCTATGTTTCTATGTTTCTATGTTACCCAAGGTTAGGTTGCAGCATTCCAGGGACTGGGCAATCTTGGTGACTGCACCTACCCTGTGGAACTCCTTGCCTGGTTATTTAAAGGAGGCTCCCTCGGTTGAAGCCTTTAAAATGGACCTGAAGATGTATTTGCTCCAGCAAGCTTTGATTGATTAAATTTGTAATTTTAGGTGGGATAGATAGATAGATCAACTGTGAACTCCCATTTGAAGCCTATATATGTATTTTTGTATGATTTTAAATAAGTGTACCATTTCATATTGTACAGCCACCAGAGCCTCCAGAATTGGGCACTTCATAAATAATCTATCTGTCTGTCTGTCTGTCTGTCTGCCTACCCACCTAACTGCCTGCCTGTCTGTCTGTCTGTTGGTCTGTCTATCTATCTATCTATCTATCTATCTATCTATCTATCTATCTATCTATCTATCTATCTATCTATCTATCTATCTATCTATCTGTCTAACTGTCTGTCTGTCTGTCTGTCTGTCTGTCTGTCTGTCTATCTATGTATCTACCTATCTCACTATACAGCTGTTAACATTACTTCTTTAATATGTCAGTACCTCAGTGCTGTAGTTGTCCTGCTTTCAAGAAGATCATGATACTATACTTGTGTTGAACAAATCATTTGTTTAACGGCACAAAATATGCTTGTAAGCAAGTATCCATATATTTACAAACAATCACATTACTAATATCCATTGAGGCATACATTTCACGAGTGGCTGAGTTAGAATAACACCAAAGTGCATTACTTCCTTGTGGCCCACATTGCAAAAACAGCTCCATTCTGCTCTTTTCTTCACAAATGAAACTCCCTCTATTCCATTATTCTATAATATTACTATTTGGTTGGGAAAAAAGACCTTTGTTAAATACAACCATTTTTAATAAATATAGTCTTTTTTTACTGTATACAGACCTTTTCCTTTAGAAATCCCACCCCCCCCAAAAAAAAAGAATAGGGGAAAAATATTTAATACTAAATGTCATACCCTCAGGCAAGTTTAGCCTAGATCAACAAAGTGTTGGAACACATGTATGAAGACACTCACTTTCTTCTCACTATATCTTTTAAACACATTCCACTTCAAGCTTGGGGTGGCCTACATAACTGGCTATGCTCTGACCCCCTCAGTAACACTGGCTATTGCCAGAGGCATTCTCCTACCCTCGCTATCCTATGGTGCCGCTGCCTATATCATTGCATCCATGATCTCTTTACCAAGTGGGATACTACTTACAACGACATCTGCTGCTTCACCTCAATGTCTCCTCGATCCAACACCACAGCTAACTGTACACTGAACTCAACTGGCCCTCCCCTAATGCTCTCAGGTATTGCTCCCTTGGCTTTCTTACTAAGTCTATTCTTAGATCAAATACCCCTAAGTCTTTTGCCTCCCTCCTAACACCCTGGCCTCCTCTTATGACCTTAGATCAAACAACCAGGCCCTGCTGCACATTTCTAGATGCAAAACTAACAAGAGTGCTTCTGCCTTCTCACATGCTGCTCCCAAATATTGGAATTCCCTTCCCCTGGATCTGCATCTTACAAACACCCATAACTTATTTAAAAAGAAACATCGGTCTCAGCTCTTCTGCCCAAGCTGCACTTGCTTTAACCTTCCCTAGGCAACTCATTGCTTCTCCCACTTCGTCTGCCTTCCACCTCCCTGTCTGTTCTCTAATCCTCACCTTGCTCCCACACCATTTGATCTCACACTGGGGATACTACCTGGATTGCTGTGGCTTTGCTTGTATGTTTTTTTTTAATTTAAATTCTATTGAGTTTTATAGAACCAACAATACATGAGACAGAGACTATTTGACATATTATACATGAAGCAAGTAAGAAAACAATTAATGAAGTGAACAAAACCTCAAAAAATTTGAGGGAGACAATAAAAAGTACAAAACACAAAACTCTCCCAACACCCCCATTTGCTCTTATGTTATGATTGCTTACCAGGCATTCTGATGGTCTCCACCTAAGTACACCTTATCTAAATTCAATGTTGCATTGCATTATGGATACTATAAAGCAGTCTTGTTTTTGTTTCTCAGCTTCCTACATTGTGTATTGTTGTGTTGGCACTTAGTGTTTAGTACCTGTATGGTATGCTTGTTGCTAGTTGCCTTATCCTTCGTACCTAACGCCTATGATTATCTGCACCTAATGTTACATGTTGCTAGTTGCCATATTTCTTGTAACTTACCTCCTTGATTATCTGGACTTAATGTTCCATACTGTACAATATGCCTCAACCCTATTGATTTTGTATGTATTGTTCCTATGTGATGGCTACAATCATGTATTGTGTACTATTTCTCTGTAACCTCCCGAGTCATGCCTGAAAATAGTCTTTCACTTGGCTAGTGCACCCCACCCGGTTATCAAAAACTAAATAAAATAAAAACATGGATTTTAAAATTTTTGAAAGTCCAGATGGGCTCCATATGGACTTCCATGCTTCTATGAGCATATCAGATTAAACAGTGATACATCATGTTGCTACCACCTAAACAGCAACAAGTCATGTAATATTTAACAGAGGTTTAATATTTATTTATCCATTCAATGGCACTTTATCCCATGACACACTAGCACCACAGAGCCCACACTACACCCTCCATGGTCCGCTTTCATCTAGACTGGGTGTTTACAGTTGCACAGCAACTGCACACTAAGCATGTGACTGTGTGCTGCGTGCATCACCATGACATCACTTTATGACACCAATGGTGCATGTATGTGCAGGCTCAAAAGGGAGCAGGAAGCAGTTGCCATTCTTTCTTCAGGTGCCATTCTCTCTGGAGACTTAGTTAAGCATATCTGTGCTTTGGGGATACATTCTAATGTATACAAAAGAAAGATAAAGAAATGGGCTAATATCTGTACTGTCTCACTTTCGATTTTACTGCACCACCTCACAGCTACATTTGGTGTAGAAGTGATGGAGCTGTAAGCACATATATAGGTATTTAATGAACTGCAGAGTAGTAACTGTAACAAGTAATTGTATACATGTGTGTGTGTTTGTATACAGTAGATTGTTCATTGTTTTTAAACTTATATAGTGAAAACAAACTGTGCTACAGTAGCAAGTGTAAATAGCAATTTTCTAGCTAAAGGTATAGTTAAATTATTTTTATTATTGCTGCAAAACACCATGTTCGCATTAATTTACAAATTGTCAATATAATGTATGAATGTTGGTTCAACATTTAAATAACTCACTGAACACTAAGAGCTTGTTAACATTGCAAAATGTTTCAGATGTAATGTTTTTGAATAAAAGAGCAGAAAGGAACAGTCTTTTGCATCCTGGGTTGTGTAGAAGTAAGGCACTCTGGTATTATTTTAAGTCAGGTACTAGTGAGATTTATGTCTCAGTGGGTATAAAAATTGTGATTGATTTGTAAATATATGGATTCTTGCTTATAGGCATGCTATCTGCATTTTTGCAGCACTAAAACAGAATCTGACAAACACAATTATAGTATGCTGATCATGTTAAGAACAGGACAACTACATCATTAAGGTATGGATGTATTACAGTAAAATGATTATAGTGTGAACAGCTATATGCCGTAAAAAATCTTTTAGATATATTTATGAAAAAATAGTATTTTTAATGTACATTACTATTCTTGAATAATGCGGATTTTTCCTTGAAAACAAACTATAGCAAGCTCAAAATGTTGGGGTCATTTGATAAATAAACTAATTGAAGAAACCAAGAAATTCTTTTGTGGCTTCATCATCAAAGCCTTAATATAACCAGCACAGTGATATATATTTTTCAGTCAGGGTGACCTCCAGTATGTTAAGAGAATATAGGAATATTAGTTATTTTCCACTGACCACACAGACTACCATGCCAAGCACCACTGCTGAAAGGCTGAGATTGTGTAATTTAGGATTGATTGTTCAGACACATGCATGTGACAGGTACTTGCTGCAATGGTTTTTCAAGTATCCAATGGGTTAGAAAGACCAATTGTTTTCCTTAGCCAAAAGCTACTACTGGTGGAAATGAACAACTCTACCACTGAGAAGAAGTGTCTTCAGTTTTTGGGCCATCAATAAATTGTGCCTATACCAGTATGGAAGGTCATTAACACTGGTCACAGATGAGAATGCATTCCACAGGTTGAATAGAATGAGTGGGAAAAAATGAAAAACTGTTGCATCAAAGTATCAGCCACCAGAGCTATGATTTCACTATACAGTATCACAGTGAACCCCAAACTACTAACACAGACTGACTGTCTCAGCATGCAGTATGAGTAAATAAGTGGCCACATAGCCTGCATGAAGGAGCCACTAATGAACCTCATGGATATGCAACGTCATAAAACCATGGGGGAGGTATGTGATGACCAGACAACTTTTGCTGGTAGTCTGAATTATTTTGCTAACTTCTAGTTACCCTCTGTAGATGTGGGGGCCAAGATACATTAATCATGTGTGCCAAAATTGCCCGATTTATGTAATTTGTAGCAACCAAGCAAGGTTTCTTAATTGGGGCATTTACATTAATTGTGGAGGCTTTCTGAGAGATGGATGGGGTCACTAGTGAACAAAAGCTAAGAGATAATATGTCTTGACTGCAGCTAGGTACTTTGTTTCAGATGCTAAGCAATGTTTTGTTAGGAGGCTGGGTCCCTGAGATATAGAGTCCTTATAATATCACACGGTAGGCATCACCCAAAATTCTATGTCTAAAGTGGTTTCAGCCAATTGGATAGATTTTGGTTCGGGATGTGACATCAAAGCCTTGCTGAACCAAGAAAGTGTGAGAGAGAGATAGATGTATGGATAATGCATACATACTTCAAGCCAATTCTTCTCACTATAGTTTCACAGGGAAGCTGTGTGGAGGGATCCAAGGAAGGAGCAAGACCGTGTGTCTGTGGAGAGATACTTAAGGTAACAAAGCATAGTGGGCACAGTAAGGTAAGAAGTCCATGTAACTAGTTGGGAAGAACAGAAGCATTTACATGCATATTGTAAGAGTGCAATCTTTTTTGCAATCCTGTATGTGTACTGCTTTTTATCTGTATGTAAATACCTGAATGTTACTGCTGTATTTAGACAACCAGTGCTTAATATACAATAAATTAGCTATTTTTCTAAAGATTTGAGTAACTGGTTGTTTGTGAATGCATCACTGAGGGTAAGGTGCCTTGATAGAAAGTAACATCTTTTAGAGACAGTGGAGTGAATGATACACAGAGTAGAGACACTCACTAATGGGAGTCCATGCATTGGGGGTGGCACAGAAGTATAATCACAGCACCAGAGTCTGTGCTCTTGCTAAAGAGGGAACCCTGAAGGCAGCAGCGCTGGTCCCAGTAGTTTCTGTGGCAAGGGCCTGTGAGGCAGAAAGATGCCAACTGGAACTGTAGGGTGCTCTAATCATCACAACTGTACATCAGATTGTAAACAAACAGTACAAAAGGCCACACTCTGACAGGGAAGGAAGTCCAATACACTGAATAGATGCAAACATTCACAATTTATTTGAAAAAGGAAGAAGCATGGCACAACAAGAGCTATTGAGCTCTTGTTGTACCAAATGCCCTTTTGCCTAATAAACCGTGGGTTTTTGCATCAATTCAGTCTATTGGATATATTGGACTTCCTTGACTGTGGGACTGCTGTTCGTTGTGATTTTCTCTCTCATTCTTGTTTTTGCCAGCAGCAACTGGCTGCTGTGTATGTGAGGTGTTTGTGTTTTTTTATATCAAATTGCAGACTTATGTCCATACTATGTACAATGGAGCCCACCAGTATGCAGTGTAGAATACTGCAGAGTTAATGCTGGGAACACACCATCTTAATGACAGTTAGTCTATTTTTTTCCATGCAGGAATCTTTTACAGTGTAGTGTATCCTGGCAGGCTCCACAGTACACAGGCAATATTATTTGAACACATTGTTTATAATCAACTTAAAATATGCTTGGACAAACATGATCTGCTATCTCAACACCAGCAGGGGTTTGGGGGAAACCATATTACATTTACAGTCTTCTTCAGGTTGCCCAATGAAATCATCTTTCAGAGTTATGTGAATGTTTATTCACTTTATCCACTTCTGATCTTTCTTATTCTGTGAAGCAAAGAATAATGTTCGAAAATTGAAAATATCTGTTTGTGGGATATGTTACTGTTTTGCTGTCTCATAGAAAGTTTGTGTGGCAAAATTTGGGAACTGGAGGTCTGTTGCTGGATCTGATGGTAACCCCATGGACTGTAGGGCACAGAATGATGTTATAGTAGTTACCCACTCCCAGATAGAGATAAAAAGCAGGATTTTCAAAAGGATCCACAAAGACTACATGCAATGCTATTTTCAAAATGGACATCTGTGCAGAATGCTCTGCCATCTGATTGATGGTGTAAAGGCACCACCAAGTTGGGTACAAAATGACAGAACTGCAACAAATATTTATACAGATGGTGACTTTCTGTCATAAAAAGTGGGATCTTTTCAAACCAGTACACTGAGCAGTTAGACACAAATGAGAAGATGCAACAGTAACATTCATTTACATTTCTGCCTGACCAAGGTGGGCTCAGGCAGGGAGAGGGTGATGGAACAGAGGCACACTCCTCCAGTTCTACCTCTCCACAGTTCATATGCTGTTCTGGTGGAGAGTGGTTCCTCTGAGGAGGCACCTGCAGTGGAGACCAAGGAAGATGCTGAGAACCTTCACAAATGAGACCCATAGGAGGGTGGCATGGGCCCCCACAGGGGAAGGAAGCAACTCCTGGTGAGGCACTCAATGATTAGGGGGTAGAACTGGGGGAGGAAGGGGAGAGGGAGGTAAGGTGCTTGCCTGGAGCCACGGTTGGAGGGACAGTGAGCGAATCCTCAGGATCACAGGAGCAGCTGTACAAGGGAGGGAGATGGATGTCACTGTCCACCTAGGGACAAATGACGTCACTGGGAATAAGATCAGAGCAGTGCAACAGTAGTTTAAAGAGTTGGGATGGGGTCCTAGACAGGAAGTACATATGGTAAACATCTCAGTGCTGCTGCCTGTCTATGGCAAGGGTGATGCTAGGGTACTCCACACCCTGGGATTCAATAAATGGTTGAAAAACTGGTGAAGAGCTCAGGGTTTTGGCTTCATTAGGACTGGGTGTCCACCTGTAGTGATGCAGGCTTATACTTGTGTGATGGTCTGCATCTGTCCAGGAGGAGAACCAGGATTCTAAGTGATAGGTTTGAATGCTTCATTTGGGGGAGACACTGAAAAGAAGCAGTGAAAACCCAGTCTTCCACCAAAAACACAGTAGTTTGAGAGGTAAACACCAAGGTAGAGAAGTCAGCATGAAGCAGGACAGGGGTAAATGTAGAAAAAGGCAATAAGAACAGGGATGGGGTTAAAAGGGGTAAGGCTATCAAACATCGGAAAGTGATGAGTACCTATGTCCATACTCTGTGTAACAAGCTCCCTGAACTAGTGGCTTTGATGGAAGAGGGACACCTGGATATCCTGGCAGTCACAGAAACATGGCACACAGAGAACCATGACTGGGATGTCAACATACCAGGGTACACAAGCTACAGGAGGGTCAGGGAGGGTAAAAGAGGAGGAGGGGAGTAGCTCTCTATGTAAGGAAAGGGATCAAAGCAATGGAACTAAAGGATAAACAGGGAGTAGAGGAGGCACTGTTGGTCACCCTGGAGACAGGAAATGGCACCTCATTCTGCATGGGGGTTGTACACAGACCCCATCTTAGGGAGAGGCAATGGACAACAAATGATAGAAGGCATCGTTAGAATGTCAGAAAAAGGAGATATATTGTTAATGGGGGACCTGAATATGCCATATGTTAACTAAAGCACCTTTTCTGCAGCCACATCAAAGAGCAGGGTTATTCTCGATGCCCTACAGGGAGCATGCCTCAGACAGCTAGTGGTGAACCCACTCAGGAGGAAGGATTCTTAGACCTTGTACTATCAAACAGGAAAGGAGAAAGGATATCAGATTTAGAAGTGTTTAGCCATCTGGGGACAAGCGACCACCAAGCAGAGTGGTTCTTGATAAACACAGCCATAGAGTCAAGCCATACAAAAGCAAGAGTATTGGACTTTAGGATAGCTGACTTTGGGAAAATGGAGAGTACCTCAGAAAAGCACTAGCAAACAGGCAAGAAGGAGGGGTGGAGGAACAATGGGGAAAATCAAAACAGCTAGCACGGAGACAACAAGCCTCTGTGTAAAGCAAATCAACAAAACAAAATTAAGGAAAAAAACATTATGGTTCTCAAAAGAGGCAGCAGGGAATGTTACAGAGAAATAGGTAGCATTCATGAAGTATAAGGAAACACAGAAGGAACAGGACAGAGAACTGTACCGGTTAAAGCAGAAGGAGGTAGGGAAGACAGTCAGAATAGCAACGGCCCCAAAAGAGAAAAGATATCCAACTCAGTTAAGAAAGGGGATAAAACCTTTTATAGGTACTTTAGGGAGCAAATAAAGACCACAGGAGGGATAGTGAGCTTTAATAAAGGGAAGGGAGGGTGGACAGAGGGTGACTGTGAAAAAGCAGGGTCACTGAATGACTATTTCTGCTCAGTATTCACAAAAGAAGAGAAGGGGAGGTACCTAAATCAAAGAATAGAAGCACTCTGGATAGAGAGGTTGATACCAGTGCATTCACAAAAGAAAGGGTTCTGAATAAACTCTAAAATTGAAGGTGGACAAAGCAATGGGGCCTGACAGGATTTACCCAAGAATTCTAAAAGAACTAAGGGTAGAACTAGTGACAACACTGACTACCCTTTTTAACAAATCATGGGAAGATGGTGTGATACCTGAGGACTGGTGGTGGGATGATGTGATTCCCCTTCACAAAAGTGGGAGAAAGACAGAGACAGGAAACTACAGACCTGTTAGCTTGACTTCAGTGGTAGGGAAAATTATGGCATCACTTCTGAAGGAAAGAATTGTTGAGTTCCTTGATGCCGGTGGGGCACAGGACCTTAGGCAGCATGGGATTCACAGCAGGAAGGTGATGTCAGACAAGTCTAATAGATTTTTATGACTGGATGACAAAAGTAGTAGACCAGGGACGGGCTGTGGACATGGCCTACCTAGACTTTTGCAAGGTATTTGACACAGTTCTACACAAAAGATTAATATGCAAGTTAGCCAGCCTTGGAGTGGGTCCCAAGGTGGTTTCTTGGGTAAAATATTGGCTGGACAACAGGATGCAGAGGGTAATAGTGAACTGAGTCTACTCTGAAGAAAGTGCGGTTACCAGTGGGGTACTCAGGGTTCAGTACTGGGGCCAGTTCCCTTTAATGTCTTTATAAGTGACATTGCAGATGGACTGGAAGGAAAAGTATCTCTCCTTGCAGATGACACAGAGATCTGTAACAGGGTCTATATAGAAGGTGGGGTGGAAAGGATGCAAAGGGACTTGGCAAGGTTGGAGGAGTGGGCAAATGTATGGCAGCTTATATTAAACGCAAAAAAGTGCAAAGTAATGCACCTGGGAAACAAAAACGCAGGGGAAGAGTACACAGTGGGGGTGAGATAATAACAACAACAAAAATGGAAAGGGACCTTGGGGTAGTCATATCAGACGATCTTAAGGTGGGCAAGCAATGTGAGACAGCAGTAAGGAGGGCTGGCGGGATACTGGGATGCATAGTGAGAGGCATCACCAATAGAAAACATGAAGTTGTTTTCCCTCTGTACAGACATCTGGTGAGATCCCTTCTTGAGTACTGCGAGCAGTTCTGATGACCCCATATCCACAAAGACATAGACAGGATGGAGGCTGTCCACATGAGGGCAACTAAAATGGTGCAAGGTCTACACCAGAAGACATACGAAGAGAGGCTAAAGGAGCTTAATATGTATACCCTCGAGGAGAGGAGAGAGAGGGGGGGACGTGATAGAAATTTCAAATACCTCAAGGGAATCAACAAAGTCCAAAAGGGTAGCATCTTTCAGAAAAAGATATGTGCAAGTACAAGGGGGCACAATTTGAAGATAGAGTGGGGACGGTTCAGAGGTAATGTGAGGAAGTATTTTTTTCACAGAAACGGTTGTAGATACATGGAACAGCCTTCCTGAGGAGGTAATGGAGTCAAAAACAGTGGGAGAATTCAAGAATGCATGGGACAGACATAAGGCAATTCTTGTGGGGAGCAGGAAGATATAGGCTGTTTTAACTATGATCTGCGGCCTATCCTGTAGGTAGGGAAATGGGCAGACTAGATGGGCCTAGCGGTCCTTATCTGCCGTCAAAGTCTATGTTTCTACGTTTCTATGTTACCCAAGGTTAAGTTGCAGCATTCCAGGGACTGGGCAATCTTGGTGGCTGCACCTACCCTGTGGAACTCCTTGCCTGGTTATTTAAAAGAGGCTCCCTCGGTTGGAGCCTTTAAAATGGACCTGAAGATGTATTTGCTCCAGCAAGCTTTGATTGATTAAATTTGTAATTTTAGGTGGGATAGATAGATCAACTGTGAACTCCCATTTGAAGCCTATATATGTATTTTTGTATGATTTTAAATAAGTGTACTGTTTCATATTGTACAGCCACCAGAGCTTCCGGATTTGGGCACTTCATAAATAATCTATCTGTCTGTTTGTCTGTCTGCCTACCCACCTGCCTGCCTGCCTGTCTGTCTGTCTGTCTGTCTGTCAGTGTTTCTGCCTATCTATCTATCTATCTATCTGTCTGTCTGTCTGTCTGTCTATCTATCTATGTATCTGCCTATCTCACTATACAGCTGTTAACATTATTTCTTTAATATGTCAGTACCTCAGTGCTGTAGTTGTCCTGCTTTCAAGAAGATCATGATACTATACTTGTGTTGCACAAATCATTTGTTTAACAGCACAAAATATGCTTGTAAGCAAGTATCCATATATTTACAATCACATTACTAATATCCACTGAGGCATACATTTCACGAGTGGCTGATTTAGAATAACACCAAAGTGCATTACTTCCTTGTGGCCCACATTGCAAAAAACAGCTCCATTCTGCTCTTTTCTTCACAAATGAATCTCCCTCTATCCCATTATTCTATAATACTACTATTTGGTTGGGAAAAAAGGGCTTTGTTAAATACAACCATTTAAAATAAATATAGCCTTTTTACTGTATACAGACCTTTTCCTTTAGAACCCCCCCCCCAAAAAAAAAAAGAATAGGGAAAAATATTTAATTCTAAATGTCATACCCTCAGGCAAGTTTAACCTAGATCAACAAAGTGTTGGAACACATGTATGAAGACACTCACTTTCTCCTCACCATATCTTTTAAACACATTCAACTTCAAGCTTTGGGTGGCCTACAGAACTGGCTATGCTCTGACCCCCTCAGTAACACTGGCTACTGCCAGAGGCATTCTCCTACCCTCGCTATCCCATGGTGCCGCTGCCTATATCATTGCATCCATGATCTCTTTGCCAAGTGGGATACTACTTACAACGACATCTGTTGCTTCACCTCAATGTCCCCTCGATTCAACACCACAGCCAACTGTACACTGAACTCAACTGGCCCTCCCCTAATGCTCTCAGGTATTGCTCCCTTGGCTTTCTTACTAAGTCTGTTCTTAGATCAAATACCCCTAAGTCTTTTGCCTCCCTCCTAACACCCTGGCCTCCTCTTATGACCTTAGATCAAACAACCAGGCCCTGCTGCACATTTCTAGATGCAAAACTAACAAGAGTGCTTCTGCCTTCTCACATACTGCTCCCAAATATTGGAATTCCCTTCCCCTGGATCTGCATCTTACAAACACCCATAACTTATTTAAAAAGAAACATCGGTCTCAGCTCTTCTGCCCAAGATGCACTTGCTTTAACCCTCCCTAGGCAACTCATTGCTTCTCTCACTTTGTCTGCCTTCCACCACCCTGTCTGTTCTCTAATCCTCAACTTGCTCCCACACCATTTGATCTCACACTGGGGATACTAACTGGATTGCTGTGGCTTTGCTCTTATGTTTTTTATTATTTAAATTTTATTGAGTTTTATAGAACCAACAATACATGAGACAGAGACTATTTGACATATTATACATGAAGTAAGTAAGAAAACAATTAATGAAGTGAACAAAACCTCAAAAAATTAGAGGGAGACAATAAAAAGTACAAAACACAAAACTCTCCCCAACACCCCCCCCCCATTTGCTCTTATGTTATGATTGCTTACACAGGCATTCTGATGGTCTCCACCTAAGTACACCTTATCTAAATTCCATGTTGCATTGCATTATGGATACTATAAAGCAGTCTTGTTTTTGTTTCTCAGCTTCCTACATTGTGTATTGTTGTGTTGGCACTTAGTGTTTAGTATCTGTTTGGTATGCTTGTTGCTAGTTGCCTTATCCTTCATACCTAACCCCTATGATTATCTGCACCTAATGTTACATGTTGCAAGTTGCCATATTTCTTGTACCTTACTTCCTTGATTATCTGTACTTAATGTTCCATACTGTACAATATGCCTCAACCCTATTGATTTTGTGTGTATTGTTCCTATGTGATGGCTACAATCATGTATTGTGTACTATTTCTCTGTAACCTCCCAGGTCATGCCTGAAAATAGTCATTCACTTGGCTAGTGCACCCCACCGGTTATCAAAACTAAATAAAATAAAAACATGGATTTTAAAATTTTGAAAGTCCAGATTGGATCCATATGGACTTCCATGCTTCTATGAGCATATCAGATTAAACAGTGATACATCATGTTGCTACCACCTAAACAGCAACAAGTCATGTAATATTTAACAGAGGTTTAATATTTATTTATCCATTCAATGGCACTTTATCCCATGACACACTAGCACCACAGAGCCCACACTACAACCTCCATGGTCCGCTTTTATCTACGCTGGGTGTTTACAGTTGCACAGCAACTGCACACTAAGCATGTGACTGTGTGTCTCGTGCATCACCATGACATCACTTTATGACACCAATGGTGCATGTATGTGCAGGCTCAAAAGGGAGCAGGAAGCAGTTGCCATTCTTTCTTCAGGTGCCATTCTCTCTGGATACTTAGTTAAGCATATCTGTGCTTTGGGGATACATTCTAATGTATACAAAAGAATGTTAAAGAAATGGGCTAATATCTGTACCGTCTCACTTTCGATTTTACTGCACCACCTCACAGCTACATTTGGTGGAGAAGTGATGGAGCTGTAAGCACATATATAGGTATTTAATGAACTGCAGAGTAGTAACTGTAACAAGTAATCGTATACATGTGTGTGTGTTTGTATACAATAGATTGCTCATTGTTTTTAAACTTATATAGTGAAAACAAACGGTGCTACAGTAGCAAGTGTAAATAACAATTTTCTAGCTAAAGGTATAGTTTATTTATTTTGATAATTGCTGCAAAACACCATGTTCGCATTCATTTACAAATTGTCAATGTAATGTATGAAGGTTGGTTCAACATTTAAATAACTCACTGAACACTAAGAGCTTGTTAACATTGCAAAATGTTTCAAATGTAATGTTTTTGAACAAAAGAGCCGAAAGGAACTGTCTTTTGCATCCTGGGTTGTGTAGAAGTAAGGCACTCTGATATTATTTTAAGTCAGGTACTAGTGAGATTTATGTCTCAGTGGGTATAAAAATTGTGATTGTTTTGTTATATGGATTCTTGCTTATAGGCATGCTATCTGCATTTTTGCAGCACTAAAACAGAATCTGACAAACACAATTATAGTATACTGATCATGATAAGAACAGGACAACTACATCATTAAGGTATGGATGTATTACAATAAAATGATTAGAGTGTGAACAGCTATATGCTGTAAAAAAATCTTTTAGATATATTTATGAAAAAAAATATTTTTAATGTACATTACTATTCTTGAATAATGCAGATTTTTCCTTGAAAACAAACTATAGCAAGCTCAAAATGTTGGGATCATTTGATAAATAAACTAATTGAAGAAACAAAGAAATTATTTTGTGGCTTCATCATCAAAGCCTTAATATAACCAGCACAGTGATATATATTTTTCAGTCAGGGTGACCTCCAGTATGTTAAGAGAATATAGGAATATTAGTTATTTTCCCACTGACCACACAGACTACCATGCCAAGCACCACTGCTGAAAGGCTGAGATTGTGTAATTTAGGATTGATTGTTCAGACACATTCAAGTGGCAGGTACTTGCTGCAATGGTTTTTCAAGTATCCAATGGGTTAGAAAGACCAATTGTTTTCCTTAGCCAAAAGCTACTACTGGTGGAAATGAACAACTCTACCACTGAGAAGAAGTGTCTTCAGTTTTTGGGCCATCAATAAATTGTACCTATACCAGTATGGAAGGTCATTAACACTGGTCACAGATGAGAATGCATTCCACAGGTTGAATAGAATGAGAGGGAAAAAATGAAAAACTGTTGCATCAAAGTATCAGCCACTAGGGCTATGATTTCACTATAAAGTATCACAGTGAACCCCAAACTACTAACACAGACTGACTGTCTCAGCATGCAGTATGAGTAAATAAGTGGCCACATAGCCTGCATGAAGGAGCCACTAATAAACCTCATGGATATGCAACGTCATAAAACCATGGGGTAGGTATGTGATGACCAGACAACTTTTGCTGGTAGTCTGAATTATTTTGCTAACTTCTTGTTACCCTCTGTTGATGTGGGGGCCAAGATACATTAATCATCTGTGCCAAAATTGCATGATTTATGTAATTTGTAGCAACCAAGCAAGGTTTCTTAATTGGGGCATTTACATTAATTGTGGAGGCTTTCTGAGAGATGGATGGGGTCACTAGTGAACAAAAGCTAAGAGATAATATGTCTTGACTGCAGCTAGGTACTTTGTTTCAGATGCTAAACAATGTTTTGTTAGGAGGCTGGGTCCCTGAGATATAGAGTCCATATAATATCACACGGTAGGTATCACCCAAAATTCTATGTCTAAAGTGATTTCAGCCAATTGGATAGATTTTGGTTCAGAATGTGACATCAAAGCCTTGCTGAACCAAGAAAGTGTGTGAGAGAGATAGATGTATAGATAATGCATACATACTTCAAGCCAGTTCTTCTCACTATAGTTTCACAGGGAAGCTGTGTGGAGATATCCAAGGAAAGAGCAAGACTGTGTGTCTGTGGAGAGATACTTCAGGTAACAAAGCATAGTGGGCACAGTAAGGTAAGAAGTCCATGTAACTAGTTGGGAAAAACAGAAGCATTTACATGCATATTGTAAGAGTGCAATCTTTTTTGCAATCCTGTATGTGTACTGTTTTTTATCTGTATGTAAATACCTGAATGTTACTGCTGTATTTAGACAACCAGTGCTTAATATACAATAAATTAGCTATGTTTCTAAAGATTTGAGTAACTGGTTGTTTGTGAATGCATCACTGAGGGTAAGGTACCTTAATAGAAGGAAATATATTTTAGAGACAGTGGAGTGTATGATACATAGAGTAGAGACACTCACTAATGGGAGTCCATGCATTGGAGGTGGCAGAGAAGTATAATCACAGCACCAGAGTCTGTGCTCTTGCTAAAGAGGGAACCCTGAAGGCAGCAGCGCTGGTCCCAATACTTTCTGTGGGAAGGTCCTGTGAGGCAGAAAGATGCCAACTGGAACTGTAGGGTGCTCTAATCATCACAACTGTATATCAGATTGTAAACAAACAGTACAAAAGGCCACACTCTGACAGGGAAGGAAGTCCAGTACACTGAATAGATGCAAACATTCACAATTTATTTGAAAAAGGAAGAAGCATGGCACAACAAGAGCTATTGAGCCTCTTTGTACCAAATGCCCTTTGCCTAATAAACCATGGTTTTTGCATCAATTCTAGTCTATTGGATATATTGGGCTTCCTTGACTGTGGGACTGCTGTTCTTGTGATTTTCTCTCTCATTCTTGTTTTTCCCAGCAGCAACTGGCTGCTGTGTATGTGCGGTGTTTGTGTTTTTTTATATCAAATTGCAGACTTATGTCCATACTGTGTACAATGGAGCCCACCAGTATGCAGTGTAGAATACTGCAGAGTTAATGCTGGGAACACACCATCTTAATGACAGTTAGTCTATGTTTTTTAATGCAGGAATATTTTTCAGTGTATTGTATCCTGGCAGGCACCACAGTACAATGGCAAAATTATTTGAACACATTGTTTGTAATCAACTTAAAATATACTTAGACAAACATGATCTGCTATCTCAACACCAGCAGAGGTTTGGAGGAAACAATATTACATTTACAGTCTTCATCAGGTTGCCCAATGAAATCCGTCTTTCAGAGTTATGTGAATGTTTATTCACTTTATCCACTTCTGATCTTTCTTAATCTGTGAAGCAAAGAATAATGCTCGAAAATTGAAAATATCTGTTTGTGGGATATGTTACTGTTTTGCTGTCTCATAGAAAGTTTGTGTGGCAAAATATGGGAACTGGAGGTCCGTTGCTGGATCTGGTGGTAACCCCATGGACTGTAGGGCACAGAATGATGTTATAGTAGTTACCCACTCCCAGATAGAGATAAAAAGCAGGATTTTCAAAAGGATCCACAAAGACTACATGCAATGCTATTTTCAAATGGACATCTGTGCAGAATGTCTCCATCTGATTGATGGTGTAATGGCACCATCAAGTTGGGTACAAAATGACAGAACTGCAACAAATATTGATACAGATGGTGACTTTCTGTCATAAAAAGTGGATCTTTTCAAACCAGTACACCGAGCAGTTAGACACAAATGTGAATTTTACTGATGTGGAACCTTTTTTAAATGAGCCTTGGCTCAAAGGTGTTTTCTGAAGTCTAAATTAAAAAAAAATTATAATAAAAAAAAAGTAACATAACAGATTTTCCTTCGGGCTGGACCAAATATGGAATGCCACTAGCAGAATTCATGTGGAATGGCAATTCTGCTTCCAGAATTCTGCCTGGATTTTTTTTCTTTTATGCCATACCCGTGAGTATATTTCAGGGCAGATATCAGTGATATTTTTCCTTCCTGGGGACCTACAGTGAAAATGTTAAAAAATAAGACCACTCTAGGTCCAAATAATACTATAGTAGGTCCTGACTGGCTCATTCGGAACTCATTTGAATATTCGGCATCAGTATTAGTACTAACTGTATTCAAATGCGAATAATTTTAAAATGAAAACTATAGCACAGTACTGTGAGCATGAATGTTGTTCAGCACAAAACTATCTATAAAACAAGAATTCATCAATGCCGAATGTTGATTGCGTTGGTCTGTTGAGCTCGCTCAGTAGCCCTGTGTCACTGGCTCAGTGTGTTTGTCCCAGTGCTGCAGGCTGTTGTTTTCTACTGGGCTTCTGCCTGTGTTGGCGTCTTGTTCTGCTGAGGAAGAAATCTGCAGCCGTCCCAACAGAGCTCCACTGAGGTGGATCACTCCCCCTCTCTCACTCGCTCATTCTGTTTCTCCTGGTGCTGCAGGCTGCCATTTTGTCCTAGACTCCTGCCTGTGTTGGTGGCTTTTCCTACCCACAAAGAAATACACAGCTGTCCTGACAGAGCACTGTTGAGGTCACTCACTCTCTCCTCCTGTCTCACTCAGTCATTCTGGCTCTCCTGACGTTGCAGGCTGCTCTTTTGTACTGGGCTCCTGCCTCTATTGGCTCCTTTTTCTGCCCACAAACAAATCTGCAGCAGTCCTGACAAAGCTCCATTGAGCCTGCATTGTTGCCTTCTTATGCCCACAAAGAAATTTGCAGCAGTTACAATACAGCTCTGTTGAGCTCAGTCACTTGCTCATTCTGGTTTTCCTGCCACTGCTGGCTGCCCTTTTGTATTGGGCCCCTACATGAATTGCTGCCTTTTTGTGCCCACAAAGAAATCTGCAGCAGTCCCAACAGAGCCCCCTTGAGCTCACTGACTCTCCCTTCCTCACTTGCTCGTTCTGCATCTCCTGGTGCTGCAGGCTGCCCTTTTGCACTGGGCTCCTGCTTGCATTGGTGGCTTTTTCTGGCCAGAAAGAAATCTGAAGCAGTCCTGACACAGCTCCACTGAGTGTGCTCACCCCCTCTCTGTCACTCTCGCATTCCATTTCTGCTGGTGCTGCAAGTTGCCTTTTGTACTGGGCTCCTGCCTGAGTTGCCGCATTTTCTGCCCACAAAGAAATCTGCAGCATTTTTGGTTTGGATCTCACGTATCTCAGCGAGCTCGGACTGGATGCCCTTGGCTGTTACATCTTATTAGCTCGAACTGGTCTGATCTTGCAGTGCTTCTATGAGTGCTCTCATGTGACCTTCTTGTCTACCCAACAACAGGACTCATGTTATTTGTGTAACACTCTTTTTGTGATGGGGCCGTCTATTAGTTTTATACAATTTACTAAGACTTATTGCTTGCAGTTGGGTCAATTGAGTTCATGATGGTTAATTTTGGTGGAGAGTGGGGCTCCGGGGTGGGTGGCTGGGGATTCTGGGCTGATGGAATGCTTATCATGTGGCTAGTGATGTGTTGGAAGGCAGTTCATTGGAACTGGGAGAAGTGTTTTAGGAGGGAGGAAGTGGTATATATACTTTTGTTGGGTTGTGGGGAGGGGAGGTGGGTGGCGGGTGCTCTGGTAGTTTTTCGGGGGGGAAGGGTTTTAATAATGCTCAAGGTTACAAGCCACTGTGGAGCCCTCTGTTTGTTGCATTTAGAGTTACTTCTATTGCAATATGGGCCCTCCTATATGATGGTAAATAGTCTGGGCTTTATGTTAGGCCTAAGTGGAACTTACACTTTATTCTCACATGACTCAGGCATTGAAATTTATTAGTTGGAATGTGAAAGGAACCAAGGATAGGGCTAAATGACAAGTAATATTAAGGCATCTACATCATTTGGGGGAATATGGTGCCTTCCTCCAGGAGACATACCTGAACAGGTGTGATTTGCAGTACTTTAGGAGGATCTGGGTAGCCCAAGTATTTGGAGCCGGAGTATCAACTAAAAGGGCAGGTGTAGCTATACTTGTGGCTAAGAGTTTTGCTTTTAAATTACTGGAAGATCACTGAGACACTGAGGGCTGATTTATATTTGTACTGGCTCAGGTAGCCTCGCAAACGATTTTGATGGGCTCAGTCTATGGTCCTAATGAGGATACCCTCCCTTTTCTGTACAAAGTTGTTATCTAGGATATTGGCTGGCTCGCACCAACTGATAATTATTGGTGGGGACTGGAATCTCATGTTTCAGAATGACCTGGACAGGATATTCAGCAGACGTAAGGGCCTAGCCCCTGCCCAAAGAGCATTAAAGGGTCTTATGGAGAGCGCTGCCCTATTGGATATCTGGCGTATTCTTAATCCAAGTGTGCACCAATATTCCTTCTACTCCCCGGTTCAAAAATCCTATTCGAGAATAGATTACATTTTAGTTAATGCCCTGCTAATCCCCATTGTAATCCAGGCAGATATTTCAGTCAGGGTTATTTCAGACCATGCCCCGGTAAGTATATCTTGCAGTTCCCTGACCTTTATCTGACGTCCCCCTCAATGGAGGCTTAACACTCAGCTATTAATGGCCCAGTCAATCTTACAAACAATTAGGGAGCACATTGATGCATTTCTGCTGGTTAATCAACAGTCAGTGACCCGAAAAGACTTAGTTTGGGCCGTTTTAAAATGTACCATAAGGGGAGAGTTAATTAAGATTTCTGCTAGGAGAAACTATATCCAGAGAAAAGAGATAAACTCCTTATTAACCCAGATTAAGCAAATTGAGGTGAACATATCCCATCATTCACCTGACTCTGAGAGGATCAGGCTGCATAAATTGCAGGCTCAATATGCGGGCTGGTGCAACAAAAAGCGGAGCTCGCACTACTCCATACAAAGCTTCAATATTTAGATTCAGGAAAGGGCTGGAAAGTCTTACTATTTGGTTAAAGCAATTAGACTTAGTACATCATATTGCGGGAATTCGTATCTCTCAGGAGGATCAAGTATGTACAGACTCGGTGGAAATGGCAGAGGTCTTTAGAGTTTTTTTCCAAAAAATTTACTCGCAGGACTCCAGGGGGGATCCCTCAGAATTAGAAATTAGTAACTTTTTAGTATCTGCGGGTATTCCAAAAATCTCAACGGACGAGGCTAATTGTCTAGCTGCTCCCATTACTCTCTCGGAGGTCTATCAAGCTATCAACAGATGCCCCGGACAAATCTCCAGGCCATGGATATCTCAATAACTTTTAGGGCCTTCTGGGTCAGGTAGCTCCAATCTTGTTAGAGGTTTTGAGTTTTGGCATAGTCACGGTGTTTCTGATCCTAGTTTTTTGAGGCAACAGTCACTTTAATTTTGAAGCCAGGTAAAGACCACTCGATCCTAATAGCTATCACCTCGATATCTCTGTTAAATACAGATGTTAAAATCCTGGTGAAAATATTGGCTGGCAGACTGTCTAAAGTAACGGACAAGTTGATATGCAGGAGCAGGTGGCTTTATGAAGGGTAGGTGCCCCAGGATCACCTGGAGAAAATTATTGCACCTTATGGCAGAGGTCAAGGACTCAGATATTCCTGCTGTGCTTCTTTCACTGGATGCTGAAAAGGCCTTTGACAGAGTCTCCTGGACCCTATCTATTCCGCTATGTCAGCCTTTTGGTTTGCGAATGTCTTTATAAGATAGGTCAAAATTCTATACTCTTTGCCTTGAGGTGAGTAACAATGGAGTCCTGTCACAGGCTATTAGATTAGAAAGGGCACTAGACAGGGATGCCCGCTATCCCCGCTATTATTTAATATTTATATCGAGCCATTCTTACGTAAGTTACAGAAACCCACAGATCGAGGATCAAAGTGGTAGTAGGGCTCATGTCTGTTCAGCTTATGCTGATGATGTACTTTACATGTGGTGCAGCCAAATGTCTCCCTGCCAGCGATACTGGAGGAAATTAGTTACTTTTCAAAGATATCGGGTTATAAATTAAATCACTCTAAAACTAAGATTTTCCCTTTAAATCGGAGGGTGATAAGGGCTGATTTGCAATCCTTAGGATTAGGTTGGGAAACCGGTTCATTACTATACCTGGGCATTAAGATTAATACAAATCTCGCTTCGATGATTAAGAAGAATTTGGGCACCCTTACTCAGGTGGTAGCAGAGGATCTAATTAGGTGGCAGCCCATTGCCAGTGACTCTTGGGGTAAGATAAATCTTTTTAAAAATGAATGTCCTGCCAAGTTTCCTGTATCCCTTGGGAATGTTTAAGCCCACTCAAAGATGGGCTGTCAAGTTGAAAGATGTTTGTCTCCTTTATAGGACAAGGGAAGCGATTCGCAGGTCCTTTAACAACCTGACAGCCCCTAGAAATAGGGATGGATTGGCTGCCCCGGTCTTTGTTTACTATTTGGCCCAGCATATTGGTAAACTTGCTTGGTGGTTTAGGGATGGCCAGCTCACGGACTATAGACCTCTCTGGTAGGATATAGAGACTGACCTAGCAAAGGGCGCCTCATGTTCGTTGCGGCCCTTATTATTCTTTTCCCCCATGAATATCCCAAAATCCTTAAAGAATAATCCCATGGGATGGTCCTTAAAAGCTCTCCTCCAACTACAACAACACTTAGGTTTTAAGTGGTGGGCTTTAGACGCTCAGCCTATCATTGAAAATGTGCATTTTAAGATTGGGGGAGTCCCAATATCTCCCTCTTTCTGGTCCCAGATTAGTCATTTAACGGTAGCAGACTTCTTAGATCAGAATGTACCTCGATCTTTTGACTACATGAGAGGGACCTATGGTGTTGTGGACAACTGTTTCTTTAAATGGTTGCAACTTAAGAAGGCTGTCTGTCAAGGTTCTTTCCCTTCCTCTGCCTTGCATGGTCAATCCTCTAACATGGACTGCCTTTTTAAGGTAGCAACCCAGTCCCATGTGGTCTCCAAAATATATGGTAAAATCTTAGAATGGGACAAGAAAATTCATACATAGATACATAGACAGTGTCGGCAGATAAGGGCCTATGGCCCACCCAATCTGCCCATTTGAGCTTGTAAGTTCAGTTTGTTTTCCTAGAAGTCTGTTTCCTCTTACCCCTGACCTCTAGAATTCCTTTATGTCTATCCCATGCATTCTTAAATCCCGCGATTGTTTCAGCCCCCACCACTTCCTCTGGCAGGGTGTTCCACGTGTCCACCACCGTTCTGTGAAGAAATTCTTTCTCATGTTTCCTCTGAATTGTCCCTCCTCCAACTTCATCCCATGCCTCTAGTCCTGGAACATCTTTTTCGCTTAAAAATAGTGTTCTCCTGCACCCTGTTCCTCCTCTAAGATACTTGTATGTCTCATCATATCCCTCTCTCTCTCCTCTCCTCCAGGGAGTACATGTTCAGTTCCTTCAACCTGTCTTCATAGGACTTGTGATGCAATCCATGCACCATCTTTGTTGCCCTCTGAATCTCTTCTACCCTGTCTATGTCCTTACATAGGTATGGTCTCAGAACTGTACCCTGTACTCAGGTGGGACTCACTAGTGTCTTGTATGGTGAATTATGACCTCCCTTTTCCTGCTGGTGATGCCCTGCCTATACATCCCCAGCAGGAAAAGGGAGGTCATAATTCCACTATACAAGACACTAGTGAGGCCCCACCTGGAGTACATCTGGGGTACATTCCATCTGGGGTATGTCATTATTGGGCTAGAGAGCTGGGTATTGAGGACTCTCCGGAGTTCTGGAAGAGCCTATGTAACTCTGTTTATAAATATGTTAAGCAAGATAGGCTTAGGATGGTCCAATTTAACATCATGCACCATCTGTATCTGACTCCCATATATCTTTACCGATGGAAGGCACGGTAGCTCCCGGCATGCTGGCGCTGTGGATTGGAGGAGGTTCCTTATTGCATATGCTGTGGAAGTGCCCAAAGATTTGTACTCTTTGGGAGGACATCAACAGACTTGTTCGCCCTATCCTTGGCTCTTTTAGTATGGACACCCCGGAAATTTGTTTGTTGTTAATTTTCCCAGACATGACCCCTAAAGCTTGGAGAGCCCATGTCTCACTCATTGCTGCTGTTATGAAGTTAATAATTTTAAGGCACTGGTCATCTGTGGGCTCTCCCTCTGTGTTAGAATGGCACTGAGAATGTATGCTAGCTTTGCAATTGGAAAAACATATAGCTTCCATGCATGGCAAAACTAATGTTTATGTGACTATGTGGGGTCGTCTCGACTATTGCTAAGTAACTTTGGAAATGTAAACTGAATGTACTATGGTATATCAATGTACTTGTGCTTCTCTTTCTTTGTCTTTCTTTTGCCTTTGACTTCTCTTTTCCTTTTCTCCTTCTCACTTGGAGTATCTTTGTACTCTGTAGCGATTGTAACATTGAGGAGGGTTGTAGGGGGTGAATAGGGTTTTGGGATAGGGTGTTTTATTTGTTTTATTTTGGGAGATAGGGGAGTTTTCTTTTAATTTTTCTTTTGATTGACCCTCCTTGTTATTGGCTCACATGATTGTTTTATCTGGTTGTAATGCAGGTATTATCTGCAATGAGCCCTTTTCCTTTTTTACTCTCTCTGTGTACTAGTGAAATTGTTGATACTGGCGCATTAAAT
Source organism: Neoceratodus forsteri (assembly GCA_016271365.2). Lineage (NCBI taxonomy): Eukaryota > Metazoa > Chordata > Ceratodontiformes > Ceratodontidae > Neoceratodus > Neoceratodus forsteri. The sequence continues at coordinate 777,281,676 of CM028138.1, forward strand.
CAATAAAAATTCTAAATTATAAAAAAAAAAAAGAAATCTGCAGCAGTCACACTAGAGTTCCATTGAGCTCGCTCACTACTGCTCTGTCACTCGTTCATTCTGTTTCTCTTGGCGGCACAGACTGCGCTTTTCTATGGGGCTCCTGGCTGCATTGGCACCTTTGTCTGTCCACAGTGAAATCTGCAGCTGTCCCAACAGAGCTCTGTTGAGGTCACTCAGTCTCCCTTTCTCATCACTCATTCTGTTTGTCCTGACAGTGCAAGCTGCCCTTTTGTACGGGGCTCCTGCCTGCATTGGCACCTTTTTCTGCTCACAAAGAAATCCCAGCAGTCCTGATAGAGCTCTGTTGAGCTCACTAAGTCCCCTTGTCTCACTTGCTCATACTGTTTCTCCTACCACTGCAGGCTGGCCTTTTGTACTGGGCTCCTGCCTGTATTTGCGCCTTTTTCTGCCCACAAAGTCATTCGCAGCAGTCCTGACAGCACTTTGGTGAGTTTGTTCATTCCCCCTCCCTCACTCTCTCTCGCGTTCTATTTGTTCCAGTGCTGCAGGCTGCACTTTTGTACTGGGATCTTGTGTTGGGGCCTTTGTCTGAACACAAATAAATCTGCAGCAGTCCCGACAGAACTCAGTTGAGCTCGGTCACTCCCCCCTCTCACTTGGTCTATTTTAATCTGTCCTAAACACTGATGTCCCAGAGTGACTGTGCTATTGTCCGGCAGAAGTGCAAAAACATATTTTAGCCAGGATGTGAAAAATGACAGCTGTAGTGTTCATAAGGAGTTGTGAAAAAATGCCACTGTTGAAAATGCAGCATGACAGTATTACAAATTTGCGAAGTTACAAGGGTGCATGGAAACAGTTCAACGCACGGTTGTAACACAGTCATGTGATGGACTTTCATCACCAAATTTTCAACATAGGGATTTTAGGACCTCTGCTCATAAACAGTGGCACTGTCACTTTCTTAATCTGTCCCAAACACTGATTTCCCACAGTGACCATGTTATTCTGCACCGGAATTGTGAAAACACAGTTTGGTCAGGATGAGAAAAATGACAGCTGTACTGCTTATAAGGAGATGTGAAATAATGCAACTGTTGAAAATCTGGTGTGACAATATTACAAATCTGTGAAGTTACAAGGGTGCGTGGAAAGTGCGCAATGCACACTTGTAACACAGTCAATTGATGAGCTATCATCACCAAAATTTCAACATAGGCATTTTAGGACCTCTGCTCATGAACAGTATCATTGTCATTTTCATAATCTGTCCTGAACAGTGATTTTCCACAGTGACCGCTCTATTCTGCACCGGAAATGTGAAAACATATTTCGGCCAGGATGGGAAAAATGACAGCTTTACTGTTTATAAGTAGGTTTGGGAAATGGCAATGTTGAAAATCTGGAGTGAAAATATTATAAATTTGTGAAGTTACGAGCGTGCGTGCCAACTACATAATGCACGCTTGTAACACAGTCATTTTATGGAGTATCATTACCAAATTTTCAAAATAGGCATTTTAGGACCTCTACTCATGAACAGTGTCACTCTCATTTTCTTAATCTGTCCTGAACACTGATTTCCCACAGCGACCATGCTATTCCATGCTGGAAGTACGAAAACACATTTTGGCCAGGATGTGAACAATGACAGCAGTACTGCTCACAAGAAGGTGTGACACAATGTCAATGCTGAAACTCTGGCATGAAAATATTGTAAATTTGTGAAGTTATGAGTGTGCGTAGCAACTGCACAATGCACGCTCGTAAAACATTATTTTTTTTTATTTTTTTCCACCAAATTTGCAACAAAGGCTTTTTGAGAGCCCACCTCATGACCACTGGCACTGTCATATCATTAATCGTCCCGAAGGGTGATTCCATACAATGACCACGAAACCACCTTTCAGGCCCATTTAATGCTATGACAGTTCAAGAATTCATGAGGAGGGTTCCCAAACCCCATGTTGAAAATTTCCAGAAAAAATTCCCAAAATGCCAGAGATATGCACTAAAGTTGAAAAAACCTATTTATTACATTATACAGCTTACTTGCAGGTCCTCAGTTCGTGGTCAGCTTTAAAGAGTGCAGATGTGTTCCCGGTCCACGAAGATCATCAGCGCTGGGCTCTGGGGTAAGTATGGGGTGAGGTGTGTGGGGAGGCAGGGTGTGCAGTGGGTGGGTGAGAGGTTGCGGGTGGGGGCAGGAGGCGAGCGCCAAAGGACTATTTCCTTTTTCAGGTGAAAAAAAAAAACATAAGACGTTGCAGGACTGTTTTCCTTCACTAGGATATCTGGCACACTGGGCTGGGCTCCCAGTGTGCCAAGCAGAGGCTTCGGTTTGGGGCAAGCAGCCGATGGGGATTGGGCACCCCGCCGCAGAAAACAAAACAGGGCGTCATTATGCCGATAGGATTGGACACCCCATCGGCAGGAACAAAGCAAGGAGAGGTTATTAGGCCAATAGGTTGGGCACCCCATCAGCAGGAAGAAAGCGGGGTTATTATGCCAGCGGGGATTGGGCACCCGTCGGCAGGAACAAACTGGGGGGTTACACAATGCCGATGGGAACAAGTAAACACTGCAGTGGGGGTCATATTGTTTATGAACACGGCAGCAAGCATCGACATGTTCACAAACAATATCAGGGTTCCATATCCCGCCTCAATGATGGGGTCACCCTCATTGCAGTGGATGGCTTTCGCTGGTAAATGACGAGGTGGCCCTGATTGCAGAGGCTGATTTTTAGGAAAGTTGTGGCACGCTGGCTGAACTAGTGTCAGCAGCTGCATGCCATGGCATTGGGGGATGGGGGACAAGCCTCTGCAGGCTGTGGGGGCATTGGGCACAACACTGCCATGGCTCCACAACCTGCTTGTGGAGAAAGCTACTGCAATATGTTTCTTGTGCATGCGTGCAATCAACATAATGAGTGGTGTTTCATTTATAGATACCTTTTAGTGTTTATTATTAACAAAAAACAGCAGAAAATCTTTTTGTTTTCTTTTTGCAACAAACAAATGCAAATAATTTGAAAATAAAAAAATATCCTGATGCATATATTTTGGTATTGTGATAGGGTGGCATCTCTATGGAATACAATACAAGGTAACCCAGACCCACTTCTTAACATACATAGAAACATAGAATTTGACGGCAGATAAGGACCGCTTGGCCCACCCAGTCTGCCCATTTCCCTACCTACTGGATAAGCTGCAGAACGTAGTTAACCAGCAGCCTACTTCTTCTTACCCCCACACCCTAGAATTGCCTTATGACTGTCCCATGCATGCTTGAATTCCACCACTGATTTTGACTCCACAACCTCCTCTGGAAGGCCAATCCATGCATCCACAACCCTGTCTGTGAAAAAATACTTCCATAAATTACCTCTGAGCCGCCCACCCTCTATCTTCAAATTGTGCTCTCTTGTTCTTGCACACCTCTTTTTTTGAAAGATGCTACCCTCTTGGACTTTGCTGATTCCCTTGAGGTACTTGAAAGTTTTTATCATGTCCCCCCTCTCCCTCCTTTCCTCGAGGCTATACATATTAAGCTCCTTTAGTCTCTCTTCATAAGTCTTCTGGTGCAGACCCTGCACCATTTTAGTTGGCCTCCTCTGGACAGCTTCCACCCTGTCTATGTCTTTGTGGAGATTGGGTCTCCAGAACTGCATGCAGTACTCCAGATGGGGTCTCACCAGCTGTCTGTACAGAGGGATAATAACTTCCTGTTTTCTACTGGTGATGCCTCTCCCTATGCATCCCAGTATCCCCCATCCCTCCTTGCTGCAATCTCACATTGCTTGCCCACCTTTAGGTCATCTGATATGACTACCCCCAGGTCCCTTTCCATTTTTGTTGTTGTTAGTATCTCACCCCCCATTGTGTACTCTTCCCCTGGGTTTTTGTTTCCCAGGTGCATTACCTTGCACTTCTTAGCATTGAATCTAAGCTGCCATGTATTTGACCATTCCTGTAACCTTGCCAGGTCCCTTCTTATCCTTTCCACCCCACCCTGTGCATCAACTCTGTTGCAGATCTTAGTGTCATCTACAAAGAGACATACTTTTCCTTCCAGTCCTTCCACAATGTTGCTTATAAAGACATTGAAGAGGACCGGTCCTAATACTGAACCTGCAGTACCCTCACTAGTAACCCTTCTTTCTTCTGAGTGGACTCTATTTACTATTACTCTGTGTCCTATTCTCCAGCCAATTCTTTACCCAGGCTGTCATCTTAGGACCCACCCCAGGCTGGCTTACTTGTATATTAATCTTTGTGTGGGACTGTGTCAAATGCTTTGCTAAAGTCTAGGTAGGCCATGTCCACAGCCCCCTCCTGATCTACTACTTTATAAAAGATCTTTTTACCAAAGAAATATGTATACTAGGGATGTACTCTAACATCGAGGTGAGGGAACGCAGGTACCATATGGCTTTAATCTCTATAGTAGTCAAAAAACTGGTTCTTAGGCATTGGATGGATCTAAATTCCATCACATATTCGGAATGGCTCAAAGAAATGTCCCTCTGTTTTAATACAGAGAGGTTAATAGCCAGCTCCTGAAATCGCATGGCCTCTTTCAATCAGAAGTGGGGTAAATTATATGCCTCATACCTGAAGTAATCCCCATACAATTATGACCTCTGACAACCACAGCCTAATCTGCATCTCTAGGAATAATTCTGTTACTTGGGTATTTCTTCTCAATATCCTTCTCTTTTTCTGAATTTTTGTTATGGCACTCTCCTGGGTGGGGGGAGTTAGAGTTGGTTTGATATGGTTTTTCTTAGTTTGTGAGTTAATTGATACCTTTCATCCTTTAGGGGACTGTTATCTCATCAGTTGTTTATTATTTTATCCAAGCATAGTGTAACCCCTCACCCCTGCCTTTTTACCAAAACGACAGGTGGCATGCTGTTGGCACTGGCAGCAATACCTAGTGGGGACCTGGGTTTGGGGAGGATGAGGTTACTTGGCACAAGGCGACCTAGGTTTGGCTACTCTGCACAGGGGCACCCAAGTAAATCCGAACACAGGAAGCAATAACTGCAATGTCCAGAACCAGGAAAAGGATTTTACAGTGTGGCTTTTATTCACTACTAGCCAAACAAAACAAAGCATAGATGGACCCCCATGGGGCTACATTTACTGATAATGCAGATTAGAGACTACAAGGTGGTCCACTGGAAGAATGAACCATTTCTACTGTTTTCAGGCACTGGACCCACCAGTCACACAGCCGGGACTAGCTCGGCTCCCCTGCCGGCCACTTGAATGGTGGTCCATTGGAAGGAAGAACCCACTTTCTGGTTGTGGCTCCCCACACCACTTAGAGTCTGTGACTCCTAGAGAGATTTCCTTCTTACTTCTTCTGACTCCCATCTCACAAAAATAATTTTCGTTACACTTGTTGTGGCTCTCCACACCACTTAGAGTCTGCAACTCCTAGAGATATTTTTCCATTTGCGACCCACATCTGGGTACTTCCCTCATCACTGGCCAAGCGCATGAGGCAAGTAGCAATCACAGCAGAAATCCGTAGAGGTGGACCTGGTTACTAAAGATGGGGGGTGTTCCCACCTCCAGCTCCCACAGCCCATACTCGGACATTTCTCTGGACAAACTGAAACTTCTGAATGTAGATTAAATGGTGGATGAACTGCCTCAACCCCTCTACCATATTACTCGAATTCACACAAAACTCTAGCTTTTGACACTACTCGATTTGTTTGTCCTCGTTCTATAGGCCTCCCAAATAGTAGTTCAATTCCTAGATTTCTTCACATATCCCAAGCTGAAGAAACACATTTTTTACCCTCTTATATTAGAGCAAACACTCACCCTTTTGTTGCAGGTGCCCCGCAGGTGAAGTACAACTCTTCCAAACACAGACTGAAACTGAAATAGGCAGCTTTCTTTCTTCTGCAGAATTTAGGGAATTGCCCCTGGAATCCACATGGGAATCTTTACTCCCCCGCCCCAGAGGGAGGGGCACTGAGACCCGAACAGCAGTCTCCACCACTTGAATGCAAAACTGGAAATGCTCCTTCTTGTATTAAAGCAAACAGGAGACTGACTTCCTTCTCTTACAAAAGGTAAACAGGAACTGACTTTGAAAACTCCCAATGTTCTATCTAACTCCCTCTGCTGCAGATTCCAATGTGGCTTATGCAGCTGTGATAGTTCTATTGGTGATGTCATCTCTCAGTCTCAGCTGAGACTGAGAACAGAGTGAGACAGTGTGAAACCCATTTGACTGGAGTTTCACAAGCTGCCTTCCCTGCCTACCACTAGGTCTTACTGGGATTCTAGTAACCCAGAGTAGCAAGGGGTTACGCTCACCCTTGACCAGGAAAATGACTGTCCCCAGTCATTATGCACCCGGCCTTAGGCCATCCCACCCTATGTGCTACCTGCAGAGGGGGGTGATCAGGTCCCATCCTACCATGTGCAAGCACAGGCAGGCAATACTAATGGTCTAGAGGCCTGTAGCTGACATATCAGCCTCTACACTATGAACTTACTATGGACACCCAGTGACTCTGGTAGAACCATCCAGAGCATAGCCCTGATAGATTAGCACTGCAGTCCCTACAGCAGGTCAGGGCCACAGTATGTCCACCCCCCCAACCCTCTAGGGAAAACCTATCTGCCTCTAACATAATATTCCAAAAAAAAAAACCCGGGGACCTCCCCAACCTTGGGCTACCTGCAACCACACATTAAAATACCAAATTACTGCCTCCTCCCTACTCCCACAACCACACCTGTGGAAGGAAAGGGTTAATACAGCAATAACCATAACACCACAGTACTTTAAATTTCTACACAATAAAGCACTATCGAGGAACTCCGATGAGCCCCTCCTCCTCTTCTTGTCTTCTCTTCTGTCTTCCCAGGAACACCTGTTTGAAAAAGAAAGACAAAACACACTCCTAATCTGCATACACAGTCTACCTAAAACCCCTACCATCAAAACACTGCAGAATCCCAAAAAGATTTTTTTTTTAGGAAAAAAAGGTAGAAAACAGTATTTACATTAAAATACAACAATGACATTACTTACAATACACATTTGGGGGGATGGAGTGCCCTAAAAGACCCAACTAATGACCACAAGGCCCGAAGGCTAGTCCAATAATGAGTCTCTCCTGGGCTGGAGCCCGGTGATGTACAGTTCTAACAGGCCAAAGTCCCGAAGGGGAGAGTCATTGTGGACAGTTCACACATTTTAGAAGTCTGTAGTGTAGGGTGGGTACTGCAATGTCATAAAGATAGAAAAGTTCGGACTTACCAGCCACTTGTAGTACAAGACTAGGCACCTAACCTGCACCGCAGCTGAAGACTCTCCTTGGCAGCATTTCTTCTGATACACTGGGCAGACATCTTCTGGGAACTACAGGAGGGCACATCTGGAAACAGCTGGGCTGATGTCATCAATGGAGACGGAACCTTAGAACAGGAACAAAAGGAAAACAGCTGGTCTGACATCATTCGATTCCCAGGCGATGAACAGAAAACAGCTAGGCTGGTGTCCTCTCTGGACCTGAAGTCATCTGGTGGGCCAGCTTGTGGTTGCTGGACAGGACAGTACACTGTAGACTGATGAATGTGGGGCACCTGAGTCCTGGTTATTCATATTGGCAGATCAATAAGGGCACTTCACAGTCTGATGTGGCAGTATTGACTACCACTGCTCGGCTCTCCATTTTGTAGGCATGGGCTTAATTGCTGGGAGGTCCTTGCACTGAGGCCAATAGTACTGGGGATTAGGGGATTGAATTATTATCCTGTCTGGGTGCACATAATTCACACAGTGGGAGATTTCATGTCCCTCTCCGTCCAACACTCTCACTCTATCCATAAACAGTGTTCTGCCTGTCTTCCATTGAGTATACTTTTCGTGGAATATTCTATTCTTTACATGCTGGTTGGCCCCAGGATGCATACTTTTCATTGCTTCATCCCAGATCCAGGGTTTCCTGCAGTTCTCAATCTCCTCCCAGACTTTCTGAGGAAAGGTAGGAAAGGTCATACCATAGATCTCATTTGCCTTTCTACGAACCAGTCTCTCCTCTTTACTTGCTTTGATCAATCTGAGACCACTGGCCTGGCTTGGAGGTGGCCAGTCCTGGTTCTGCCAGCTTTGCATCCTCAAGGAAATTAGAAACGGATCCCTGACTTCTTCCTCCTGTAAAGCCAGGACATTGGCATCACCACCTTCTTCAATACATTCCTCCGAGGCAAGATCTTGAGGCTGTGTACCTGTTCCTTTCTCACAAGGCCACATAGGTTCCCCTAATCTTCCTCTTCACTGAAGATCTAAGCCCAGGAGTGAGCAGTCATTCGCACTCTGAGACTATCTATTCATCACTAGGCCAAGGTCAACACCTCCCATTCAAAGGCCTCCCACATCTCATCTTCACCTAAGAGACTTGGGCTAGGCCCCCACCCAGTGGTCTATTGATGCTTTATCTGAACTTTCTTTCTGAGATCCAGCATCCAAAACTTCAACTTCTGATTCTGTCTCTAACTCTGCACTCTCTAGCTTTGTGCCACACTTCCCCGAGGTAGCTTCCTTCACAGGCTCCGCCTGGTGCTGTGTGCTGCCAACTGCAGATTCCTGAATTTTTGTCCATGTGGGGGCCAACAAGCCATATTTTTGTAGGGATCCAGCACAGTGAGGAGTCATGAAGATGTCCCTTCCAGCACTCAAGCATATTTGGCATACACACACTGGATAATTAGGAATCACCACATTAGGAGGCAGTTGCCCTCCATAGCACCACTTTTCAATATCTCTCAGTCTATTTACTGCTGCTGTTACTGCAACCTGAGCATGATCCGGGTAAGGAGCTGGTCCTGAGGCCATAACTGCAGAAAAATAAACAAAAGTTCACTGTAACTGAAAATCCCACTTTACTGAATACACTCTGTAGTTTTAAAATGGCTCCTCTGCTGCTGTGTTTACTTTACTACCTCACCCTGTAATGGCGGCGGCAGCACTCCTGTGCATCAACATTTAGAATCTGGGTCAAGCCACTGCACGCCCGAATTACATAAGCTACTGATAACTTTTACTCAAACTGCACAACTTGCTCTGATCTGACTTTACACACATTTATAGGATTTTCCTTGGACTTTTCACATGCTGGTAACATTCACTTTATTCACTGTCCCTTAAAAGCTTCTGGTTTTTAGCACAGGATTGCCTGCTTTTACTAGTGTTGCACTTTTCTACAACCCACAGTCTCTCTCTCTCTGGCTGCAAACTTTTAACTGAGGCTAATTTCACTTCCGTGCACACATTCAATGGCTTAACGACATGCACTTGTTGGCAGGACTTCACACAGTCGTTACTTTAAACCCACTACACTGCTGCACATTCATATATGGCATAACTGAAAATCACTGTTTGAGCAGTTTTGGGACATTACTTACTGTTATCAGTAGCAGCTTGCTGTGATGGGGAAAACAGCCTGCAGCCAGTTCTTGAAGGCCTCTGTACACAAATGGGCAGGCAGTCCAAGCGATCATCATTTTAACCACCAAACTTTTAATTTCCATGATCGATTTGCGGGTTGAGCATGATTTTAAACTCAAAAGTCTATTTTTAGGATGTTTACAGTGCTTTGAATACTCCGTGATCCTCCTCCACTGCCAGTATACGCACTGCACTCTCACTCCCTCTCAATGCGCTGTGGGAGCAGACTCTCAGAGCTGGCTTAGGCTGGACCGATTGCAGCCTGATTCAATCACACGATGCCCTGCAAATAAGCCTCTTCTTCCTCGTGAGTGCTCTCTCCTCACGGCGAACATCAAGCAGGCAAATTTAAACTGCAGAATGCACTTTTTTTTTTAAACTGACTCCTCGGCGGGAGTCCATTCAGCCATATAACCATTAACTCTGCAGTCTCTCCATTTACACAGAAAGCATTTCCAACGTCCAGAGCATAATCTTCCTTTTGCTACCCCTAGTCATCCACACTTTCTTTCACAAGAATTCAATTTATAAAGCATTTCCAACGTCCAGGGCACAATTTCTCTGTTGCTACCCCTAGTCTTCCACACTTTTCTTCACAAGAATTCATTTTAAAAAGTATTTTAAATCTCCAGGGCTCAATTTCTCTGTTGCTACCCCTAGTCTTCCACAATTTTATTTACCACAGTTCATTTTTAAAGCAGGCAAAAACACTGTAAACAATTTTGATGCAGGTAAGGGCACCCTTTTTGGCTTTACAGTCTCTGGTAAACAGTTGGTACTTTATACAGCAGCAGCACAAGATTCACAGCACACAGCAACACACTAGGGAAATTGTTTTCAGCTTTTTTGGGCTACCCACCGCCAGATAGCCAAAATGCTAGCCCCTTGTCCGCTACATCTTCCTTCGGGAACAAACCAAAGTGGTGCCTTCATTTTGTGTAACCTCTCACCCCTGCCTTTACCAAAATGACAGGTGGCATGCTGTTGGCACTGGCAGCAATACCTGGTGGGGGACCTGGGTTCTAGGGAGGATGAGGTTACGGGCACAAGTGGAGACCTAGGCTTGCTACTTCCTGCACAGGGGCACCCAAGTAAATCTGAACACAGGAAGCAATAACTGTAATGTCCAGAACCAGGAATGGATTTTACAGTGTGGCTTTTATTCACTACTAGCTGAACACAACTAAAGCATAGATGGACCCCCATGGGGCTACATTTACTGATAATGCAGATTAGAGACTACAAGACAATCCACTGGAAGAATGAACCAATTCTACTGTTTTCAGGCTCTGGACCCACCAGGCTCACAGCCCGGACTTGCATGCGCTTTGTGTATACAGCCCGACTGGCCCCACTCCCCTGCTGGCCACTTAAAGGCAGTCCATTGGAAGAATGAACCCACTTTCTTGTTGTGGCTCCCCACACCACTTAGAATCTAAGACTCCTAGAGAGATTTCCTTCTTACTTCTTCTGACTCCCATCTCACAAAGAGAATTTTCCTTACACTTGTTGTGGCTCTCCACACCACTTAGAGTCTGCGACTACTAGAGAGATTTTCCCATTTGTGACCCACATCTGCGTACTTCCCTCATCACTGGCCAAGCACATGAGGCAAGTAGCAATCACAGCAGAAATCTGTAGAGGTGGACCTGGTTACTAAAGATGGGGGGTGTTCCCACCTCCAGCTCCCACAGCCCATACTCGGACATTTCGCTGGACAAACTGAAACTTCTGAATGTAGATTAAATGGTGGATGAACTGTCACACCCCCTCTACCATATTACTTGAATTCACACAAAACTCTAGCTTTTGACACTACTCGATTTGTTTGTCCTAGTCCCATAGGCCTCCCAAATAGTAGTTCAATTCCTAGATTTCTTCACATATCCCAGGCTGAAGAAACACATTTTTTGCCCTCTCATATTAGAGCAAACACTCACCCTTTTGTTGCAGGTGCCCCACCGGTGAAGTACAACTCTTCTAAACTTTCCAAACACAGACTGAAACTGAAATAGGCAGCTTTCTTTCTTCTGCAGAATTTAGGAGATTGCCCCTGGAATCTAAACGGGGATCTTTACTCCGCCCCCCGGAGGGAGGGGCACTGAGACCCAAAAAGTGGCCTCCATCACTTGAAGGCAAAACTGGAACTGCTCCTTCTTGTATGAAAGCAAACAGGAGACTGACTTCCTTTTCTTACAGAAGGTAAACAGGAACTGACTTTGAAAACTCCCTATGTTCTATCTAACTCTCTCTGCTGCAGATTCCAATGTGGCTTATGCAGCTGCGACAGTTCTATTGGTGATGTCATCTCTCAAGTCTCAGCTGAGACTGAGAACAGAGTGAGACAGTGTGAAACCCATTTACCTGGAGTTTCACAAGCTGCCTTCCCTGCCTACCTGTAGGTCTTACTGGGATTCTAGTAACCCCGGGTAGCAAGCGGTTATACTCACCCTTGACCAGGAAAATGACTGTCCCCAGTCATTATGCACCCGGCCTTAGGCCATCCCACCCTACGTGCTACCTGTGGAGGGAGTGATCAGGCCTCCTCCTACCATGTGCAAGCACAGGCAGGCAACACTAATGCCTAGAGGCTCAGAAGCAACATATCAGCCTCTCTACACTCATCCACTTCACTATGGACCCCTGTGGCTTTGTAGAACCATCCAGAGCATAGCCCTGATAGATTAAGCACTGCAGTCCCATTGCAGGTCAAGGTCACAGCCTGTCCATCCCTCTAACTCTCTAGGAAAACCTATCTGCCTTTAACATAATATTCTAAAACAAAAAAACACCCGGGACCTCCCCGACCTTGAGCAACCTGCAACCACACATTAAAATACCAAATAACTGCCTCCTCCCTACCCCCACAACTACACCTGTGGAAGGAAAGGCTTAATACAGCAATAACCATGACAATAACACCACAGTACTTTAAATTTCTACACAATAAAGCACTGACGAGGAACTCCGATGATCCCCTCCTCGTCTTCTTGTCTTCTCTTCTGTCTTCCCAGAAACACCTGTAAGAAAAAGAAAGACATAACACACTCCTCATCTGCCATACACAGTCTACCTAAAACCCCTACCAACAAAACACTGCAGAATTCCAAAAAAGATTTTTTTTTTTAAAAAAAAGGTAGAAAATGGCATTTACATTAGAATACAATAATGACATTATTTACAATACACATTTGGGGGGATGGAGTGCCCTAAAAGTCCCAACTAATGACCACAAGGCCCGAAGGCTAGTCCAATAAAGAGTCTCTCCTGGGCTGGAGCTCGGTGATTCACAGTTCTAACAGGCCAAAGTCCCAAAGGGGAGAGTCATTGCGGACAATTCACAAATTTTTGAAGTCTGTAGTGTAGGGTGAGTACTGCAATGTCATAAAGATAGAAAAGTTCGGACTTACCAGCCACTTGTAGTACAAGACTAGGTACCTAACCTGCACCACAGCCGAAGACTCTCCCTGGCTGCATTTCTTCTGGTACAGCTGGGCAGACATCTTCCGGGAACCACAGGAGGGCACATCTGGAAACAGCTGGGCTGATGCCATCTCTGGAGACGGAACCTTAGAACAGGAACAAAGAAACAGCTGGTCCGATGTCATCCGATTACCAGGCGATGAACAGGAAACAGCTAGGCTGGTGTCCTCTCTGGATCTGAAGTCATCTGGTGGGCCAGTTGATGGTTGCTGGACAGGACAGTACACTGTAGACTGATGAATGTGGAGCACCTGAGTCCTGGTTATTCATATTTGCAGATCAATAAGGGCACTTCACAGTCTGGTGTGGCAGTGTTGACTACCACTGCTCGGCTCTCCATTTTGTAGGCACAGGCTTAATTGCTGGGAGGTCCTTGCACTGAGGCCAATAGTACTGGCGATTAGGGGCTTGAATTATTATCCCATCTGGGTGCACATAATTCACACAGTGGGAGATTTCACGTCCCTCTCCGTCCACCACTCTCACTCTGTCCATAAACAGTGTTCTGCCTCTCTTCCACTTGGTATACTTTTCGTGGAACAGTCTATTCCTTACATGCTGGTTGGCCCCAGGATGCACACTTTTCATTGCTTCATCCCAGATCCAGGATTTCCTGCAGTTCTCAATCTCCTCCCAGACTTTTCGAGGAAAGGTAGGAAAGGTCATACCATAGATCTCATTTGCCTTTCTATGAACCAGTATCTCCTCTTTACTTGCTTTGGTCAATCTGATACCACTGGCCTGGCCTGGGCGTGGCCAGTCCTGGTTCTGCCAGCTTCACATCCTCAAGGAAATTAGAAACAGATCCATGACTTCTTCCTCCTGTAAAACCAGGGCAGTGGCATCACTACCTTCTTCAATACATTCCTCCAAGGCAAGATCTTGATGCTGTGTACCCGTTCCTTTCTCACAAGGCCACTTAGGTTCCCCCAATCTTCCTCTTCACTGAGGATCTAAGCCCAGGAGTGAGCAGTTGTTCTCACCCCCGAGACTATCCATTCATCACTAGGTGTGGAGGTTGTCACCTCCCATTCAAAGGCCTCCCACATCTCATTTTCGCCTAAGAGACTTGGGCTAGGCACCCCCACCCAGGGGTCTATTGATGCTTTATCTGAACTTTCTTTCTGAGATCCAGAATCCAAAACTTCAACTTCTGATTCTGTCTCTAACTCTGCACCCTCTAGCTTTGTGCCACACTTCCCTGAGGGACATTCCTCCACAGGCTCTGCCTGGTCCTGTGTGCTGCCAACTGCGGATTCCTGAAATTTTGTCCATGTGGGGCCAACGAATTGGAGGTGCTTTATACAAGCTATTTTTGTAGGCATCCAGCACAGTGAGGAATCATGAAGACGTCCCTTCCTGAACTCAAGCATATTTGGCATACACGCACTGGATAATTAGGCATCGCCACATCAGGAGGCAGGGTTGCCCTCCATAGCACCACTTTTCAATATCTCTCAGTCTATTTACTGCTGCTGTTACTGCAACCCGGGCACGATCTTGGTAATGAGCTGATCCTGCGGCCATAACTGCAGAAAAATAAACAAAAGTTCACTGTAACTGAATGTCCCACTTTACTGAATACACTCTGTAGTTTTAAAATGGCTCCTCTGCTGCTGTGTTTAATTTACTACCCCACCCTGTAATAGCGGTGGCAGCACTCCTGTGCATCAACATTTAGAATCGGGGTCAAGCCACTGCACACCCGATTTACACAAGCTACTAATAACTTTTACTCAAACTGCACAACTTGCTCTGATCTGGCTTTACACAAATTTACAGGATTTTCCTTGGACTTTTCACATGCTGGTAACATTCACTTTATTCACAGTCCCTTAAAAGATTCAGGTTTTTAGCACAGGATTGCCTGCTTTTACTAGTGTTGCACTTTTCTACAACCCACAGTCTCTCTCTGGCTGCAGACTTTAAACTGAGGCTAATTTCACTTCCATGCACACATTCAGTGGCTTAACAGACTGCTCATACTGATGAGTCCTGGTAGGACAAAACACGTGTCTATGTCATCTGTTAGCACCCTTTGCAAACTGTATGAGAGGCCTTTCGGCACCATGCAATTCTGCTTATAGTTGAACCAGCATAACATTCTGTGGCGATTTGCATATGCTGCCCATGATGCTTTGGTTTGTGTGGGCATGTGTGATTTTGTATTTTCTTGAAACTTGGTTTCCCAGCCAAGTGCCCTTTGGGGTAACCATTGCCTCAGTGTTTGTCCACAGAAGTTCTTTGTCTTTTAAATAGTTTTTTATTTTAATGGGTTCACCACAACATATCCAAGATGCACTGTGTTAGGGTAGCTGGTCTATTCCACTGGGGCGTCAAACAGATGAGGCATACTGATGAGTCCTGGTGGGATGAAACACATGTCTATGTCATCTGTTAGCAGCCTTTGCAAACTGTGTGAGAGACCTTTCGGCACCATGCAATTCTGCTTAAAGTTGAACCAGTATAACATTCTGTGGTGATGTGCATATGCAGCCCATGATGCTCTGCATTGTGGTGGCATGTGTGATTTTGTATTTCCTTGAAACTTTGTTTCCCAGCCAAATGCCCTTTGGGGTAACCCGTGCCTCAGTGTTTGTGCACAGAGGTTCTTTGTCCCTACATATCTATCTATCTATCTATATATGTAATAGATATACCACTCCTAGGGTGTGCAGTTGCGTCCAGTATATGCACTGCGGGGCGTAGGCCGAAGTGCGTCAACCGCCAAAGGCGTAGTATATCAGAGTGCGACAGCACACCTCAGAGTGGTATATCTATCTTATAAAATGGCCACAGATTTTTTGGGGGTGGTGGAAAGTAGTCCCTCTGTCTAGTTGGTAAATAAATGATATGTTGGCAGAGGTTTAAAATAAGGTTGTATTGAAAATGAGGAAGGCAAGTATGATTGGGAGCACCACTGTAGTGTCCTCTTAATTCATGTGAAAAACTGCATCTGGAGGAAGTACAGCGATCGTGAAAGGCGAGATAGTCCGGCGAGTCGGTAATTTTAGGAAGCAGAAGGAGTGAGGAGGAGTGTTGCCAGCAGCACCTCGGTCTGCTCCATCTACCTTCCTAAAATTACCGACTCTCTTGGTCTATCCTCACCTTCCGCATACAGTATGTAACTAGTATTACCCAAAGGGAACACAAACTAAGAGGAGGGAGTCACTTTTTTTATTTTTTAAACACAGCGGGGCTTACTTTCAGCTCTTAACAGGTTCTCACTTTCTGAGATGCGCACCGCTCGGTCACGCTACATTTCGGCAGTAAAAGTGAAAGTCATCCATGATCGCAGTATTCTCCCTCAAAATGCAGCTTTTTTCAGAGAAATTAAGAGAAGACAACAAAAAAATGTATGTTCTACTTTTCTATATACAGCTAGGTTTCTGTTAATCAGACTGATTGGTCACAGTGGTTACAGTAATAAAAGTGGTTGTACACTGTGAGACTGTGAAAATGGCAGGCAGGATTTGATTTTTAAATTACATTTTAAGTAAACATTAATGGTAGGATGAAGAGATCAGTATGTACAGTGTGGGGCTACTACTGGTATATTTACTTATGCCTGTGGGTGTCAGTTGCATATGTGTGTTAGTGTGGGTGTCTAGCTGCACCAGGTGTGGAGTGGTCTTGTTGCTGGTGAAAAGGTTTTGAGGACTGGAAAGTAGTTCAGGCGCGCGGTCGAGGTGGAAGGCGGAGACCGTTGGGAAATAATGCACGGTCATGTGATGTGTTTTGTCCAATTGTATAAGTGGGATTTCTATGATTTTACCACACCATTTTATAAATATATATATATATATATATATATATACACACACATATATATATATATATATATAATGTAATATAATATATTATTAAAACACAGATGTTATAGAACAGAATCAAACTAAATAAGAAAAAACATGCATGCTTATGATTGTTGTGCTTTTCTTTTACACAGAAGAGAAACAACAACCACAAGATGGCACTGCAGGATAAGGAATGAAACAGGTTCTCACTACAATGTACAGGAAGAAATGGACAACTGCTGACTTTATTCATCTGTATTTAAACACATATTTCTGGGACAATATCCAGCAGCAAAGGGGATTACTCTGCAAATGTTTTTCCAACCGTTACTGAGATCTAGCTGGTATACTAAATACTGCATGCTGGTCAACAAATTTAATTCATATACATAGAAACATAGAAGCTGACAGCGAAAAAGGACTACAAGGCCCATCCAGTCTGCCCATTTCTTTTTCTACTTTATGAATGTGCCATCAGCCTTTGAACTGTCTATGGCCTATCTATTCATGCTCATCTGTGGAGCTCCCTTATGCCTACCACATGCCTGTTTGAAACCATGCACTGTATTAACACAGAAACATATAAACATAGAAACATAGAAGTTGACAACAGATAAGGGCCGCAAGACCCATCCAGTCTGCCTACTTCTTTTTTAATACCTTATAAATGTGCCATCTACCTTTGCTCTGTCAATGGTCTATCTATTCATACTTATCTGTATTGCTCCCTTATGCCTATCCCATGTCTGTTTGAAGCCCTGCACTGTATTCATATCCACCACTTCCTGAGGTAGGCCGTTCCATGCATCCACCACTCTTTCTGTGAAAAAGAACTTCCTCACATTACTCCTTAATCAGCATCCTTCTAATCTCATGCTGTGTTCTCTTGTCTTGCTATTTTTTTTGTATTGAAACATGTTAGATTCTTTCACCTGGTCAATGCCCTTAAGGTGTTCGAATGTTTTGATCATATAACCTCTCTCCCTCCTTTTCTCTGGGGTAAACATATTGAGCTCTGTTAATCTGTCCTCATGTTTTCTGATGCAGTCCCTGCACCATTTTGGTTGCCCTTCTCTGGACTGCCTCAGTTTTGTTAATGTCTTTGTGAAGGTGTGGCCTCCAGTATTGCATGCAGTACTCCAGATGGGGCCTAACCAGTGTCTTGTAAACAGGGATTATTACCTCCCTCTTATGACTTGTGATTCCCCTACTAATACACCCCAACACCCCTCTAGCCTTACCTACTACTTTAGTGGTCTACTTGGATGATTTCAGGTCATTGGTGATGATGATGCCCATGTCTCTTTCTTCTTTTGTGACTACCAGCAACTCTCCTCCCAGCCTATAGGTGGCTTCAGGGTTTCTCTTCCCTATGTGCATGATCTTGCACTTCTTTGCATTAAACCACAGTTGCCACTCTTCTGACCATTTTGCTAGTTTATCCGGATCTCTTCTCATTCTGCCCACCCCATCTGGTTCATCTTCTCTGTTGCAGAACTTGGTGCTATCTGCAAACAGACAAACATTACCCTCCAGTCCATCTGTAATGTCACTGATGCAGATATTAAAGAGTACTGACCCCAGGACTGATCCCTGAGGTACCCCACTTGTGACTTGTATCTCTTCTAACTGTATACCATTTACCACCACTCTCTGTTTTCTGCCCATCAACCAGTTTGCCACCTAGTTGACCAACTTCTGACCCACCCTGAGCCTACCCTGCTTATTTATCAATCTTCAATATGGAACAGTATCTAAAGCGTTGCTGAATTCAAGGTAGGTGACATCAACTGTTCCCCCTTGGTCCACCACTCTGGTTATCCAGTCAAAGAAATCTATGAGATTAGTTTGACAGGACCTTCCTTTTGTAAACCCATGCCGTCTTGGATCCTGTGCTCCTATGGATTCCAGTTCCAGGTGTTGCACTATCCTTTCCTTAAGGACTGCCTCCATAATCTTGCCCACTACTGAGTTAAGACTGACTGGACTGTAGTTCCCTGCCTCCTCCCTGCTACCACTCTTGTGGAGCAGAATCACATGAGCCCTTCTCCAGTCTTCTGGGACCTCTCCTGTGCTCAGAGACTCACTAAACAGTTGTGATAATGGCTCTGCTAGTTCCACCCTTAGCTCCTTTAGTACCCTGGGATGCATGCCATCAGGTCCCATTGCCTTGTCTACCCTGAGCATTTTGAGCTCTTGTAGGACCCTTTCTTTTGTGAAGGAACTAGTGCTCACCTCCCTCCCTCCTGTGTCCAGGGTGCTGAGCTGTGGGCCCTGCTCTACCTTCCCTTCAGTAAATACTGAGCAGAAGTATCTATTTAGGATAGATGCTTTTACATGGTCCTCCTCCTCCTCACACACACCCTTATCACTTTTGATACTCAAATGATTTTTGGTGTTTCAGGGATTACAATAACAATAATATGGGGGGGGTGTTAAAATAGCATGTGGCAGGTGTATTTTCCATGAAGGCAGTATGGTGCAGTGGGTTAAGCCTCTGAGCTGCAAATCTGGAGACCTGGGTTTGAATCCCACAGCCTCCTAGGTGCATACTGTGTGACCCTGAACAAGTCACTTTACTTCCTTGTGCTCCCAGGTTGCACCTGCAAACAAGTTTTCAGCTTAGTGTGCCTCACCTGGTAAAATAATTGGTAAAAAAAAAAGTATGAACATATGCTGTAGCATGGCAAATGTGCAAACATTTTTTTATGCTATTTAGAAATGTGCTGATGCAACATTGTGTTATTTTACAGCATGTGACATTTTTTGCACACAGATTTCAATAGTTGTACCAGAAATGTACACCCCATAATATGTGGTACAACATTTTGCTGCAATCAACACACCTGCACTATAAATGGGATGCAAGCCACCAGTGCACTTTGGGATGCCCTTTGAAAATTCCACTTAATATGTTGAAGAGTGCTTTTAGGTAGTCAGCCTGGTGTTGCTGAAGGTTGAGGGGCTGGATGCCACTTCTTGCACCATTCCAGTGACATGGTTGAGATGCAGACTTGGGTCACTGGGGCTCAACAAGGAGGGAAAGAACTGAGCATCTGGAGGTCTGTTGTCTTTTATCGGGGAGGGAGAGTTTCAGTAACTGGCATTTGCCTGGCACCTAGTGCTGACTTGGGGTGAGGTGGCTGGGGCTGTTGGCACTGGGTGAGGGAATGGCAGCTGCCAATGCTCCATGCACGTAAGTGTGCACTGGGATTAGTGGGTGGCATTGTATGGTGCCTCTCTGGGGAGAAAAGAAGAAAATGGACATCCATGCTGCAGTTGGCTTTGTCTGCCAGTTGCTTTGCATGCATTGAGCACAAAGGCCATGCAACAGCTCACAAGAAGGTAATTACTGGAGAAAAGCAAGAGATTGTGGTTGGCTCATGTAACATATGTAAGGCAACTTTGGCTCTGCAGAATTAGTACTAACTGCAAAAACAAAAATTGCTTTCAGGGCCACTTAATGTCCCAAAGGATGTATGCTGGTGACCTGAGCTTAGAAGGAGTCCAGGGATGCTGCTGATCACATGACTGGTTGGAACAGCACCAACACTTGCAGCTCTTCCCAGCCTGGGGATGGAGGATGCCAGGGTCTTACATTGTAATGATCCCTTTAAATGGGCCAGGGAGCTCTGTACTCTGTGAATGGTTGTGCTGTGTGCACAAATGGATGTTCATAAGTGGTGGCAGGTGGGAGAGAAACTGGATCAGGGGTCAAGGATTGAAAAGAAATCTTCCAGCATGAAGGCATTGGCACTGCTGAACTCGATGCATCCTGCATTCTCCATTGAATTCTGCACCATACAGAAGGTGTGCCTCCCTGTTTGCTCCATCATCAGAGTCATCCATAATTGACAGGAGGTTAAGGTGGAGGCAGTATAGTGCAGTGGTTTAAGGCTCTGAGCTGCAAATCTGGAGACCTGGGTTTGAATCCCACAGCCCCCACTTGCATATACTGTGTGATCCTGAACAAGTCACTTAACTTTCCTGTGTTCCCATGTTGCACCTGTGAACAAGTTTTCAGCTTAGTGTGCTACTCCTGGTCAAACAATTAGAAAAAAAAGATGAGAGGACTATTGGGAGTGGGAGATCCCTTAACATGGGCCCTGTTGTAAGGGAATCTAACTAAGAGCAAATGACCCTGGAAAAACACAAAATGATTGCAAGAACACATTGAAATAACTTACATGCCAGGCTGCAACTCAGTATTATCAGCCCAAATCCATTTATTTGTTTCTGTACTGTAATTTAGACCAGTCCAGTAATAATCGTCACTAGTCCATGTTCTTATGAATTTCTGAAACACATTGAAATATAAAGTAAAATCTCAATTAATTTGTTTTGATCTATTTTCTTCTAAATGTACAATGCTGTGCCACAGTATAGACAATGCAATTTATTTGTTAGGTATCCATCCCAGAGGCCCTGGGAGCCATACAGAAATAATAATAATTCAAAATTTGACCATAAACATGCATCACATCAATACAAAAGAAACCCCATAAGCACACAGGCTGTTCAGGAGTTCCTATACACAGTCCCAAAAATGAAGGTAAAAAGATAGGTTTTATGCATATTCACATTTACATAAATGTATACTTAGTCAGCATTGATCATGTTACAACCAAATCACCCTTTCTGTGTTTTCTGTCATAACCATATCATCCTCTCAAAGGTGAAAAAAGGCTTTTTCATGGGTGCTCACAAAAAAAACCCCAACATTTTCTGCCTATTATGTGGGTGTGACAGAAAGCCTCCAGGAGGAGATTGAGATAGCAGCATGGCAGACACTGAGTATCTATTTATGTAAAGGCTATGAAAATGAGCAACAAGTTCACATGCTGGATGGCATTCCCAGAGCAAGTGTCACATTCAGTCATGCAGTGTGGGGGTGAGTGTGCATTGGCCATGTACAGTACTCAGAAATCAACACATAGCTGATATTTGACATACAGTAAGTACTTGATGAGCTAGCCTATGTCCTCCTTTAACTTATTGATTTTGCACTTGTGGTTACAGGAACACATTTTCTTGTTAACAGTAATTTTTACACTACTTGAATTGGTGAACTTGTGGGACAAAAATAAAAATCATGGCAGCATTTTAAATCTTTCCAGAGAGTTTTTCAAGGATTGCAAAAACTAAATTTTCACTTTGAAAAAACTGCAGGAATGAGGAATTTCATGTTGGCATGTTCCGCATTGCAATGTCTTTGTTCCATATTACAATGTCTTCAACAAAGACAGAGAAACAGTGATATTGCACAGAACTGCTGCAGACTATACCCATGCTCTTTAATGTTTATTGCACAGGTCATCAGATATTACACATTGTTTCTGTTTGTGGCCAACTCTTATCACCTTCAGCAAGTCATTTTAACTCCCATGTTCCTGTTTCCAATAAACGTGATCACAAGGAATTATGAAAATAGTCACACGTGGCCACATAAAACCTTTCAAATCACAACATGTGGTAAAGAAAATATGTAGATGACACATGACCACAACAAAATGGTAATATATGGATAAGAAAATGTGCAGACAACAGCATGCTGCCACAGAGATCCATGTAACCAGCAACATTCAACCACGAAGAACCACGCAAGTGTCAACTAGGTACCACAAAATCAAACAAATGCAAATAGCAACTGTTTGCAACAGAAAGACATGCAAAGAGCATCTTGTGACCACAGAACACTATGCAGATTGCTACATGAAGTCATTTAAACCATAAAATGGCCATATGTAGCTGCACACAGTTCTGGAAATTGAAACATGTAGCCACAGACAGACATATAATTTGCAACATGTATCCAGCAAAACTACAAAAACAACAACACGGTGCCACAATAAACTATGCATGCGGCAATTTGTACACAGAAATCCATACAAACAGGAACACAGGCCACAGGAAACCATGCAAACTACGCAGACACAAAACATTAAATAACAGTAAGTGGTCATAGAAAAGAACAGATAAGATAATAGTAATGAAAAAGGGTTCTACGTGATATCAGGGATAACAAAATAGCAAGAACACACATAGGCAACAATAAAATAGTGAAGACAAACACTGCCCACACCAAAAACAGTGACCATCAAAACAGCTACCTCTCCATGAAATATCATGACTGCAGCCCATCCATAATGAGCTCTAATATAACTCACAACCCTCTTTGCAAATGCAAACACAGATGCAAATTCAGCAAATTGCATGATATGGGCGGCTTTGCCCCATGCACCCCTTAATTATAACACACTCAGAAACCTCACAATATGGCACCACTAGGTGCCATGGTTCCCAGCACACTTCACACTTATACAACATCATGGACCAGTTGCTTATATTGGCGGCTATTTTGTCACTGTTGCTGTTTTACAGGTGCTGAAATTGAGTCGCTCTTATTGAGGAGCTCAATGTGAGTCAAACCATTTCATGGGATACCATGAAAAGTGGCCACAGGTAACTTGAGGTAACTGGATGAGATTGCTATTTATGACAATGGAGTTTACCCTGTTAAAGGGAAGACCAGGTTGTCCAGTAATCCCTTCCTTTTCAGCAAGACGGTGTGCTCAGAAGGGGAGGGAGGAAGGAAGGGAGGGGAGGCCAGGGAGAGAACAAAGGGCAAGAAACAGGAAAGAGAGGGGCAAGTGGGGTACAAAGGATCGCATAGGAGTGTTTCAGCCACTTTTGCTGGAGTTTTGATGTTTGAGCTATTTGAAACTGCAGTACATCAGATTGGCAAATTAATTGGAAGGTTTGTGCAACAAGATAAAGAGGTAAGGAAGAAACAAATAGTATGGACGAAAAGGTGGATTGATAAAAAAAGAAAAGGAGAAAGAGAGAAGAATATATATAAATGAATCCAGATAAATAAGAATATATAGTATTTGAATGGACAGTAAAAGGAACAGGAGGCCATAAAGTAGGAGAAGCTGTGGAGTCAAAAGAATGTGTAGCAGTAAAGCATAGTTTAAGCTGGCTGCATATTTCAGGATAACAAGCATTTTGTGCATTCATATTTGAGTGTGGTTTACATGCAGCAGCAATAGCAAAGCATTTGTTGAGCAGGAGAAATGGAGTTTCAACTGATTCAGGCAGCAGTTTTTGTGGAGTGATGCATACTGCAGCGTTGACGAAGCATTTGTGGAGCAAACGTGAAGAATGGCAGAAGAGGGCTGAGCTAAAAGGGGGTAGCGAGCACTCTGTGGCACAGTGGATGAGGCATGGCAATGAGATATTGAAGGGTTTGTGGTTATTTAAAGAAAAAAAAGAAAAACCCCAGTTTTTCATATATTCATCAGCCCAGGGTCTTGCTGGCATCAAATACAAAAAGCACAGCTGCAACGAGTTTTGTCATTTGAACAAAGGGAAGCATTGTAAGGGGCAGTTGAGAAGTGAATTGGGACAGGTCAAAGGAAGCTGGGGGAATGCCAGTAAATGGTGGATCCCATGCATTCAGCTGGTGTTGCCCGATGGGTCCTAGCGATGATATCAAGGGGATGGGACACTGGAGAGGCACGCCTCATTGCAAAGGCACATTAGGAGGCATGAGCAGAGTGGCCTAGCACAGACAGGGAGCAAGGGACAGATGCTAGCGGCCACGTGGGCATGACGTCACACACCGCATGAAGGCCGCGAGGCAAGCGGGGGGCATAAGAAGAAGTAGACAACAGATAAAGAGCTACAGGGAGAAGGAGATGAACCCCAGGGACTGCAAACAGAGGAAGAGGCAGTAATTGGGGCCTGGTGGCTATGGATAATGGGGGTCCATATGGAGTTAGGCTGTGAGGCGTATGGCATGATGTCACACGCCTCAAGGACCTGTGATCCAGCTACAGGTTTGCTCTGTGCAAATGGGTAACAGGCTACATTCACCAAACAAAGGGACAACATGCATTGGGGGTGGGGAGGAGCAGCCAAACAGGCAAGGTTGCAGGAGGAAAGGGACTGCAACCAGAGGCTGGTAAGGCGTGGGGGAGGCATGAGCCCAAAAGGACCTTGACTTAAAGGAGGCTGGTGGGACACAAGTGGACAGGAGTCCAATGGGCCAAGAATCACTGCGATGACAGCCATGAGTGTGAGTAGGCCTAAAGAAGGCAGGAGCCAATCAAGGAGAGGGGATAGGAGTCAGGACACGAGGCCAGGTGGTGCTCCCAAAAAGGGGACAAGGGTGAAAGACAGGCCCAGAGGGGCACTAGACAGAGGCACGAGACAGCATGCAAGGGGGGAGAGCCTTTGTAGGCCCGGGAACACACAGGAGGTGGCGCTTGAACCATGTGAGGGCAGTTAACCAACCTGAGGCTCACAGGGCCAGGCACGGAAAGGGGAAGGAACAGGCCCAAAAGGGGTAACTTCCAGAGGCATGCAAAAGCATGCTGGGGGGAGATACTTGAGCCTGGGAGCACACAGGAAAGGGCACCTGAGCCGCATGAAGGTCACAATCATCCTGAGGCCCACGGGAGTAGGGCAGGAAGAGATAGGAAGCCTAATGGGTAGTGGATGGGAAGAGGGAGAAAAGGCAGGGGCAAGCAGAAGAGCAATGCGTGTCACCTGGAAGGGGCCTGTGGTATAATTGTGAGGGAAGATGGCCCAGGAAGAGGTTGGACCAAAAAAAAAAAAAGGGGAGGCCTGACATACAAAGGCATGCTGTAAACATAAGTTAACAACAGAATCTTGTTTTCTTCTCTTCAGTTGTCTTCACAGTTTGAAAGGAACGAAGGACATGGCACCAAAGAAGAGCAGGCCTTCGAAGGAAGACGCTTACAGGGCTATAGATGAATTGGCAGAAAAAGCCAACAAAATGTTGGAACTGGTGGAAGGGGAGGAACCAGGGAGACACGGGGAGAAAAGGAAATCGGGAATGGGAAGAGGGGGCAGAGGGAAATGGCCAGCCAAAAGGCCACACAGCCCCACCAGGGTACAACCACTGGCAGTGGGACCCACCAAGGTGGCTGATCCAGTACCTCTGCAGCCAATCGACCTGGTACCACCAATACCTCTCCAAGACCAAGTCAAGATCCCCCCAGGGGAACCCAGACTGGATTCCCAAAGCATAGTGTTTTTTCCACAACTGCTAGTGGTGCACCCACCCCCTCAATAACAGGGTACCATGATGGGGCACCAGGAAGCTGGCATGCAATGAGGAATGGACAAGGACACAGGTAATGCACCCAGCTCAGTAGGTGACAGTATCAAAGACTATATAAGTCAAATTGTGTCTGCACTTGGGACAGGATGCTTAGGGCAAATGGAGTCAGCTCTGGCAGAGATTATGACAGAGAAAGGGTTACTGAAGGGGAAGGAAGGAGGTACAGAGAAAGGGGAAAAGGAACAAGGGAAATAGGTGCCCCCCCGGATGAGGGTAGGTGAACACGTTCCACTGGCCACAAAAGAAAAAATATGGAAAGGAGAGTATGTGGATATATTCACTTTGGTAAGCCGGGAAGTGGCAGTGAAATATGAAGAAATGGAGAACATAGGAAACAATGAAATGGCAGCAGTGGTAGTTTTGTTAGGGAAGAAGGAGGAAAAATTCACAAAAGGGAAGACTTGGGATGGGTGGTTTGTAGGTTTTGCCACATTCTCAACCATTGTGTTAGAGAAGAAACTGGAGTTGGGCATCCCACTCATCACATACTCCCTAATAATAAGGAGGGCAAAGGCAAAAGGGGGGGTGGGGAGGATATACTATAGCAAATTTTTTCGGCAGAGAATTGTGACATACGGGGATGCAAGATGGGACACAAAGCAACTAGACTTATGGACAGATTATGTAACTGATCAGTCCACACCCAAAGGCGAATGGGGAGGAAAGGAGTTATGCCCCAGAGGTGCTGCTAGGCTTACAATAGGGCCTTTTGTTCTTGGCCTCAATGTCATTTTCGGCAGCATGTTTGAAGTGTGGGGGAACACATCTGGCAAGCAGATGCAGAATGACATGGGTCCATGGAGCCAAAGGATCTGGGTCAAGGTTCAGGTCAACAGTTTTTTCTAGATGGTCAGGGGTTTAAAGGGCAGGCATGGAACAAGAGAGGGAGGGGTAGGGGGAACGCGAGTAGAGGGAGTCAGAATCACTGACCAGCAAAGACAAGCACTGAGCGAGAGGAAGGAACTGGGGAGGGGAAAAGGGAGGAAGGACAGAGAGCAGTTTAGGGCAGCCAGAACCCCATCAGGACAGAGGCATGGAAAGGTTGGTTGGACAGATATCCGAATAAAAAAATGGCAGAGATGATTGGGAAGGGTTTTTGCACAGGTTTTTCATTGCAGTGTGAGGGTCCCAGACAAGCAAAGGAGGCAAGCAACCTGGGGTTGGTAAAAGGGAGGGAAGAGATGTTAAGACAAAAGATAGAGAAGGAAAAGGCAGCAGGGGATTCAGTGAATGATTTTATTGGGGAGGAATATAGTAGGGTGACATATGCAACATTAGGAGAAGCAGTCCGAATAATCTGGGCTACTAAGGATGCAGGGATGGCAAAACAGATATTGAATCCACTTTCAGATTGCTGCCAGTTAGGAGAGAAGACTGGGACCTCTTGGTTTTAAAATTGGGGAACAGTACTATTTTGACAAAGCCATGCCCATGGAATGTTCTATAGCATGTGCAACTTTTGAAGCATTTAGCACCTGTTTGCAGTGGATATTTCAAGAAAAAAATGGTTATAGAACAGTTATTCACTATTTGGATGATTTCCTTTTTGTTTGTAGTGGGGAAAAGGAGACACAAAAAATGTTGGTCAAATTTCAAGAGCTGTGCAAGGAATTAGGGGTTCAAAACAGAGGGGCCCAGCAGGGTGCTAGAATTTCTGGGTATTGAGATAGATGCCCCAGGGGAAATATTCAGGCTGCCGGACTAAAAGGTGGGAAAACTGAATGAGTTGATCCAAGTACATACCAGCAGAAGAAGGATACAACTAAAACAAGTACAGCAGGTATTGTGGCACCTGAACTTCGCCTGCTGGGCTATTGGACCAAGGAGGGCTTCCATGAAAAGGTTAGCAAGGACTACAGCTGGAGTGACCAGACCACACCATTGGGTAGACCTGACAAAAGCAGTCAAGGAGGATTTTAAAGTATGGGAGGAATTCATCTGGGAATATAACGGCTGCTCCTTCTGGCAGGACTAATGGGTGTTTAACACAGACCTCGATCTTTACACAGATGCATGTGGGGGCTACCTGAGGGGCAGGTGGTTTGCAGAACTGTGGCCTTCAGACTGGGTGAGGGACAGCAAGGTAAAAGATATAACACTGTTAGAGATCATGCCCATCTGGGCATGTACCCTGGTTTGGGGGAAGGAATTACAGGATCAGAGAATGACATTCTGGTGTGACAATAGAGCAGTGGTAGAGGTTCTAAACAATAGGGGAGCAGGTCAGAAATGATCATGCAAGTTTTGTGACTTTGAGTGCTAAGGGCCTTGCAACTGAACATGTCGTTAAGAGCAAAACACATAGAAGGGGTACACAATACCCTGGATGACAGCCTTTCCCGTCTGCAGCTGGACCATTTCCGGAGGCTGCCACCAACAGCGGAGGAGCAAAAAACACCCATACAAATGAACATCTGGGACATTGGCAGGAAGAAGCAGAACTGTTGTTTCACAGCCCAGGGGCACCTTGGACTCTGAAGGCCTACAATGGGGCCTGGTGAGTATTTCAAACATTCAGGGCAAAACATCATATGGAGGTAAGTAGGCCACTCACAGAAGAACAACTGGGGAAGTTCACTGTACAGCAATGGCAAAAAGGAACAGCCTATATCACAATGGGGGTCTATTTGGCAGGGATTAGTGTTATCTACAGTCTAAAAGGATGGAAGGACCTGACAAATAAATGTTCATTAGAAGAATGATGCAAGGATGGGGCAGGTTAAAACAAGGGTCAGTAGACAATAGAAGAACAATAGGGGAACAGTGGCTGGCAAAACTAAAGGATGTGCTGCCGGCAATATGCAGATCAAAGGCAGAGACCTAGCTATTTCACACGGTTTATGTTGTAATGTTTGCAGGGGCCATGAGGGTGAGTGAGATGGTAGGCCATGGCAAAAAAGACAAGGATGGGGGATTAGAATGGGAAGATATAAGTTGTTGGATGGAAGAGATACAGATCAGGATTAAGAGGTCAAAGACAGATCAAAGGGGACAAGGTTGCATGGTAACACTAAAGAAACATGTAGAGGGCACAGTGTGCCCAGTGCAGGCTTTGTGGGCTTTTGCCGCTGAGCTTGGGAACAGGACAGGGAGATTATTTGTGCATGGAGATGGAAGAAGGGTCACAAGTTATCAAGTCACAGCATTGCACAAAAAAGGCATGCAATTCCTGGGGGAGGATCCGGTTAATTATTCATCCCACTCCTTGCAGATCGGAGCTGCCTCACAGTGGGCAGCGGCAGGCGAGACTGTGAATAATATTTTGGAAAAAGGATGCTGGTGGTCTGCCAGTTATAAGAGATACATTCGAGCACTGCAGTGTGGAGACTAATGTATCACCTATGTTTTTGTACAGATCTGGAGCCAAAATGGGGAGGTGGAGACAGAGAGGGGGATACTATGGTGAAGAAACTAAGACCATATATAAGATAATTATTTTTGCTTAAACCCCATAGGAAGAGGGAGGATCATGGAAGTCTGGAACTGCAGCCACTCCTATATTTATTGGGCAAAAAGGACAGCAGAGAAAAAGGCTGGGGGAAAGCAACTTCACCAAGATGTGAAACAATGTAGATTGGTTTGGCATGGCATCCGGGCATGAGATGGGCACTACTGCTTCCCACCCCGAAGGAGCTGAAGGAACAGCAACCCAGTCCAGACTTAATTATTATACATTTAAGGGGTAATTACCTTGGGGGTAAGCCATGGGTGGACACGTACATGCAGGTAAAATGGGACCTAGACACAATACAGCAGTGGTGGCCTAGGGTACGCTTATCCTGGTCGGATATGATACTGAGGAGGGTTTAGAGGCACGAGCACAGCCATAGAGCTGTGGATAGGGCCAGTAGAAAGATGAACAGAAGGGTAGGGACTCTGATAAGGAAATTGGGAGGACAGGTAATACTGCAGGGTGTGGAAGAGTGGGTAGAAGATTTCTACAGGTCGGATGGTGTGCATCTGTCAGATCTAGCCACAGACATGTTTAATACAGAAATGATGAGTTTTATAGAAGCATGAAGGAGACATGCAAAAAATGGAAGACAAAAAAAAATGGAGAGAGACGAGAAGGACTGGAAGGGAGATTCCCTGAGGTATGGGGAAGTGATGCCCTAAGTGAGAGGAAACACAATCATCCAATGCAAGCTGGAGACCGGCTAGTGGGGGAAAAAGTGGGGGAAGGAGGGAAGGGGGAAAAGAAAAAGGAATAAGACGAAAAGAGGAAGAAGCTGAAGGAGAAAAGCAGTCTCGATTTTCACCGTTACCTGTCAGAAAAGGAGAAGAAGGCACCCAGGTTTTCACCTGGGGGGAGCAAAAAGAGGAAGAAAGAGGGCTGATCAGAGATTGATATATGGATGCAAATAAATGAAATTGTGAGAGATATAATAAGAAAGATGATGAAATGTAACATGGAATTATGATATATAAACAACTTAATTGTCAATCTGAGCACAACAACAAACAATGGTCTTCGTCTTTTTGTGAGGGGAAAAAGGGGGAATATGGGAGTTTGCCCTGTTAAGGGGAAGACCAGGTTGTCCTAACATACTAACATACTAAAATGCCATCAGAATAGGCCTAACAGTCTTTCACGTCTGCTTGTTTGGTCAGCCCCCACCCTGGGAGATGACCTTGCTGCTCCCCCTCTCCTTCTCTGACTTCTTCCTTCCCAGTTCTGGATATTCTCGCTGCATTGGATTTTGCTTCCAGAACCCTTCCCCTGTAGCTGTCCCACCTCCTATTGAACCCTTCCACCGTCTCTGCCTCCATCAGCCCCCTAGACAGCGCATTGCATGGCTCCACCACCCTCTCAGTGAAGTAGCACCTCCTCCTTTCTCCCTTGAATCTTCCCCCCTCCAGCTTCCACCCATGCCCTCTAGTGGCCCCCTCCTCTTTCCTTAGAAGCACCTTGACTGCTGCTCCCCTATTTACCCCGTTAGTGTACCTGACAACCTCTATCATGTCCCCCAGGTCCCTTCTCTCTTCCAATGTGTACATATTTAGTTCTTCAAGCCTATCCTCATAGGTCCTGTCCCCCAAACCCAAAATCATTTTGGTTACCCTCCTCTGGACCCTCTTCAGGAGTTTAATGTCCCTCTTTAAGTGTGGCCTCCAAAACTGCATGTAGTATTCGAGGTGCAGCCTCACCAAGCAGTGATACAGAGGGAGTATCACTTCCCTCCTTCTGGAGGTGATCCCCCTAGCAATGCATCCTAGCATCTGGCTGGCCTTGGCTGCTGCCCTCCTACAAGTCTCTGAGTTGTTCATCTTGACATCCACCACCACCCCCAGGTCCCTCTAAGCCATCAAGACTTGTAGCATTTCTCCCCCCAGGGTGTACACTTGGTCCAGGTTTCTTGACCCCAGGTGCAGTACCTTGCATTTCCCTGCATTGAACCTCAGTTTACACTTTCTAGACCATCTTTCCAGAGCCTCTAGGTCCCCCTGTAGGGCCACCCTCCCCTCCTCCCCATCCACCACCGCCCCCAGTTTTGAGTCATCTGCAAAGAGACTCATCTCACTTCTGATACCTGTCCTTATGTCAGAGACGTAGGTGTTGAACAGGAGGGGCCCAAGGACTGATCCCTGTGGGACCCCACTAATGACCGTCCTTGGGGATGAGACTATCCAGCCAACTATGACCCTTTGGGTCCAGTTCTGGAGCCAATTCCCTATCCATCTGATCATTGGATCCCCACCTCCATTTCTCCCAGCCTATCCAACAGGCCCCCATAAGGAACAGAGTCAAATGCCTTGCTGAAGTCTAGAAAGAGGAAGTCCACTGGTCTACCCAGGTCCAAGGCACTCATCACCCAGTCATAGAACTCCACAAGATCTGTCTGACACAATTTCCCTGGGATGATTCCATGCTGTCTATCGTCCAGGCACCCTGACTTTTCCAGGTCCCCCCAGACTCTCCTTGACAATGCCCTCCATCACCTTGCCCACCACTGATGTCAGGCTGACAGGCCTGTAGTTCCCTGCCACCTCCCCTTGATCCTTGCCTCCCATATTTTTCACTGTATATTCCTCTGTCTTGCATTTTAAGGGCGGGCGTTACGGTTGGAAACCATAATGCCCCGGGAGTTTGTTGATATTTTTGCTCCAAATTTTCAAAGTGGACTTTTTGGAGTGCAACCTCATGAAAAATGTGAGTATCATTTTGTCACTCAATCCCAAAAGGTGATTTTTCACAGCGAGTGTGTCATTTGGTACCAGAGCTGTGACAACACATTATCGGGCAGGATGTGAAAAATGGCAGCAATACTGTTCATGATGAAGTGTGAAGAAATGGCAATGCTGAAAATCTGAAGTGAAAATATGAAAAAGTGGCAAAGTTACAAGTGTGCATAGAAACTGTGTAATGCACGTTAGTAACGCAGTCATTTTTTTGGAATGTTTTCATCAAATTTTCAACATGGCCTATTTGGGACCTCCCACCATGAACAGTGGCACTGAAATTTTGCTACTCTGTCACAAAAGTTGATTTCCACAGTGACCATGCCATTCTGCGCCACAGGTGCAAAAACACATTTTGGGGCAGACAGAAAAAATGACAGCTGTACTGTTCATAAGGGGGTGTGAAAACATGGCAATGGTGGAAATTAGGAGTGAAAATCTTAAAAATTGATGATGTTACAAGCGTGCATAGAAACTGCACAATCGACATTCTTAACTCAGTCATTTAGGAGACTTTTTTCACCAAATTTGCAACGAGGGCTGTTTGGGACCCACCTCATAAACAGTGGCACTGTCATTTTATTAATTGGTCCTGAAAGATGATTCCACACAGTGACAGCAAAATCACCTTTTGGGACTAAGAAACAAAATGACAGTGACTATGTTCATGAGGTGGGGTACCAAGAAACCCATGTTGAAAATTTGGGACCAAACTCCCAAAAATGGCTGAGATATCAACCTAAATTGACCCCCCCCATTCACTGCCATGATAGGACTTACCATCATTTCTTTAGATTGCGGTCTGCTTTTGAAGAGTGCAGAAATGTTCCCGGTCCACTGAAGATCACTGCTCCCAACCTCTGGAGGTAAGTATGGGTGAGGGGGGTGTGGGGAAGTTGGGTGCACAGAGGGAGGGTGCAGGTTGGGGGAGGAGGCCGGCGACAACCTTGAGTGACAGTTTTCTTGCTTTTCAGGTTTAAAAATTAAAAGAAAGACTTTGTTGGTCTGTTTCCTTTTTTTACAGTAAAACAATAGATGTTGGCACACTGTGGTGGGCTCCCAGTGTGCCAGATAAATGCTGACCCGGGAATTGGGCACCCTGAGGTCGGAGAAAATGTGGGGGGGGGGTGCATCCAACAGCAGAAGTAGGCATCTCTGTGCCGGAACAGGTTTACTGAAGGGTGTGACAGGCCACATGGAAACTGAGCTCCCTGATGTTGGCAGGCTGGGGAGGGGTTTGCCAGCCGATGGCAGACAGCTTGACATGGAGGAGGCAGGCAAGGAAGGCATTTCCTCCCAGCCAGCGTGATCTATCATGCTTACAGTAGTGCCTTCGGGCATTCAATACTCCTAGTCTATACAGAGCTTAGGCTGTGACCTGCTCTGCATGGGTGGGAAAAACTTTAACACAACAGAGAGTGGGATGTCAAGACACAAAGGTGTTTGCTCTGTGGTGACCTGCAGATGAAAGCAAAAGTGGGCTCCTGATTGGTGCAGCTTTTTTTTAAGTGCAGGCCCGGCAGACAAACAACATCAGAACCCACCTAGCTGAGGATTGGTGTGATACTGTCATGCACCATGCATAGCACTCTTCAATGGATAGACAGTGTCACACCCTCAAAACCTACTCTCCCAAGAAGTTCGACGCCTATGTGCGAACTCAAAAAAAAGAAGGAAAGCAAAACATTCTGATTTATATAGAAAGGTGTAGAATAACATTTCTTTTACATTCAAGATGCAAATGGAGAAAAAAACATTTAAATTTACAGGCATGGGTACAAGGAGTTCAGTGAAAAATGTCATTACTTTATAAAACAAGGCAAATAAAAGCTATAATTATTTTCAGGCCAATTCAGAAAGCCATGTTAGGAAAAGGATTCCAGATCTCATAATACATTTATACTTTGTCAGACAATAAATAGCAAATCCTTTCATTATTCTCTATGCTAGTCACATTATTAAACCACTCTGTAAGGGTTGGGGGAACTGGTTCCTTCCATTTGGAAAGGAGTAAGCGCCTTAAAACCAGTGTGGCTGCCAGAATCCAATTTGCTTGGCTATAGGGAGAGTTGCAATGTGTGAAGAGAGGCCTAATATAAAAGTCAGTGGAGTAAAGGAAATCTTAGTTACTTTCTCACATAGTTTGTGAACTGCTTTCCAAATATCAGCAATACAAGAGCAGTCGCATAGCATGTGTAGATTTACGTGTGGCGTCACACATCTCCAACAACTGCCTCATACACAATAAATAATTTCCTCCAGCCTGAGTGGGGAATCATAGTAATAATGATGGATTTTAAACTGTATAGTTCTACCCTGCACCTCCCTACATGAATAATAAGCATTTGGACATGCGGTCATCCAGTCATCTGCAGATATTGCAAAACCCAAGTCCTTTTCCAATTTAGATCTTGAGGATTCAGCCAATACAAATTGTTCATCATTATTTACTAGATATTTATATATCCATGAGATCCCTTTCCTAAGACTAGCCAGCTTAATAACTGTAGACCATTTCTGGGCCATATCGGGTAACTTCAGGTTAGGTCCCAGAGGACTGTCCGTTACAAATTTTCTAATTTGCAAATAAATTACACAATTGTATATTTTAAGTCTGAACTTATATTTGATTTCTTCAAAATACACTAGGAAGCCTGTGTTAAGGTCCACTGTCAGTCACATTGGTGATATCTAAATTATTCCATTCTGGGTTTTGTATGTCCCTCCCATTTCCTAGAAGGTTTGCATTGCCTCAAATAGTTTCCAGATGTGTTGGTAGTTTTGCAAAGTTCAGCTTATGATGCAAACTAGTTGTTTTTAAGGGTGGCTGTTTTGTCACTGTCACTGATTTTACAGGTGCTGAAATTGAGTCACTCAGTTTGAGTCTACCATATCATGGGATACCATGAGAAAGTGGCCTTAGGTAACTTGAGGTAACTGGATCAGTTTGCTGTTGATGACACTGGAGTTGCTGCAGCATGGTTCCCACACTTATTGCAGCATTTAAAGGCAATTGGAAGCATTTGAGTGATCACCACAGTATGGCAATGTGCAACTACAGAAAACCTGTATGTTGCCACTTAAAACCAGTCATATGGCTGAATGTGTCCACAGAAAAACATGCAACTGGCAACATGTGGCCATAAAAAGCAAAAAACAAAAAAAAAAAAACATGCACTTTACAATGTAATTTCGCAAATGTTTCCATCTTTTTTCTTTTGACAACAAATAAAATAACACAGCAGTCTCTCATAAAATGGGCACACGCCACATGGAAATATCAAATATATTATGTCCTTCAAGATACAAGAGCATTATCACCTGTATTTATTATAATTACACCATAGAATATTAGAGTTCAGTCACAGTGATTCAAGTAGTTACTCTTAATCAGGGTAACACTCCATCTGGATTCTGATCAACTTTCAGTTTTCACTGCATCTGTGTCCATATTTGATCATATTTCTTCATTAAGAGAGTTGAAACGTAATGTATACAGGTATGTTCGAGGGCATGATGGGCACTGCATTAAGCAAAGCTTTGAAATGAGGGAGATCTGGGTCCTTCCACTTCTGACAAATCTTCTTAAAGACTTGGACTAGGCAGATGTTAATCAAATTTTGATCATAGAGAGATAATTTGTTGTAAGGTGGAACAATTCTCAGTAACATCCATAATGGGTTTTTAGTAAGACTACAGTAAATTGAGTCCCGAATAAAGTCAAGTGTCAAGTCCCACCATATTATTAATTTGGGGCAGATTATAAGTATATGTTCTAAAGTGCCATCCTCAGAGTGACACCTAGTGTATACTGAAGAGATTTCAAAGTTGAATGTATGTACTAGTTCAGGAGTGTAATAGGTTTGATGCAAAATATTAAAAAGGATTGGTTACATTCTTATTGATTTTAGGCCCCGATTCTTAATATTAATAGCATGTTTCTAACTTGTTTGAGATATCTGTACTTTTTATTTTTCTACCACTTTAGCCTTTAATTGAACTGTGTGTTGTGTCTTAGGGACTATATTTTTATAAATTTGTGAAATGTGCTTAACGTGAGTTGATAACTTAAAGTATCTTTCCAAAGCAAACAATTTTCATCCCTTAAATTTTTATATAATTTTTTGGGATATAATTCCTAATCTGTAAATACTCCAAAATTGGAAATAGGATAAGTCAAATTTCTTTTTAAGAAATTGATATTCTAAAAGTTGTCCCTTTTCATAAAGACCTTTGTTGTACCACTCTTCAAAAATGGGATTTTGTAACAAAATTGGAAATGAAGTATTTAAAAAAGTGGGCTGTCTGGAGCTTGAGGATCCAGACCAGACTTGTCTGCCAGCTAAACAGGACAAAAGCCATTTCTCTAGCCTATTGTGCAGTCAATCAAGGACCACTACCTACAGTGATTTTATGTCTTTTCCACCAGAAGTTCACTTCCCTTGAGTACTGCTTGTGCTGTGGATGATGAATGGGGTAGAGACCCTCACCTGCCAATTCCTGTGAAGCCATCACCCCACACCCAGTTGCCAATTCCCCCAGGACTATAATTTCACAGTAGCTTGCTTTTTGCCACCTGGAGCTTGAGGGTTCAACCGGACTCACGAGCCCTCCAAACAGGATGAAAGTCCCACCTCCAGCTATGCTGTGCAGCCGATCAAGGGATGCTGTCCCATCACTTTAACATCCCTGCTCCTCCTATTAAGAGCAAACTCACTAGTTATTCTCTGCACTGCAGTCCTGAGTGTGAGAAGGACTGCAGTGCAAAGGATATCAGTATCTACAAATTTGAGTCAGCAACAGAAGGCAGCCAGAGATCACCCATGCTGCCCATGCTCAAGGAACTCTACCCCACTCTGTAAGTACAGTATAAGTCGCAATTAACTGCTCCACCAATGAGTTGGTTTAGCATTGTTGTTTTTTTACAGTTGGCAATGCACTGGCAACTCATATTGCATTGTTTTTCAGTGCTTAACCAGCTCAAGAGCAATGTTTGTAAAATGTTTTTGCAACTCAGTTGAACTGCATCTGCAGTCCAATCACACTGCAAAGCAAAATTGAGTTTTAACTCTCAAGAAACAGTTTGTGCAGGACTTTGTGCTGGATCTAGCAACACGTATGCAACTCAGTCAGAAGTGCTAAAACAACTCATTGGAGGAACAGTTTAATGTGACTTGTACTGTACCTTGCATTTGGCTACTTGAGTACATTTTTTTTTTCAATTTAAAGTTTATTAGACATTTTCAATACGGTGAATAGATCTGTGATACATAAAAAACAGACAGTTTACATCACTGGAAATTACTTGAGTACATTTAAACAGACATGCAGTCTGGGAAAGTATCATTTACTTTCATTCTGCTTGTTCTTTGTCAAGTGATGAGTCAGAATGTTGCAGAGAATGATTTTTAACTATATTCTGCTTACTAGACTGACTTGTAGTTACCTGTCTTAGCTGCTCCTGGCTCACTTATCTAGTTACCTGTTGTCCCAACTTGGATTGCAATTGTGAACCCAGCAATCCCTTACTGTAATTCAACTGTCATTTGGCCTCAATTAAGGTGGCAAAATGTTAAAGTGGTTCTACTCCATATCTGGGTAGCCTCTATGAGTGAGCTTGAGTTTCAGGCCTGAAAGACTATGTTACCATCATTTTAGGAGTTCTGCACCAGTATCAGTGTTGCTGCATAGTCTGCTGCTTATATCTGTACTGCTGTAGAGTTTGCTACCACTGTAGACCCCTGCTCCTGGACTTACAATGTATCTTCTCATTGGTATTTCTGTTGCCTTGCTTTTGCTACAGGCTGCATCAGTTTGCCTCCCTGCACCCTCTGATTTTATTATCTCTCCACCCTGTACCTCTTCTGAATACTTCACCATCTCAATCCGTATTTTTGGGAGTGATGGGCTCCAACAGACAGAGTGGCTATTTACTAAATGGGTAATTTTACTGCTCAGTCACTTTGTTAACTGCAGACTTTGCCACCCAAGGACCCTGACTAGGTTGATATTCCTAACATGTCTATGTTGTGTATCCTCACTTCATGTGTCTGTGGCAGAAGATATTGAATAGAATCCTGCCTTCTCTGCCCCCCTTATACTGCAGCCCCAGTCTGATCAAATTTAAAAGGACTTAAATTTGCTTACCTAAATATCAGGAGTCTTTTGTTAATTTAGATAAGTTTACTGCCTCGGTAGCTCACTACAGTCCGGACATTATCTCCATGATGGAGACTTGGCTTAAATCCCTGATAACTTGCTCTGCCTGTTCCCTCCCAGGCATTCATTTTCTTGGACTTGACTGATCTGGTGTGAAACAAAGGGACTTCTTGTTTCTTTAAAATAAGAGTCATTGAAATATATCCTGCATACAAAATATGTATCCTCCCTTCCCAGCCTGTGAGTTCCTGGACCCCTGCTCCTTTTGGGTAATGGCAATATAATTCACTTGTTCTGTGCTTGTAATCCTCCTGCTGGTGGTCTAAGTGGCCTATTCTGTCTACTGGACAATATTAGCTAAAAGATTAACTCAAACGAGATGATGGTTATGGGTGACAATAACCTAAAACGGTTGGGGAAAAAATTCAAGAAATGTGAATATCTGTTCACTAGGCTCTGCCTTAAGCAGCTTATTTCTGCTCTTGCCAGATACTCTACCTGAGATGGATGCATACTCTCCTCAACTGGGTACTGACAAAACAGGAATGAGAGGATTCTAATCTCCAGAACATTCCCTGGTGCTATTTCTGACCATAACCCCATTTACTGTGTCTAGAGATTCTCTACACTGAAAAAATCTCTGAAGATCATTCTACTTAGAGACCTAACCAAGTTTAATTCTGGCTCTTTCCACAGAGACCTTACACTTACTGACTGGTCTTCTGTTTTGCTTGCTGCTAATGTCTCAGGTGCCCTGCCTAACTTCATAACCATCTTTTCCTTGCTGAAAGATATGCATGCACTATTCATTAAAAGGAGAGTTGGAGTACTATTACTAAATGGCTCTATAGTGACCTGTTAGCTCTCATGAAATTCAGAAATAAGTGCTGGGCCACATTTAAGACCACTAAAGCACTGTTTGAACTTATTGAAATGATACATCTTAGAAATGCTTTTAAGAAAGCCATTCAGTCAGCCAAGAGTAAATTCTGTCGGAACTCCTTATTGGTATCTGTTAAATATCCAATGAGTTTCCGGTGTAATTTTAAAGATATAATTGGCAGTTGTCTGAACTGCCAAACCAATAATAACTCATTTATGGGTTTAATTGTAAAAAGCCTTATACAATATAAACTTATGAAAAAGGCAGCAGATGAAGTCCATTTGGTCTATCAAGTCTGCATGTATTGCAGGATCCGCAACTTGAGCTAATGTCTATGCCCTCCCACTGCACTTTTCCCATCCTCCTACTGATGATCTTTACCTTCCCCATGCCTGTCAAGCCTCTCTTAAAGCTGCCACTGTCTTCAATAAGATGACCTCTTCAGCAGTGCATTCCAAGTATCCACCACCCTCTCTGGGAAGAAGTGCTTCTTGACTTCATTCCTAAACCACCCACCCTCCAGCTTAAGACTGTGCCCCCTCATGTTATGGTTGCCACTCAGCTTAAAGAGACTCTCCTTTACAACCTTATTTACCCTTTCAAGTACTTAAAGGTCCCAATCATGTCCCCTCTCTCTCTTTCCTGTCTTCCAGGGAGTACACATTTGTGCCTTCAACCTCTCCTCGTATGCCCTATCCTGTTAACTGGTTATCATCTTTGTAGCCATCCTCTGTGCCTTCTTCAGCAGGTTAATGTCTTTTTTAAGTTGTGGGCAACAGTACTGAACTTCATACTCTAGATGCAGCCTTATCAGTGCCCTGTACAAGGGCAGTATAACCCCCTCTCTCATACTACTGATCCCACTAGATATGCATCTCAGCATCTTGTTCGTCTTTGCTGCTACTGTCTTACACTGTGTGGAGTGCTTTAGCTCACTAGTGATCATAACTCTCAGGTCTTTCTCCTCCTCTGATGCAGATACTCAGACTGCACCCAGCTAGTACTCTGTCCTGGGATTTTTGACTCCAGTATGCATAACTTTGCATTTCTTGGCATTGATACCAAGCTATCAAATCATGAACCTCTTCCCCAGTTTTTCCATATCTTCCTGTGGGTCCTGTATCCCTTCAGCTGTTTCCACTCTCCCACAAAGCTTTGCATCATCCACAAATAGGCACATTTTGCCCTTAATGCCATCCCCAATGTCACTGATTAAGATATTGAGCAACATTGGCCCTAGCACCGAGCCCTGCAGGACCCCACTGGTTACCTCTCTGGTGCCAGATAACTCTCCTCCTGTAACCACCATCGGGGTTCTGTCCCTCAGTCAGTTTCCCCCATCTTGCCATCTTTTCCCTTACCCCAAGATCAACCAACTTCCTGATCAACCTTTTGTTGGGGAAAAAGTCAAAGGTCTTGCTGAAATCAAGATAGAGGATGTCTGTCACTTGGACCCTGTCTACTGTCTTAGTGACTCAGTCAAAGAAGTCAATCAGATTTGTTTGACATGATTCCCCACCCCATGAACCCATTCTGCCTGCATCCTGGAGACCATGCTCCTCTAGATAGTCCACCATCCTTTCCTTTAGTATGGTCTCCATGAGCTTACCAACAATGGAGGTCAGACTGACTGATCTGTAATTATTTGGGTTGTTCTTGGGATGACTTTGTGGAGGGGCACTTCACGTGCTGTTCTCCAGTCCTGCAGTACCACACCTGACTCTAGTGAACTATTAAATAGGTCTGCCAGTGGCCCTGCCAGCTTTTCAGCCAACTCCTTTAGTACGCTTAGATGTACTCTGTCTAGGCCTGCTGATTTGTCCACTTTCAATGCCAGCAGACCCTCCCTCCCTCACTCTGTCCTCCTCTTGCGCTACATCTGTGTTTGCCTCCCCCTTGCTCCTCTTTTCCCTCCTGAAGGCCCTTGTCCATCCTTCTCCCTAGTCACAATGGAACAGAAGTATTCATTTAGTATCTCTGCATGTCCCCTGTTACACAAGGTCCCTGCTCCCTAATTGGTACCCTGAGAGGTACACCATAGGCAGCTAGCACTTAGGTATATGTTATACTAATGTACAGTATAGGGCTAAGGGCATCTACCGTACAAGAGTAGATGACAAGATATGAATGTATATTGTTGTAATACACTTCGCTTGCTAATACATATATTCTGCTATGTATTTTCTGTGTGTTTCTTAGTTGTAAGATGCCAGGACATCTGTGTCCTTGGAGTAATTATAATATGTTAGATGGCATTGCCACCTTTTGGTGATTTGTACCACTACACTGAGTTATGTAAGACTCTGTATAAGAACTCTTTTGTTCTCAAACTGATGACTTTACAGAATTGTACAATGTTGTCTTGAACCATGGAGCCACCTCTAATTTAGCCAATAGGTCTCATCTCTGTAACTAGAAATGTTTCTATCTTTTGGTAACCATAGTAGTTATCATAGGTATATAATGTAATGCACAAGCCTTATACCTCGGACAGCTGAGAGACCCGAAGAGACACAGAGAAACCTTGATGTATAGGGAACGCTTAGCACTGGCTCCTGGTTTGTATTGGTAAAAACTGCTTAGGGCAACTGTGATTTATCCCTTTGGTAGTAATAAACTTCTTTATTACTCTAATGCAACGTGTTTATGATTACTTGCATTATCAATATCA
The DNA here is from genome assembly GCA_016271365.2 of Neoceratodus forsteri. NCBI lineage: Eukaryota > Metazoa > Chordata > Ceratodontiformes > Ceratodontidae > Neoceratodus > Neoceratodus forsteri. The sequence continues at coordinate 777,323,492 of CM028138.1, forward strand.
TCAAGAATCTGAAAGTGAGGTTTAGACCTCCCAACAAATTGGCGACTGTGTGCAGGCCATATTTGGTGTTTGTAAGTTTTCACTTGTTGCTTAAACTTTTCCCTTTCCCACAGGGACAGTAGGTGTACATTCCAGTATCACCTCTCCTGTTTTACAACCAGTTTGTAGTAACTTGCAAAGTCTGGCTGTCTTTTCGGGTGTGGTCGATGCTGTCTTGACCCACTTCATAGCAGCTTTGAATTGCGAGCCTACAACTAATACAGTAGACCAGTTTTGTATAAAGTGCTCATGCTGTGGATCAATATGCGGCACGGTGACTTTTTCACATTTTGAATTTTCGTTCCTTCCCACACAATGGCCACCGTATCAAATATCTGCGCAGAACTGAGACTCGATGTCTCGAACTTCCTAGCCTCCCATGGAAGATGGGCTGACTTCGCATGGGATGCAAGTCAATCTGACAACCCTATACTGGGGATTTCAACCCAGTATACAGAGACGAGACAATCAGCCAATAAGCATCATGCTAAAGGGTTGGTGGGTGTGGCTCTCTACACTGCTTTGGAAGCCTCCGAAGTGAGGTTTTGAACCCTTGATCTGCAGATCTCATCTCTTAAGCAACAGATGGGTTTGCAGGAAACAGAGTGTATAAGACTGCAGTAGAACTTGGAGTCTGAAGTCCAAACTCTGCCAAATGAAAAGGGTTCACTATTGCATCATTCCGCTCAAGCAGGAGAACAGGAACTGTGTATGTTGAAGCAGGAGTGTGAAAGTTTGAGACAGGATAAGAGTCAGGCAGTGCAAATGATTGATTTGCTTAGCACTGTGAATGCTCAGTTGAGTGACAAAATGGGTGAGCTGCAGGACGAGATAAACCAGGTTTGTAATGATTTAGAAGTGTCTTACAGGGACAATCATGAATTGAGTGCCACGTATAGAGTGTTGCAAAAGCAAAAGCAAGATGAGGTTGATATGGATGTTGCAAGTGTAAGTCACAATGAATGTAGAACTAAGATTACAAAACTGCACCATCAGCGAGAGGTTCTGGCTGGGCATGCTAAGGCAATGGGAGGCGTAGCCCCTGCCTTTAATTCATCATCAGAAAGGGAGTTATCTGATGATGACATTTCACAGTACAATACCCAGTCATGGCCCTGCTATGGCCCAGAGACCCCACCCAGTCATCCACAACATGGCAGGATCCTGCCCCATACTCCCCATGTCACACATCGGCGATATCATGATGCTCATCATGGGAGATGCCAACATGGCAGCCCCCATGATGGGGGGGAGCAGGACCAAGCCTGGTCCTGATGGCACCTCTGGTAGCCATTATTAATGTAGAAGACAGGCAAGAGATAGAAACCATGATTGAAACTGTGATAGGCAATGTACCTCTTCCTGAGAGGAGTAAACAGGCTATTAAAACCCAGATTAAGTAGCTTCTGCAAGAGGTTGGCACTCAGGAAGGTATTGTCCACACTGCAGCTGAAGCTGCAGCTCAGGCTGCCCTGGATGGCACTCGAGACAATCTACCTTTGCCTGATCAACCCACTAAACCCCTACAAATGGCCTACTCTGTTCAGGAAATTGCTGACAGCATCGGTTGGATGGATTCGTCCGACAACCTCTGCTGTCACTTGGAAAAGGTACATTCTAAATGTGAGATGCTTAGCCTCACTGCAGAATATCAGGTCCAAATACTATGCCAAGCCATCAATCCTGGTTTGTGTGCTAAACTCTCTGATGCTGTTCGCCAGGATGGGAACGCTACCTTTGATGAGGTCACAGCTGAGCTCATTTCTGCTCACAGCCCAGGTGTAGTAGGAGAGATGCTTACATACCCTGTGAAGCAGAATGCAAAGGAAAGTCCAGCGACTTACCACCAGAGTATCTGGATGGCCTACCAAGCAGAGAGCACTTGGCACAAGAAGCTGCGGATGTAGATCTTATTGAATATAAGACCCTTTTCCTTAGGAACAGCAGTAAGAGAAAAGGTAGAGCCAACCACCTACCCCAATATGGATAGGTTTGCCGACATCCTTCGGAAAACTGGAGAGTGTATCAACTATATATCCATGATTTGGCTCCGGTTCCAAAAAGGTAGCTGCTATGGAGTCTGCTCTGGAGGCCACGATGCACTACACAGTGGAAGGACAGGCCCAATGCCAACAGACCCAAAATCAGCAAGCCCTCCAGCTGATAATCAACACCCCCAACAGGCCTATCAACAACAACCACAACAACAACAACAATGAGGTGGGAACCGGAATTAGCATAAAAATAGGAAGCATAAGGGTAGAGGTAAACCACAACAACAGAGAACAGGCCCTACATATAGGGAGATAGCTGAAGAGAATCAGAAATTCTGAGAGCTCCTGGGACAAGCATGCTCTGTGGTGGATGCTGTTCCACTGGTACTCAGAGTGCAACCAGTGACCCAGGCCCCAACTGGTCATGGGGACACTGGTGGTACATGCCCTCAGGCCCATTCAGGCCTGAACCCAGAAGCTCCTCCCTATATAGCATCAGTGCAACATGGTGAAGTGATTCACATGAGCCAGGACCAACCTCTACATGCTTCCGGCAGTACGGATTGACAATTACAGGCCCCAGTCTGGATTGTAAACAAGCTAGTCTTGGATACAAATGGAAGGCCCTGCACTGAGGCCAAGGTCGGGGGCCGCCTACTAGTAGTTTTGTTAGATACAGGTGCAGTTGTAGCTGTGCTACATGATGAAAACCTGGACACATCCCCTTGGTCCACCAGACAGAGGACCAACATGTCAGGAGTTGATGGTACTAGGCTACCTGCATACCGTTCTCTACTCTTACCGGTGGAGCTAGGTCATCTAAAAGCCTCACACACTTTCCAACTAATGGTACTGCATGATCATCCTAGTATCATAGGGATTTACTTCCTTGCACCTCATGGCTGTGTGGTGGACCTAGCTAACATGCTACTGATACAGATTCAGGGTCAATATCATACCATTTTGATTCTTGATTCACACATTGTGGCAACGACATCTGCCAATGACAAAGATTAGACGTCATAGTTTGTTCAAGAATAATGAACTTTTCCCAAAGCTCCCCCCTTAATATGCAACAGCACTTGGACACGTTTGCAATTAACAAGTATGACAGTGGTAGAATGCACACTGTCATTGAAGTGCCAGGCCCAGCACATGAGAGGCAAAGGCAATATCCTTTCCCAACTGAGGCCTTGCCTTCCCCCAGAGAAACAATCAAGTCACTCCTCAAGCAAGGAGTAATCAGAACTTGTGTTTCCACTGCCAACTCCCCAGTGTGGCCTGTGAAGAAACCCACAGGCACCTGGAGGCTTACTATTGACTACAGGAAACTGAATCAGGTCACCCCCAGTTGTTCTCCAACTGTGGCATCAGCACCAGATGTGCTACGACTTCGGACCCCTGATTTGAAATGGTTCAGTGCCCTGGACATCTCCAATGGTTTCTGGTCATTGCCATCGGCCCTTGAGAGTCAATATAAGTTTGTCTTCACCTTTGAAGGAAGACAGTACACGTGGACTTGCTTACCACAAGGATTCCATAACAGTCCATCCCTGTTCCATCTACACATGATGAACACCCTAAAGAGTTTATCTACTTCCCAATGTCTCTTACAATATGTGGATGACCTGTTGCTGGCAACAGCCACACAGGAACAACATTTGGATCTCTTGGACGAACTACTGACTCTCATTCAGAGAGCAGACCTGAAATGCAACCCAACAAAAGCACAGTTGTGTCAGAAAGAAGTAATCTTTTTGGGTCTAAAAATAATTGACCAAGGTCAAAGCCCTACCTGAAAGAAGGTACAGGGATTGCAAGACTTGCCATTACCTACCAGTGTGGCAACTCTTCGAAGGTTCCTAGGTATGGTGAATTATTCAAGAGATTTTATTTGTGATTTGCTCAGAAAGCTGCTTCTCTGTATGAGTTACTCAAAAGGATGTACCATGGACTCGGAGCCCTATACACACACCCAGGCTGTGATGTCACTGAAGCAGGCCTTGGCCTCCTCCCCTGGTCTGGTCAACCCCAATCCAGCACTACCAATCCATCTGGAATGTGCCACCTCTGAAATTGCCATGTCAGCAGTGCCGGCTCAGAAGGTGCATGGCACTTTGAGACCCATTGCATATGCCTCACAGCTCTTGACTCCAGTGGAACAGAAGTATGGCCCTTGTGAAAGGAACCTTCTGGCCACCTACTGGGCTGTAAAGCACTTCCTGTATATCATTGAGTACTCACCACTGATCATCAACACCAACCATACACCAACCAACTTTCTGCTCTCAGGTAGAGTGAAGGATGGGTCAGTTTCTAACACTAGACTGACACACTGGTCACTTCTTCTCCAGGCCAGAGACATACAGGTACAACCGACTAAAGTTCCATCTATGTTAGCTCATGACCTCCTTTTCCAGGGAGAACCCCATGACAGTACACTACAGTCACCTGATCTTCCTGATCCAGGTCCTTTCCTCCCTGCCACACCACAGATACTTGACAACATTTCTTTGTGCTGTGTCTTTACTGATGGTTCAGCTTCCTACTATCATGGAGAACAAATTGCAGGGATGGGCATTCTAGTGATTTACCCTTATGGGAACACTGTCAAAATATCTAAATGCTGTAGTATAGCATCATTACAATATGCAGAGATGGCAGTGGTGGCCTGTGCCCTCAAGTTCATCCAGCACGGAACCGAGGATACCATCATCTTTAGAGACTCTAACTGGGCTTGTTGTTCTATTACAGAATTTCTTCCCTTCTGGCAGAAGAACTCCTTCCTGTCCTCTGATGGCAGTCCAGTGGAGTACATGGACTTGCTAATACGCATACATTCACTAGCACAAAAATTTGCACACAAATTCTATGTATACAAAGTCAAAGCCCATTCTCTCCATGACCCCTATCATGCCTTCAATGACACAGCAGACACCCTTGCTAAGGAAGGGGCCTGAGCAGGGGGATGTCGGGATGATGGATCATCCAGAGGCTAATGCAACTGTACACATTGCAGCACTCAGGAAGAAACCTGAACTTTTTCCTCTTTGGACCTCTCTGCAGCCCAGCATCTTGACACTGAACAAAGAGGTGTTCAGATTCCTTGACAAAGGTACTGAAGAGAAACTTCCCACACACAATCCCTATCGGAGGCATGAAGGTAAGTTATGCTTGTCACCAGATGACAAGCTCATCTGGTTCTAACCAGATGACTCCACCACCAAGTTGTGGGTAGTCCCCAGACATTTAAGGTCTGAATTCTTGCACAAAGTGCATGTCACCCTCACTGGTGAACACCAGGAAGCAGAAAATACACTCCAATGACTCAAGACCACTGCCTGGTGGCCTGATATCACCAAAGATGTTAAACAATACATAGGCAATTGTCTCATTTGTGCACAAAACAACCCCATCCCTACCAAACAAAATTGCAAACTCTTACCACAATGACATTCTGGCCCTTGGCATTCCATACAAATTGATTTCATTGGTCCTTTGACCAACACCAGCAGAAATAACAAGTATGCACTTGTGGTAACTGACCTCTTCTCTAAGTGGGTAGAAGCTTTCCCCACTAAGACATGTACAGCAAAAACTACTGCACAAATCCTGTTGGAACAGATTTTCTCCAGGTGCGGTCTACCCCTCAAGGTAGACTCTGACATAGAAACCAGTTTTACAGATGAGTTGATGAAAGAATCTCTTGAACTCCTTGGATTTCAACAGAAGTTCCACATACCCTACCACCCTCAATCCTCAGGTCAAGTAGAGAAAGCCAACAGACAGATTAAGCAAATGCTTTCCAAATTCATTGAGAATAATCCCAAAACTTGGGATTCACTATTTTCATTAATCCTTATGGCAATTAGGGGTTCACACTCAGCCACCACCCAGCTTACACCCTTTGAGGTGATGACTGGTAGACAGATGAGATTACCTGAACACCTGTTGTTTGACCTGCATGCCCCTACTGCAGGACACATGTCTGTGGACCAATATGTGGAAAAACTAAGAAAAGACCTCATACACGCACACTTGTATCCTGCGAACCGCATGGGCAAGGACCAGCAACAATCCAAAATACAGTTTGACAAACATGCACAAGAAGTGGATTGGCAAGTTGGAGATCAGGTAATGGTACTTCGATTTGCACATCCCACCCATTCCTTCTCCAACAAATGGGAAGGCCCATACCTCATTGTCAACAAGCTTAGTCTGGCAGTCTATCAAGTTAGACTCCTCCACAACAATAAGTTGACTGACAAATGGTTACATGCAAACCAGCTGAAACTGTATAAAGGAGCTTAAATTACTTTTCCTCATCCCATTGGGGAGAATAGTACTAACATACTAATCTTTGATCTTCCTTTTCAGATACACTGACAAGATGGCTATCATGTTCCATTATCTCCTCCTCTCAGGAGTTATCCCCTGCATCCAAGGCACGGTACCAGACCTCCTATGACACCTCGATCCTCCAGCACCTCCTCCAGAGGGAGTATCCATCAATATACCAGATCATATGATCACTGTCCGGGAAGGTTCTGATGCTTACCTCATTGCCTCGGTTGTTGCTCCTGATAAATCTACCCTTCAAATTGAGTGGCAAACCACATCACAAGGACAAATTCTCCCTGTGGCCAAACTCTCCAAAGGAACTTTCCAAGGTTGGTCCAATGCTAAATTATCCCCAAATGGTTCACTGTCCTTGTTACAAACTGCATTAAGACATTCTGGTTTGTACACCATAACTGCCTTAATTGATCCTTCATACTGTAATTCATTGTCCAGAGATTCTGCTTGAACATTTTGTGCTATACACAACATGGCTTCTGCAGCCATGTACCTTTCTGTGTTACCACCCACTGATAAACAGCTTTTAGAATGTCAAAAGCATACCCCTGGTCCCCGTAGTGGTCTAACAGCCACTGCCCTCCCAGGTTCTTTGATTAATAACTTACAGTTTATGCATATAGCTGTTTTGTTTAATCTAACTTACTGGAACATGAAAGAGTTTGTTATGTGTCACAAAACTAACACATCAGCATTTTATAGTACATTATTGCTTGATAGTTTAGCTGCATTTCAGATTCTTACACAAGACCCTATCGACAGGGTCCTTTCTACTGAACATAGAGGCAACATCAGGAGGAAGCCCTCTCCTGATAATCTAACTCATAGATGTAAAACACGTGAAGTTGACAGTTCTGATGTCACAGGTGCAACAGGTACTGTCACAGGCCTTTATGGTACGGCTATGTCTATCTGGAATAAAGCAGACATTGCTGCTATCAAAAGTCATTCTGCCAAATTCTCCACTGGTACAACGTTCTACCCCCATTATTGCATGGTGTGGATGGCCTTTGTCAGGAAAAAAGATACACTGTATACAACATACAAGACATTGCTAAGGCATTCACTGATTCTAACGATAAAATTAACACACTCATACAACAGAACAACAAAGAAGCAGATAAACAATACATTGCTAGAGAGAGATACTATGCTCTGCTTATGGCTCCTACATCATCACTACCAGCAATAACTTCTTCTGTGATCTAGAATCTGGAAGAATACCTGACATTGTACATGATAGATGCATCTCCAAATGGTATTGTCCATGATGTAAAACCACTAGCTGTGTTTCCATGTGTATGCAACAGACTTTAACTATTCCTCTTTCTACAACTAGGAATTTGGGGTTTGTGACCAGACACCCTAATACTGGTCCTTGTTTCACCACTAAGAAAGTGTTCCATAACAGATACCATGTTTGTTTCCTTTACTGTCTCCTTACCATGTTTTGATCCCACTACAGCCTTGTTCGACAAGTTTGCACTGGTTCACTTGATTGGGCATTTGGATGAAGACATCTACAAAGAACGCCTGGATCAACTGCCTCTACTGGTTTACCACCCTTTCCTGGATGCCTGGGTGGCTCCACACATGGACTGCTGTGCGAAAAAGCAATATATTTACTTGTGCCAATGTGATGAATTTGATGTTATTCAACCTGTTTGCGGTTACTCTCCAGACAGCATTGATTGGACTTTCACTATGGATGATGACATCACTGCGAATGGCACCGACTTGTTTGAATCTACTCTTGCTCTGGATAAGCTCTACCAATCCTATCATGAGGAGGTTCATCATCTGTCAACATGGATTTTGAAGACAACCTACACCTGCCCTGTCCAGTTGCAAAAATGGAGACTGCCTACTGTGTGCTCATAGTATAATTCCGATGGTGAATACTACGTGGTCATGAATTACAAATCTCACACATATGGATCTGTTACATGTGCTATTGATTTCCCCAATTTCTGTTTTGTCCCTCACCAGAAGACTGTCATTGGACATACTGTTTAACCCCGTCCCCCTCCTTGATGCAGACATTATTGATGGTAACCCCGATTATCTGCTCACACTGTCAGAATATTTGCCATACTTTAATGTACACATAGACCCAATTACACTTACATTAAAATCACTTTCAGACAGGAAGGACACACACCTCATCCACATCAGCAATAATATGACCAAAGCCAATGAAGCTGTTCTCGCCTTGATCAATGCCGGTGATATGAATAACATATTAACTAACAGCTGGTTAGAGATTACTTTTAAAGGTTTTGTTATTATACAAGCATTTTTCATTTTCATCTTGATTATTATGCTCTGCTGCCTACCGTACACACTGCACTGACACCACGAGCAGCTTGAGATCCTTTACAAAGCTTGCTCTATGGGTTTGTAAATGACCATTGCTCCTGTCCTTTCCTTAGACATCTGCCTGTGTTGCCCTTGGAGGCAACAAGGGGGGGGGAATGTTACACGAGGTCCCTGCACCCTAATTGGTACCTTCAGATGTACACTGTAGGCAGCTAGCACTTAGGTATATGTTATACTAACGTATAGGGCTAAGGGCATCTACCGTACAAGAGCAGATGTCAGGATATGAATGCATATTGTTGCAATACACTTTGCTTGCTAATACATATATGTATTTTCTACGTACTTCTTAGTTGTAAGATGCCAGGAAATCTGTGTCCTTGGAGTAATTATAATATGTAAGACAGCATTGCCACCCTTTTGGTGATTTGTACCACTACACTGAGTTATGTAAGACTCTGTATAAGAACTCTTTTGTTTTCAAACTGATGACTTTACAGAATTGTATAATGTTATTTTGGACCATGGAGCCACCTCTAATTTAGCCAATAGGGTTTATCTCTGTAACTAAAAATGTTTCTATCTTTTGGTAACCATAGTAATTATCATAGGTATATAATGTAATGCACAAGCCTTATTTCTCAGAGACCTGAGAGACCCCAAGAGACACAGAGACACCTCAAGGTGTAGGGAATGCTTATCACAGGCTCCCACTTCGTATTGGTAAGAACTGCTTAGTGCAACTGTGATTTATCCCTTGGGTAGTAATAAACTTGTCTATTACTCTAATTCAACATGTTTGTGATTACTTACATTCCCAATATCATCAAGAATCTGAAAGTGAGGTTTAGACCTCCCAACACCCCCATTAGCCTCCACCCACTCCACCCCTTTCTTAAGCCTAAAAATCCCTTCCTGCTTGTCCCTTTTCTCACTTATATAGTGAAAGAAAGCCTACTCCCCATCTTAATTCCTTCAGCTAACTGCAGCTCAATCTGTGCCTTTACTCACCAGACTTCCTTACTTGCCTCCCTAGCCGAACTTAAGTAATTTTCACTATCCACCTCTCACTTTGTCTTTCTGAATTTTCTATAGGCAGACTTCTTTTCCCTTACTGCTTGGGTAACCTCAGAACTGAACCAGATGGGTGCTTTGGCCCTTGTGTTCTTCCCCCTGTGCCTAACACACTTATCTGTGGCAACTAGTTTTTCTTCCATCTAGCTACAGAAAGCCTTGGAGATTATTGCATTTTGCTTCAGAAAGGCTGCATGCATCCACAGAAAGTCATGGAAATGGCAACAGGACTCACTCAAAAAGCCATGTAAATTACAACACATAACAGCAACAGAAAACCATGCAAATGGCAACATGTGACCACAGATAAGTGGTTCATTCTATGGTTCATGCAAAGAATTGTAAGAGCTGAAAAGACATAGGTGCACAGTTAAACAGCCCCTCAACAAGTTTGGTGGTAATATTTCAAGTTTCACTTTTCAGATATTTACTAAATAACATTGTTTTTGAAATTCTGATTTGTTTTTGCTAATTGTTACAGACAGTGGAAAAGCTTTTCGCACTCTAATTACCCTTTGAGCAAAAATAATTTTTAATTGTCAGTTTTGAAGGAGTGTTTTTGGATTTGGAAGAGTTGCTATTACTTTGCTGCTCTGTCAGGCTGAAGTACAAATTCAAATGCTGCATAAGGTATGGGCCACTTTTTATGTCACAAAGCAAAAGCAGATCACACTGTATTCTCCTTGTGTGTAGGGACATATTACTGAGTGTATCTAATCTGGACTCAGCAGATTCTGAAGCCTTCAATTAGTTTTGTTGTACTCTTTTGAACTGTCTCAAGTTTAATGACATCACTTTGTTTATAAGGGCCAAAACTGTGATCCATAATCTAAAGGCAGTTGCATGTGTGCCATATTTGTCTCATAGGTGTATACTATACAGAACTGAGGGGACTTTTGTCCATATTGTTCACCTTATACTGTTAGATCTTATCCAACATAAGAACATACAACATTGCCAGCAGATGCAGGCAATATGGTCTATCTAGTCTGCTCTAGTGTGCAGCACTTGAGCTCATTAGACTGCAGCTACCCCTCCTTCCATTAACTCTTCCTCCGTCAACAGATATAGCTCATCAAGTTGAAGCTTAAAACTTCCAAGGATGAACAACCCACCACTTTCTCTGGTAGTGCATTCCAAACTGGAATTATCCTCTGAGTATACCACATCTTCCTGCACCATGTTCTACAGTCTTCCCCTTTCAGCTGCAGTGGATGTGCCATAGTATTATGAAGATTTTCTCTGAATTGCAATCCCAATTTTTCCCACAACTCCTGATCCATGAGTGCTTTAAAGAGTAAGCACATGCCCCCCAAGCCGTGAGATATAAACTAGTGTTAACATGCTCAATTCCTTCAATCTAGTGTTGTAATATATGGTTTCCATGCCTTTTATGGAACTTGTGGCTCTTTTTTGCACTCTCTTGAGTTTGGAAATATCTTCCTGCTGGTGCAGTGACCAGACATGGGCTCCATACTCCAATGAAGTTATTACCAAAGACCCATGCACAGAAATCAGGACCTTGTTATTTCTGCAGGAGATGTGCTTTAGAATTCAATTTAGTACCCCATTTGCTTTCCTACTGAGCAGTGTATTCCAAATTGTAAGTCCTTAGAAATTGTGATCCCCAGATCTTTCTCCTCTGTTACTGACTTAAGGCAGGTGTTTCTCAAGCAGTATTTAGTATTTGTATTATTCCTGCCGAGGTGCATCACTGTGCATTTCTCTGAATTTAGGTAGAGTTGAAAAGTGCCACACCATCTATTTATATCATCCAATGCCTATTGCATTGCCGAATGGCTGTCCTTGCCTAATACCTCTGCCCCCAAATGGCGGTCAACCACAAATTTAGTCATCCAAACGTGTTTGTGATTATATGTTAATGTTGCAATGTATATGTGAAATAAAGAAGACCTAAGGACTGATCCCTGTGGTACAGTAGCAGCACAGGCACTTCCAAATACTTCCCAAAATTTCTGTGATAGTTCCAAAATATCTCTGCTTTCTGCATTTCCACTGCAGGGTCAACAGAGAGAAACTATTCAGAAATGTCACAAAATATCTGAACATAGCTGGCAATGTCTCTGACTACTACTGTACTCCACTAGATATTTCATTCCATTCTGACAAGGCACTTCTGATACTAACCCTTTGTCTTTGATTTTAAGCTATGAGGTTATCCATGTTATATTGTTAACATGTATACTGATATCTGTTAGGCACTTTATAAACTGCAGATGGGGAGTTAATCAAAGGCTTTTGTAAAATCTGTTTTTTATTTCACACCTTAGCAGATACACATAATAGAAACAAGCATGATACAATCAACTCCATGTTGGATCCCTCCCCTCCACCTCCCTCCCCTCACCCCCTCCCTCCTCCAGCTTGGCACATTCTTCTGGTTCTTAAATAGCATATATAAAATATTTCTGTATACATATCATGAAGAGACAAGGCAGTAGTAAATGGACATCCATAATCCTAAAGCTAATATACTAAGTAACTTATTTCTTTAAGACACCAGTTTGTATCAGATATAATGTGTGTAGTGTCTTCCAAACTTTTTATAGAGAGAGAGAAAGAACCACCCAAGCTGGCTTTTATCTGTTCAGCACGGAGGTTAAATAGCAGGTCCTTCAACCATTCTTCATATGAAATGGGGTGAACATCTAACCAATGGATTAAAATCAGTTATTTGAGGGTAAGTGCTATGATTGCCATGTGATACTTATGGATTCTGACCTGAATTGTGGAAAAATCTCCAAACAAACATATTTCTGGAGTGAATAAGTCCTCGATTCCCAATAAGGGGTCAGCTCTATCCTTATTTGGTCCCATATGTTCCTGATTTATAGGCATTCCCCAAAATATGAACAGATTCCATCTGCATTTTACATCTAAAGCAAAGGGATTCTGGTAACCTGCCTATTCTATGGAGCTTTACAGGGGTCCAGTACATATCATTCAAAAATCTATACTGGGAGAGCTTCAATCTGTCTTGGGATACATACCTGAAAGAGTCCAATCAAATTAATTTCCATTCCTCCAAAGACTTCGGAAACAAGAATTCCAGTATCTGAGAACCTCCCCACCCATGTCCAGAACATTAGTGCATAAAGACACATACATTAGTGAGACAGCAAGAGGTTTCTCACACTGGAACCAATGACTCCAACCAGGAGCCCCTCCCTCTGGGTTTCCAAGAATTGGGAACCTCTGATTTATCAGATGGTGGAGTTGCCAGACCTTAAAGATCTGCATCTGAGGGACAGAAAGAGAAGTCAATATGGTTCTAGTAATCATGCATACACCCTCATGAAACAGATCCCCAACCCTGGTCACATTGAGCTGAGGAAGCCATAATGGGAAATAATTTCCCATAATCAGAGATTAAGGTTACCCACTATTGGTTGTCTCATATCCTTGGTATTTTGGTATTTAAGAAAAGCACATTTTGACCATGTGCTTTGAGAAAGGATAATATAGGAGAGTTATTAATACTACCTGGAAGGTTCTGTATGGACGTATACAGCAGGTCCTCCTTAGCAATCTTTAAACCACCAATGACCTCTCTTTCTAAAATTAGCCAAGTAGGTAAATAAGACAGGAGGCAATCTTCTTGGGAGGAGAACCACCGTAAGTATTTAGTTACCTGACTCGCCCAATAGTACATGCTGAAATGTGGTAATTTTAGACCCCTGCCGGAATAGATGCAGCTAGTTTAAGATATGATCTCAAGGATGTTTCCTCCCACATGAAAGAAAAGACAAGGGCATGGAGTGGTTTAAACCATTTTGGGGCATCCAAATGTTCAACATGTGAAGAGTATAAAATATTCTAGGCAATATATTCATCTTGATTATGCTTATTTTCCCCAAAGAGATATCAGAAGAGATTGCCACCTCTTAAAGTCCTGTTGGATGGTATCCAGAAGGGGCTTTTGTAAAATCAAAAAGATCCACATCCACTGGCTTGCCCTCATCTAGGTGTTTGCTCGCCTCTGTTGTAAAACTTGAGCATATTTGTTTGGCAAGATCTTCCCTTCCTAAATCCATGCTGTGTCATCCTCTAATCCATTTTCCTGAAGGAAGGAGGTAATATAATTTTAATTATACCCTCCAAGATTTTATACATTGTGCTTGTAAAACTAACAGGATTACAGTTTGATGGGCATTTTGTCCACTTTTATAAGTGGTATCACCCTGCTTCCTTCCATGCAGTTATTACTTCTCCTTATCTAAAGAGTGTTGGAATGGGTAGCTTAGTGGTGATGCTAATTCAGTTGCTATTTCCTTGAGTAACTTTGGATGGAATCCATCTGATCCTGGTGATTTGTTTGGATCTAATTGTGTCAAGCACTTTATAATGTCCCTGATCTCTGTTTTTATTGGGCTAGTAAATACCTTACATTGTTTCCCTGCTGTATTTATACTATCCTTTTTGTTAATGACTGAAGCAAAGTATGTATTTTGCTCAGCCTTAGCTTTGTTTGTGGTTGCCATTGACCCATCCAGCCCTTTGAGGACTATTTTATGTCATCTGCCTTTTTTTTTGATTTAAGTAAGCATAAAAAGCCTTGTAATTATTTTTTATTTTGATTGCTGGCTTGATCTCATAGGCTGATTTAGTTTTTTGATGTGTTTTTTTATCTTGTTTTGAAGGTTCCTGAATTTTATCCATCCTGCTCCTTTTCTGTTTCCCAGTAGAGCTTTAAAGAGTCTGCTTTTTCTAATCATCTTTTTTATTTTGCTGTTTCTCCAGTTTGGTGTTTTGATTCCTTTCTGATATTTCCTTTTGGTAGGTATGTAGTCTTTGATACAATCATTTCATTTTGCTTCTAGTGCCACCAACATTTCCTCTACAGATTTATTTCTGAATGCCCTCCTCCAATCCAATTTCAACAACCTGTATTTTATAGAATTTATAGAATTTACATAATGGTGCATTAATTTTAGAACGCCAACTGCAGATGCAGCGCCTTATAGACCATAAAATGTCTCACCAAATGACCATGGGAAATCATAAAAATGGATTACTGGTGGCCACAAACAGTCTTGCAAATACTGTAGCTGCATGTGGCCACTTAGATTCATGCAGATAGCTGTGAGCAGCTACAGAAAATCATGTAGATGACTGCATGTGGCCAGAGAAAACCAGGCAAATGATAACATGTGGCCACAGAAGTCCATGACAAATGGCAATGGAAATCCAGGATTTATGTGATAACCATGAAAATGCAATTGCAGTTAGTGGCAGGGTGAGAGTACATCGACGAAAAACAATTTTGGTGATGTACACAACCAGCACACAAGAAAATGGTACATGGGACTTAGAATTTGACTGTACCCTCTTACTAAAGGTTTCTTAACTCTTGGGGGTGCATCTTGGGGGGGCAACATTTGGAGAAAAATATTTCAGGCAGGGCGCACATAAATATAGGCATGCCCAGACCACAACCGGAACCCTCAGCTTTAGGTTGCCACCCACCACACTATGGGGCCAGCTTGGGCCCTATTGCCACCACACCAGGCCAACCCTCCCTCCTTTCCGTCATGCTTGTTCCCCCTGTGTGCTTATACATATAGCAATGTCCTGTCACTATATGCCCACCTCCCCATCTGATCACCCTTCCTCAGCAGTAGCCCTGTCGACATATGCTGGGACTGAGTTACCCGTTATTGCAAGTGCTCAATTGGAGACGCCCATGTCATGGCTACAGAAATCCATAGCAAATGGATTACTGTATGTGACTACACAAATCATACAGATGACTGCATGCAGAGCCACAGAGAATCATACAGATGGCTGCATGCAGACACTGAAAACATGCAGATGACTGCATGCAGTGACAGAAAATCATGTTGATGGTTGCATGTGGTCACAGTGACCACATTCAAGTAACAACCCTAAATAAAGCAGGTAACCAAACATAATTGAATGTGATAGCCACATATCCTTAAATACTCTTGGACCTTTATACCAAACACTCTGTTCCAGTGTGAAGTATAACAGCCCCCAATGTACTGTATGCTAGACTTTAAAATTTTGTTTAGTAGGTTTAAGGAAAGGAGCCCAGATATTAATCCCACCAAAGTCACTGGTCCACTGTTTGACCTTGACCAAATCAATTGGCTTACCCTCTGTTACAGTTCATCGAGGTATAAAATGGGTAGGAGCAAGACTGCTAAGCAGAAGCTACATATTGCTAGATGCATAGTGATCCATAGTTATTCAGACTCATTAGAATTGGGCTATCTTGTTGGAATACTGAAATATGGGAAGTGGATGGTCCAACTGTACTAAGGTTGGTTACAACTGTGTAAGTGTTTAACAAAATATAACAAACACTGGCCAGCCAAAGTGGCAGAGATGGCTGAGGCAATGAGTACCTCCCTTGTCTCCATGCCAACAACACAGGTTTGAGAGTGGACTGTGAATGATGTGGGTCAGCTGGCATGGAAGAATAAAGCAACCAAGGGACTGCTCTTCTCTTTTGGGAAGGGGAGCCTGGTTTGCTTGATCTATCACTGAATTCAGGTGGAGAAATGGTGCTAATGTAGGACTAGAAGCAGTGGAGGGCTATGATTACAATGAACAGTATGTCCCAAGTACCACAAAGACACCCTCCCTACTTTGTTTCTATTAGCTTAATGTACTGTACACTGTATTATTATTATACTGTATTCTTGCTCTCCTTTCCCCAGGATGCATTTGCTGTTTCAGCTCAGTATACCTTTCCTGCTAAAACTTTTCAAATAAATACATTAAATAAATAAATAAATAATTAATTAATTAATTAATAAAACTTGGCTGTCAGTGTGACCAAGACTGCACAAGACTGCTGTGAAACCACCCATACTAGTTGGTATTAAAAAGCTTCTTAAATGAAAGACTCTAGCCCCTCACACTCATGGGCAGAGCCAATGGGGACTATGGACTAGTCCATGTCAGGAATGAATGAGAAACACATACCAGCCTGTGCAACAGCACATCCATGAACAGGAATATGGTGTCTGGCTTTCATGATCACCAGCCGCCGCTGTGTGCCTGACAACTTCCTGACCCTCCTGATGTGTTGCTGTATGGGGATGGATGGGAGGACACAGGATAGCATCCATAGGGATGCCCTTTCAGGGTCCAGAAGTGGAACCCCTGATCTGCCAAGTAGGGGACTCCAGGAAATCCAGGAGGAAAAATTAAAGTTATGGGGTGAGTGCCCAAATGGCTGCTCCCAGCCCTCCCTGTCTGCCCTGAGGACTGGGGCAGCATGGTAGAAGGGTGGATAGTTCCACTGCAACAAGAAGTTGTAATGTAAGGCATGCAATAGATGCAGCAGGAATGGATTAATATTTTTGCCAAATAGCAAAAGGCTCATCTGGAACAAGCCCTTTCTACCTTGAAACTTTCATACCAAAGTTCCAAATAATCTGTGCGTAAGGCAAAACAAAAAGAAAAATAGCAAAAACATCAATTGTTTATGATTTTATACAAATCACATCTCAGAATCAGCACATCTGACTGGAACAAAATTAAGAAAGTCAAGAGATCTACCCTAAGACTGAACATGTAAAATGTCATGCAAATCCATTTTACAGTTATAAAGATATTAAAGTACAAAAATGTGAGGTTTAACATAGAAACCCCTGCTCAGCCCTAATTATAGTGGTGCTACCAGACCACTATAATAATGCCCATAAACATCCTATGCCTCAGATAGTGTGGCAAACATTTCAGTCTCCCACATCAGTATCAATTCTTCTGTACCTTTTCAGGCTTTGCCTGTAAAGGAGTCAGAACATACTAATGGGACAATGGCTTTGCACTGTGATATGCTGCTGTGTGTTGAACTTTGTCAATCAGGCATTATGCCCCGTCTGCCCTCCCACTGCAACATGCAGCAGTCAATCAGAGACATCTAGCAATGCTAGAGTGCATCTGTGAGAAACAATTCCTGGTTTGTCACAGACATACTGTAGTATAACAGACATATTTCAGGACATTTGTTGAAAAATTATTGTTCAGTATAATAGTGATAACACCTATAGTGTTCAGGGTTTCTTTAGAAATAACTAGATGTGGGGGAGGTTAATAAGCACCTTGGCCTTCGTTCTTGGTGTTTATTACCACTGATCCAAATAATACCTTGTGCACCAGCCCACTATGGTGTCACATAGCTTATTATATCGGTATCGTACTCAGGCAGGTACACTATCAATACATTACCTTGTACAGTATGTCAAACCGACATTTACTTTGTAGAGTCAGATGGTGGCCAGCAGCAGTGGTGACTAGCACATAAATGACATCCACCATCTCAGAGCCAGGGCACCAAGGTTTGGGTTCCAGGACATTGAGGTGGTATCACTGGCACCATGGTACTGGGAATGGGAGAAGGTATCATTGATCAAAAAGGGAATAGGATAATGTTTCGAGCAATACCATGACCACTGGGTAAGAATGAGGGCAGGCACTACAGGCCTGACATGGGCTGAGATATATCATATTTGTATCAGCACTGTGACTGAAGGTAGGAGAGAAACCTCTTGACTGCCATTCAATAGAAATAATGTGTTTTTGCCAATATTCTGACTGGGGATGAAATGGGGAACCACTTGACTGCCAAGGAAGTGCATGGTTTCAAAGCCCAGTGAACCAACTACACACCGTGTCCTTGATCACATTCCTTACCTTCTGCATGGATCGATACACACTGCTGCAGAGCTGGTAGAAGAAGGACAGTGCTGGAAATGGCATCTAGCATCTCAGCTGAGAAACACTGGGTACATGCGTTGCAGACTTTCAGCACAAGAAACATTTACACAACAGGATGCAGAACTGGACTAACAGAGTGCACAGCCTCTGCTGCACAATCCACAGTACAAAGTATTTCTTTCTTCTTAGTTGTAGTTAATCCATAATGGGCTATTAAAGCAGCTGTGTGATACAAGTGGGCAAATAATGTGAGTCTAACTTTTTTCACCATAAAAACTTTATAGGTATCTTCATGTGTTTATTGTGGTGTTACAATTTTCTAATTCTATCAACATGTGATCATTTTATAAATATTTCAAGTTTAGTTTTTGTTCCAAGAGAAAAAAGACTGCTACACATTTAGCTTAGAAGCAACACTGTAGACCTGGCAAGAGGTAGGACTGAAAATACAAAACAAGCATTTTTCATAGATACATACATTGATACATAGACAGTGGTGGCAGATAAGGGCCTATGGCCCACCCAGTCTGCCCATTTGAGCTTGTAAGTTCAGTTTGTTTTCCTAGAAGTCTGTTTCCCCTTACCCCTGACCTCTAGAATTCCTTTATGTCTATCCCATGAATTCTTAAATCCCGTGATTGTTTCAGCCCCCACCACTTCCTCTGGCAGGGTGTTCCACTTGTCCACCACCCGTTCTGTGAAGAAATTCTTTCTCATGTTTCCTCTGAATCGTCCTCCCTCCAACTTCATCCCATGCCCTCTAGTCCTGGAACATCTTTTTCACTTAAAAATAGTGTTTTCCTGCACCCTGTCCTCCCTGTAAGATACTTGTATGTCTCTATCATATCCCCTCTCTCCCTCTTCTCCTCCAGCGAGTACATGTTCAGTTCCTTCAACCTGTCTTCATAGGACTTGTGATGCAATCCATGCACCATCTTTGTTGCCCTCCTCTGAACCTTCTCTACCCTGTCTATGTCCTTAGGTAGGTATGGTCTCCAGAACTGTACACTGTACTCCAGGTGGGGCCTCACTAGTGTCTTGTATAGTGGAATTATGACCTCCCTTTTCCTGCTGGTGTTGCCCCTGCCTTTTCAATGAAGAAACATTTGATGCTTGTTAAACAATTAGTTTTTGTTGCAATTTTGACTCCAAATTTTGAAGATACTTGTTTAAGGTTTTGCCTTACAGACATGACATGTACCATTTATAGTATATTGGTTGAAATGTCATTTAGCACCAGAGGTGTGAAAACACACCTCATCCAGGATTTTAAAATTTGCACATGTCACGTTTATATGGTGGTGTGGGAAAATGACAGTGTTGAAAGGTTGGCGCAACATATTGAAAATTAGCAAACTTATGAGTGAATACTCAAATAGTGTAATGTTCAGTCATAATCTGAGCATTTTATGCCAAATGTTCAGTATAGCCTTCTTATTTCCCCATGTAATGAGCCCACTAGGTGAAAATTTCCAAATCAAAGCCAAAATGTCATTCTACACCACCAAAACATCATTCTGCATCACAGGTACAAAAACACATTTTTTTGTGAGGGATTTGAAAAATGGCAGCTCTCACATTCATGAGGTGCTGTGAAGAAATGCTTATGCTGAAAATGTGGGATCAAAATATTGAAAATTACCAAAGTTATTAGCCTGTGTTCATAAATTTTAATGTGGGCTCATAACTTTTTTTTAAAATATATTTTTGCCTCAGATTTTCAACATAGCCTTCTTATGACCCCATCTCACAAACAAGTGTAGAGAACATTTTCAACTCCTGCCTGAAAGTTGATTTCACACAGCAACTGAGAAATCACCTTTTGGAACATAAAAACACATTTTGCCAAGGATTTGAAGAATGATGGCTGACACATTCATGAGGTGCTTTAAAGAAATGGCTATATTGAACACATGGGGTCAAAATTTTGAAAAATATTGAAGTTAAAACCTGCATTTGCAAATTTCTGTATTGACTTATGACTTTTTTTTATATTTGTACACCAAATTTTGAAAAAAAAAGCCTTCTCATGACCCCACCGTATGAACAAGTGCAGAGAAAATGTTCAACTCCTGCCCTTTTAGGGCAGATTTGCCTAATTTCACTGTAATTGTTCATGAGATGGGGTCTCAAAGTTATGCCACTAATTTCGAAACTTGATTGAAATAGATTGAACTGCATACATGATTTCCTCCATTCATGATTTGGCTTTGAAGAGTGAAGACATGTCTGTGTTCCAAAGAAGATTACAGCATTGGACCCCTCAGTGAGTAAATAAGGGCTTGGGGGTGGGTAGGTGCTGAGTGGGAGGGCCGGTGGGGGAACTAATGGCCAACAGACATCAATGGATAGTTTTCTTTTTTCAGGGTTTTGTAAAAAAAAGATGAGGGACAGTTTTGAATATTTCAGATGAGGACACTGGGGACTGGGCACCCCAAGGGTCAGTGTTAAGTGTGTGGGGATTGCTGACAGTGAGTGTCAGGTGGGGATAAACACTTGCAGTGGTGCTAGTAACAGACATTGATGGACATTTTTCTTTGTTGTAGGCTAACATATATAAAAAGAAATGATGACACTGGGGGATTATGCACCCCCAGAATCAGTGTTATCTCTGGGGGTTGTGGGGAGGTGGATACTGAGATGGAGGGTCGGGTGAGGAGGACAGTTACCTAAGCACCAGCAACAGACATCGATGGACTGTTTTCTTTGTTGCAGGCTATAATAGAAAAATAATAGAAAAATATATGAGGTGGCAATATTGGGGGATTGGGCAGCCCAGTGTCAGTGTATGGTTGGGGTGCTATGGGGTATTGGGTGATGAGATAGAGGGTTGGTGAGGGGGACGGTTACATAGGCACCAGCAACATAAATTGGTGGATGCTTTGACTGTTACAGGCTATATAAAAAATAACTATGGGGTTGCAACACTGGGGATTGGGCACCCCAGTGTCAGTGTTATGTTTGTGGTGGGGGGATGTGGGCTGATTGGTGCTAGAGAGAGAGAGGATCAGGTGGGGGGGGGGGTTACACTAGACTACACACCAAGGAAAAATAAATAAGTTATGGATAGGAGAAAGGGAGGAATTCCTTACGTTGTGACTTTGGGCATATGCATTAGCATCAATGCTAATGCATGTGCAGGAGTTATGGTTTCCAAGACAGATGTCTGAGGTTGAAAGCCTGTCAGCTGTTTGCTGATGTGGCTTCACGCAACTCAAAGGGATGAAGCCCTCTCTGATTGGTGCAACTTTGGTCCTTTGAAGCACTGTATATGAAGTTTCCAGCCAGCAAGCAGAGAGTGGCATCATGACAACAGTGCATGGTTATTGGTCTTGACTGCCAAGCCCATGCCATTCTGAACTGCAATGGTCTCAGCAGTGATGCACCCCTCTCCCCCAAAATCCTGTTTCACTCATCACAAAATGTTTGGTGTGCAGGTGCATCAAATGTAAAAAGGCTCATGGTGCACAGCATACAACAAGGTGCTAGAAAAGTACATTGGACAAGTATGCTAGTACTATATTTTAATTAAGTGAAGCTCAGACTAGCTTTTCTGGAAAAACGTTTTTCATTGCACTGCTGCTTCAAAGTTCCTTGTAGGGACTTCTGTGGGTGCTGGATCATTTGTTGGTAAGCATTACAAATAGCAGCTTATTGCAACAATCGTTAGAACCCAAGTACGTTTGGAATGCCCTAACTGCTACTTTATTTCCCATTACAGCTTTTTGTTTCTATGGCATTGGATACCATAAGGTGGCCAGTATAACATTTCTTCCTTGTGCTTGAGCACGTGGCAGGGCCTTGATATGTATTGCTCTCAAGGATCTATCTATAACTATATTTTGAGTACTCAAAGTTTGATCCAAGCTTTTTATAAATAGCAGATCTTGCACTTTGACAATATTAGTGCTGCAGGAAGGACTTTGTATAGAACAAACTTTGATTTTTAAAATTGAAACCCTGATGAATTTCATACTGGTAGCAAATGCTATACTTAGCAACTGCTTTACTGGAAAAAGGTGAGTGGAAAAAATGTTAATAATTTTCTTATTTTCACAGTCCTAGAACTCTGTGGAATTTGAATATTCTAAATTCATGAAGTTCTGATGCAGTTCTTTGATATGTTGCACTGTTCTGTTTAGTTTTGATTGATATTTTTGTGAAATTTTTTGAAACATGTGTATTTGGTCATAACACAACTATCTACTGAGCTAGAGGCCTGGAATTTGTCATGGCTACTTATGACAAATGTCCCAAAAACTTGATGAATAACATGACAGTGTGGTGAATTATTTAAAATCATTGGAGCTCATAGTCTGGCATTTAATTCTTCTGTGAGATAGTTTGTGAAAATATATAACTGCTTATAACTTATTCACATTTGTAACTAGATATGTAAAAAAGTAGCACACATAACATTTTGTAAGGTCCATAGAAATTATCAGATAGGGAGAAATGTAGTTCAGAAATGTTTACAGTTACTGGAGTTCACATTTTTACTATTTTATTTTTAGAAATATGTGGAAACTTTCTAAACATGTATGTTTCTTAACTTCTCAGCTCTTGCAGGCATAGACCTGACATTTTTACACATATCCATTGTCAATGGTGCTGCTATCTAACAAAACTGGAAAGAAATTGGTTTAGAATATTTAATTTACATTGGCATGGATATTCAAAGCAGTTGCACAGTGGACAACAGGTTGCTCATGCCAACTGCGACATGCGCCATAGAGTGATATTCAGCAGAGCAACTCACAGCACAAGTAGCAGTGCACCAGTGTGCAATAGTAATGTATGCATGTGCAAGGGCAGGGGATACCCATGAATATATGGCACAGCTCGATATTCAACCCCAACCAATGCGCAAGTGAGGAACAACTGCAAGTTGTGTGAGCAGACTGAGCCTAGAAATACAGGGAGCAAGTAGGAGGAGGCACTTGCCACAGGGAGCAGGACAGAGGGAGACAGACAGGCAGTTCAGAGAGGAGAAAGGAGACAGGAGAGAGGAAGAGACAGAAGAGAGGTGTGTGAGAGAGAGAGAGAGAGAGAGAGAGAGAGACAGACAGACAGGCAGGCAGGCCGATGGAGGGGATGAGAGGGATTGGGTGCCACAGAGTGACCAGACCCAAGGGGAGTAACAAAGGCATCCACAGGAGTGGTCAACAGAGCCTGCAGGCAATAGCCAGCCAGGGGTAGGATACACAGGAGGGGGTCCAGCCAAGTGACAGGCACTGCCCCACAAAGCCAGGAGGGCCAGTGAGCCAGATGCCCAGGGGGTGACAGGACAACAGGGGCCATGGCCAGTGCGGCATTCCAGATGGAGGCCATAATGAGGGATGTGAGGAGGCAGGAGTCAGAGCAACATGGATATGGAAGGCCGTGTCAGCGGCATGCCCAGAACAGGCAGTACCGGCCCTACATCAGCTTCGAGACCCATGCTGACACAGAGATCGTGGGCCATTATCACCTGAACTGAGCTATTCTGAGGCAGCTCTGTGAGCTGTGCAGTGATGAGATGCAGGCACCCACTAGACAGAGCCATGCCCTGACAGTGGAGACAAAGGTAACAGCTGTCATCTGCCTGCTCCCCACGGGCACCTTCCAGAGACCAACAGGGGACACCACAACCATAACCCAGTCAGCCACGTCATGGCTCCCCACACAATTCCCCAATGCCCTGCTGCCACATGCTGCGGAACACATCCACTTCCCCAGCACACAGCCAGAGTGCACAGCAACCATGCAGGAGTTCCACAGGGTAGCATGTATGCCCAGCATGCTAAGGGCCATTGACTGCACCCATGTGGGCATCTGCATGCCACCTGGTATGGAGAGGGTAGCCTACATCAACAGGAAGGGCTACAGCAGCATGAACTGCGAGGTGGTGTGCAATGCCAGGGAGCTCATAACTAAAGTCTGTGCCACACACCCAAGGAGCGCATGATGCCTACATCTGGCACAGCTCAGCACTGTGCCACAGTTTGAAGTGGAGACATCCCACAGGGACATCCAGTGGTGAGTATGGCAAGACCATGGGCAGCAGGGCACAGCAGGGCATGGAAGGGTGGACAGGATGGGGAAACTGCCATGTGTGACTGGGAGGGGCATGGGGCACAGTGACAGGGGACCGAACCAGGCTAACTGTTCCCCTCTCTCTCTCCCTCTCTCTCTCTCTCTCTCTCTCCCTCACACACAGGTGACAGTGGCTACCCACTCAGGCCCTGGCCACTCACACCCTACCAGTGTCCGTCATCCCCAGTGGAAAAGCAGTACAATAAGGCACACACCAGCATGTGGAACATCATTCAGCGTGTGTTTGGGATGCTGAAGGCATGGTTCCATTGCCTGGACAGGTCTGGTGGTGCCCTACAATACAGCTCCTTGAAGGCTTGCAGCCTATTCCTGTCCTGCTGTATGCTGCTGCACAACATGGCCATTGACCATGGAATAGCTGTCGAGACTGATGAGGGGAACAGCAGTGGAGATGACACGTGTGTTGGGCCAGGAGGTGGTGGGCAGCCCCCCCTGGGCAGAGGGATCCCCGGCTCGTGCTGCTGGCACACTACCTGTGAGACATTATAGCACAGGAGCACTATGGTGCATGCAGGTAGGTGGATACACACATGTGCATGGAACCAACACAGTGGCAGGGCACACAGACATGTGTGGGCATGGGTAAGGCCATGCACACACAGGTGTGACGCAGTGGTGGGGCAGTGCCACACAGCCATACACAACACCACATCACACAACACCGCACAATGGCACACACACACACACACGCACGCACACACACACACACACACACACACAGACACACAAACACAGTGGCACCTGCATGCATGTGACTGGGCACCAGTGCGTGGCATGGATCAGATGCTGGGCACCAGTACACAGGTGCAACCAGTGGTGAGATGGCATCATCATGCACATGCCACACAGGCCAGTGGCTGGGCAGGTGCACACGTTTGCAGTGTACAGTGCACCACATGGCTGCCATGACCATACCATGCACACACACATACACACACACACACACACACACACACACACACACAATGCCCACATGCATACATTGCAGTGGCTGCAGACAGCTGTCAGGGAAGGTGTGCACATCAGGTCTGCCGTGCAGTCACATGGCCACTATGGACATCAGGACAGCTGTACCACAGCCCCCCAGCAGTCTCAGGCTGCACAATGGCCACAGGGGGATCCGCGACCGCCTCCCAGTGGTGGGACTGCTGGACCATGACTGGGTCCTCACAGGGGTCTGCAGGCTCCGAGACAGGCTCACACTAGGCATGCCTGGGATGCCCACAGCAGAGCCTGGTGTTGACACAGATGGGTTTGCCCTACACTGGGGCCATGCAGAGGACAGTGCACTCCATGGGGTCTGTGGCAGTTGGCCACATCCTTTGGCAACCAGTGGAGCAAGGCTGACTGAGATTGCATTGGCAATACTGTCCAGGGCTGTGGTCATGTCACCCTGCAGGCATTGCCTGGCCTCCAGAACCTGCATGGTGCCCCTCTCAAGCTGCTTGGCTGCCTGGAACACCACTGCATGGAGTACCTGCACCCCAGCCATGAGCAGCACCTGTTGCTCCATGGAGGCCCACAGCAATCTGGTGAGCTCGGCCAAGGGCTCGATGCCCTGGGGTGCATGGGCATGGTACTGACCCACTGGTGTCATATGACTGTGCTACACTGCCCCCCACTCCTGCGGGGGCTGCACAGTGTGGCATCATGGGGATGGGCAGAGTCAAGTGCCCCGGCAGTGGATGCAGTGCTGGCCCCCCCAACAACTCCAGCCATCTGCTGCTGCCACCCCTCCAGCTCCTGTGCACTGGCCAGCACCTGTGTGGCTGCCTCACCACCCTGCGCCACTGTGCCTGCACAGACAGCAGTACCAGGGTCAGTGGTGGGCAGCTGCTCCTCCTCCGACAGGCCACCAGCCATGTAGCCAGAGCTGGTGTTTGGTATGGGTGACTCCCTTCCAACAAGCCCCACTGACCTGAACAATGGTCTGATCATCACCAGTGTTGGACCCCACCCCAATCTGTGTCTCTGCACAGAGCATGCCGTGGCTGGTGTCTTGCTGGAACACAACCAGGCAGTTGTCCATCACCATACTCGGGACATCAGGCTGGATGGCAGTGATGGTCCCCAGCCTATCAGGCCCCCGGATGCCTGTGGAAGTGGATTCCCAGTCCGTCGGGGCTGGGCAGGCTACCATGACTGCCGCACGTGCCCTAGCCACCGCATGCTGGTGAGCTGATGCTGTAAATGAACACAGATGCATTAAAGCTGTAGACCCGACAGGCCCCCTCCCACACCCCCACCTGCCAGACCTACCATGCAGTGATGGGCTCCTCCAGTCTGGAGCCACCACCTGGCACACCCTCCACTGCACTACGTTGCATGGTGGCTGCCACCATCTTCTGCTGTGTGAGTTGTGACACAGCGGCCTGGCCCCCACCTGTGGTCGACCTGGCAACCCGACTGGCCATCACCTTCTCCTTTATCCGATGCTTGTCAGTGCCCACTTTCTTCTTGCACTCCTGTGCAGATCGCTGGTGGCCACCCTGCTGGTTCACGGCCTCCACCACCTTCTCCCAGGCTACAGCCATGGCCTGGGGTGTGCCAGTGGTGCCACTCAGCAATGGCTCCCTGTCGAGGTACACCTCAAACAGGGCATCCGCCTCCACTCTCGAGAAGTTGGTCCTGTGTTTCTGGGCAGGCCCATGCTCCTCACCCTCCTCATGCTTGGACATTTTGTTACCTGTGGACATGGACATGTGGTTAGCGGCTGCAGCGGCCCACCCCGGCCATTGAGCACCCTGTGCTGGCCTCCCCAGCAGGTGCATCCTACCTCTGATGGTTACAATACCTGTCCATGGCCTGTGTTGTTGTGCGGTGCTTTTTATAGTGCATTGCATGCAAATGAGCTGATTCGCACCTATAATAACATGCAAATGTCCCCATCGCACTGTGTATAGGCTGATGAGCTAATCTGCATATGTTGGCAGAATATCGCACTGTTGCGCATTGCACAATGGACTTGCTCCGGTACATGTCGTTGTGCAATGCCGTGACATGTGCAGTGTGGACTCGCCAATGTGCATGTGCAATGGCAGCTTCTGCTACCTATTGTGCAACATGCACTGTAGGGTCCATCACGGCCATTCACCACACAACTTATGACATTCATGCGCTATTGGGTCTATGGCACTTGGGCGACATTGATTCTATGGTGCACAGATGCTGTTGGGTCTATGGAAATTGGATGCCATTGACTCTATGGCACATGGTCACTATTGGGTCTGTGGCACTCAGGCACTATTGGACCCATGGGGTGTGCTGTGCTCATGGCCCTACTGAGCAATATGCGACATGGGGTCAATAGTGCACTTCTGCACATTGTGCATGCCGACCCCCACCCACTGCCATGCTCTATGCCCCCCAGTGACCTCTGCCCCACTTGCTGCTGTGGTCACACATATGTTCGTGCATCCCTGAGGATGCTCAATTGCCGCAGACCGTGCATCTCTGTGTGAAGTGCACATCCCATGCACATGCACCACTGGGTGCCATATTGGCATTCTACAGTGCTGACTGACAATGCCACAATGCACACCTGGAGCCAGGTAGAACCTGTGAACCTGGTATACCAGGTGGAGCCCCATGCTGCAGGCCTGTTTGGCCAGCAGCTCCTCACTAGGCCCAGGACAGAGGTGTGGCAGGACATCATGGATGGGGTGGTCCAGGCCACTGGGGTGCAGTGTACCAGAGAACAGTGCTGGCACCGGTATTGTGACCTACTCAGGATGGACCCAGAGTGGCTGAGGGCACTGCAGGCATGGATCCACAGGGGGGCCAAGCGACGGCCAGGTAAGTGGGCTCATACTTCATCTGCGCATGACCACTGTTCTATGAGGTTGGCAGGGCTGCAGGCCATGCTAGGGAGGGGGGAGGTCTGTTGTTGTGTGCCCTATGTCATGGCATTGCCAGTCACTGGGTGCACTGCACCACATTCCTGTGACTTGGCCCGGCCGGGGCACACACTGTACTAGGGGGTGAAGGCAGTGAGCTCATGCTATGGTCATGTTGTGATGTGTGCCTGTCTGTGTTCCTGTCCTAGGGCCTGAGGACTGGAGAAGTGCCAGGGTGGCAGGGGCACCTGGTGATCCACAGCAGACTGCTGCAGCCCTACAGCTGGGGGTGCAGGACTGAGCAGAGGTGCAGCACCGGTTCTGGTGCATGCAGTGCCATGGCAGGCAGGTGGGCACTGTGCATTCCACATTGTTGTGCTGGGTGGTCTGTGGGGTGGGGTTATGGCCTTGGCATCCTGTGCCTTGTGCCATGGCAGCAGTGTGTAGCACAGGTGCAGTGTGCTTGCACCATGGGCAGCCATTGCACATGCGTATCAGCTGTTGGTGGGGTGGGTGTGCATCCAGCTACCACCAATGCCATTGAGGTTCTGCTGCACCACCATGCCACCTGCCTGCCACTGGCGGGCGGTCGCCCCCAGCGCTGTGCACTGTCGTGGCCTGCTGGGTTGGTGGCAGGCATAGACCCACCCACTGCAGGTGGCAGGGGTGCCACTCACTCAGGGTCATGTGTTCCCACTGTCCACTGCACACGGGGGAGGGCTAGGGGGCTTTGGACATGCACTGATTACCTGTCCCTTCCTCTGCCATAGGTGTCCAGAGGGAGTCCTGCCTGCCATTCTATTAACATCTCCTGTGTGAGATCCTCCTTATCATGTCTCACACCATGGAGATTGTAGGGTAGACCACAAGGTTCATGCTCCAGTACCAGTGCAGGGGGAAGCACCAGCCACTGGCAGGCTGTGGCCGGCCATGAGGATCACCAGCCACCATCCTGCCTCTGTCATCCCTTCCCCCTATTTCCCCTTCCACCTGTACAGACCCTGTCCCCTGACCCCTTCTCATCTATGCCTACCCTCCCTTTGTTACCTGTGTTATGTTTAGCTGTGTTGCTTTCCTCCATTATATATTTTACCTGTTTACCCTTCTGTGTCCATGTCTGCTTTGCATCTGGTGAGTGGATCCATACTGCAGTCATGTGGTGGGTGGCTATGTGGTGCACCTGTGTCATTGGGTTGTGCTTGCATGGTGTAGGCATGCCCCTCGGTCAGTGGCTGTGCCATTGCACTGCCTTGGGACAGTTGTTCAGGATGTGTGGCATGTGTGTGTGGTGGTGCCATGTTTTGGGGTGTGGCTTGTCATTGGCAGGGCGGCCACGTGCCCACCAGTTTGTGATGGTCTAGGGTGCCTACCCCTGTACATAAGTGCTGCCTGTGCCCTGCGTCCTCCGGGAGGGTGTGCCGCTGCATGCTTGCACTCCATGTGCAGTGGTGGGTTGTGTGCTGGCTGTGTCCCTGCCAGTGTTCCTGGCGTGGTACTCCCACCTTCCACAGCTGTTCCATCCCCCCTTCCCCTCTCTCTCTCTCTCTCTCTCTCTGTGTCTCTGGCTGTTCCTGCTGTGCCTTGGTGCATCAACCTCTACCCCTTGTGCATCCCTGGTTGCACTGTGTCACATTTCTGGTTGCTCCCTGGTGCACCTCTCACTGATCCATAGTGCAGTGCCTGCGATATTCAGCCATGTTGCTCTGGTGCATGTTGCGGTGTGCAACCATTGATTATCGTAGTCATTGTGCCATTGCTCAGTTGACCTGCACTGCACCAGGGTTGCGCATGCCTTGGTGCATTTCTGAATATCCCACCCATTATAAATAATACAATGTTTATTGGCAACATTCTTTTAAGTAGCTATGTTCAAATAATAATTAATGACTCTAGATTTCCTCTTACAGAATTTACTATTCACAAAGCATATTTTTGCTGTATCTAATAAGCTAAACTGTGCAGTCTGTGGTCCTGTGGTTCCTGCCTGGGTGATCATTTTGTCCCCCACTTCTCTATTACCTTAACCAGACAGACTGAGTTAAACTGCTGGCCCCCCTTATACAGTATGTACTTTGTTCTTTACAGTGCCACATTTCCATAAAAGTCACCTTCCCCTTCTATGTGATTCCTTTCCCACTAGCATAGCCAGACTTTCTCCTTCTTCATGCTTCAAACAATTTCTTCCCCAGTACATTTTTCTAAGGATATCTTTGACCTAGATTTGTAAGTACATCAATCCCACTCGACAGTCAGTTTATGAGGTATTATTCTTATACAACCTGCCCTTAAGGTGAAATTAGTGACACCGTGCAACCCCGCTCCACCTGGGAGCCTAGTATTTTTATGCTACACATCACAACCTTCCTTTTTTTTGAGGAATGCATCTAACCCCTGCAACTGGTAACCCCTATTCCAGCAGCCCTCTAACCCCTTTTCTTTAATTAGAATTCCCCAGACTTCATGTCTAGAGATGTGCAAAGTTTTAATTCACTTTCAAAGCTTTGGGCGAATTCAGGAAATGTGCTTCCATGATCATTTCGAATTCAACTTGAAATAGCAAAATTCACCTATGTGACTTCACCGTGATTCCACTTAATTTTTCCGCGACGTTTGCCAGCAAAGTGCAGTTTGCACTGAGCAGAATTACATGGTGTACACTTTTGTGCAGGAATGATGGTCACATGGTGAGACTGAAGCAGGCAGGAAGGAAGGAAGTGAGTGAGTTAGTTTCACTTTCTCACAGTGGATGAAATTGTCGGCAGTTCTCTGGGTGTGCTCAGTCTGTAACTGTTTGAAAACCATAACAAATGCTTATTTACTTATTTTAAGCAGTGTTGTTTCACTAGTTGTATTTCTCTATCTTGTGGTTTCATTTTATCAGTTTATATTCTTTGGTCTTTTCTTTTTTTCTCCTTTTTTTGTAGTATTTCATCTTCTGATTTAAACCCCGTTCCTTGTTTCCCCAATGATTGGCACTACTAGTGTTTGTTAGGATGGTAGAGGAGGTGGGACTTGGTGGTGTGTGTTGGCTGGATTAGTTTGCATTTCAGGCTGGGAGGGAGGCATCTAGCTAGTAAGAGGAAACTGAGCCAAGTACCAGTGGCAGCCAGGCAAGAGAGAAGCAGGTGGAACCCACGACAGTCCACCAGCAGCAGCTGGTGGAGCAGGCACAGACAGCTCCAGTTATGGTGGAGCAGGAGGCAGGAGTGAATCTAGAACTGGCACCACAGCAACAGCCGTCTACAGCAAGCACAGGCCCTTCCCTCTCCCCCTTTCACCACCATTTCTCTGCATGTGGAACTTTTTTGAATGGCATGCAGAAGACATAAGTATGGTTAGGTGCAAATTGTGTGGGAGAACAGTAAGGAGGGACAAAAAGGGGAGTTATCTGGGCACTGGTGTTCTGTGCACTCACATTTGTTCACACTATGCCCAGGAATGGTAGACAAGGCTTCAACTTGAGCCTGTGACTCCTCCTCATGATGTGGCAGGACAGGGGGGGCACAAGGCCTGTTTTCCAGCATGTAGGAGCCAGTGTGCGCAGGCAGAGTCCACCACCACCAGCTGGGAACAGCAGAAGGACACAGCAGCAAAGGTTTCAGCAGCCCTCCCCAGTTCCACTATGTGATCCCCATGAAGTGGCCAAAAAGGCAGGGGTGGCTGCTATGTTGGAACAACTGGCCAACATGGGGCACAATGTAGACAAAATGTTGAAGGAGCTTAAAAGTATCGAAGAATGTCACAGGCAAATTTTGGATCAGCATGATAAGCTGGTGAAGGTGGCTGAAGAACTTATTCGTCAGTTGGGAGCTAGGGGTAGTACTTGTTAAATTATGTTATGTCCCTTTTTTCTTTTCTTTTCTGTATGTTGTTGTAAGTGAATGTCCCCATTCCCAATCTCCATGTGTTATTGTCACTCACCCCACAAAAAAGAAAACAAAATGTAAAATGTATATACGAACAGCACAAACAAAAATTGTCTAGCCCCTTGTCTTTGATCTAATGTGTACTGCCTAATGCCTTACCTTATTATATTCAGTTTCCCAACCTTGTGTAGCCTTCCCCAGTAAATACGTGTCTTCATATTCTTCCTGACATCCCATATGTTATTTTTCATATAGAAACATAGAATTTGATGGCAGATAAGGACCACTTGGCCCACCTAGTCTGCCCATTTTCCTACCTAACAGATAAGCTGCAGATCCTAGTTAACCAACAGCTTACTTCCTCCTACCCCCCCACTAGGACTGCCTTATGTCTGTCCCATGCAGTCTTGAATTCCCTCAATGTTCTTGACTCCATGCCCTCCTCAGGGAGGTTGTTCCATGCATACAAAACCCTCTCTGTGAAAAAATACTTCCTTACATTACCTCTGAGTCATCCCCCCTCTATCTTCAAATTGTGCTTCCTTGTTCTTGCACATCTCTTTTTCTGAAAGATGCTACCCTCTTGGACTTTGTTAATTCCCTTGAGGTACCTGAAAGTTTCTATCATGTCCCCTCTCTCCCTTCTTTCATCAAGGGTATACATATTAAGCTCCTTTAGTCTTTCTTCGTATGTCTTCTGGTGAGAACCCTGCACCATTTCGGTTGCTCTCCTCTGGACAGCTTACACTCTGTCTATGTTTTTGCGGATATGAGGTCTCCAGAACTGCACACAGTACTCCAGATGGGGTCTCACCAACTGTCTGTACAGAGGGATAACAACTTCCTGTTTTCTATTAATGATGCCTCTTCCTATGCATCCCAGTATCCCCCAGCCTTCCTTAGTGCCTTCTCACATTGCTTGCCCATCTTTATGTCATCTGATATAATTATCCCCAGGTCCCTTTCCATTTTTACTGTTGTCAGTATCTCACCCCAATTGTGTACTCTTCTGCTGGGTTTTTGTTTCCCATGTGCATTACCTTGCACCTCTTTGCATTGAATCTGAGCTGCCATACATTTGACCATTCCTCCAACCCTGCCAAGTCCCTTTTCATCCTTTCCACTCCATCTTGTGTATCAACCCTATTGTCGCTGCAAAGAGACATACCCTTTCTTCCAGTTCCTCTGCAATGTCACTTATAAAGACATTAAAAGTACCGGTCCCAGTACTGAACCCTCAGTACCCCTGCTAGTAACCCTCCTTTCTTCACTGTGCACTCCATTTACTACTATCCTTGCATCCTGTTGTTCAGCCAAATTTTTATCCAGGCTACCACCTTGGGACCCACTCCAAGGCTGGCTAACTTGTGTATTAATCTTTTGTGTGGGACTGTATCAAATGCCTTGCTAAATTCTAGGTAGGCCATGTCCACAGCCCCTCCCTAGTCTACTACTTTGGTCACCCAGTCAAAGAAATCTATTAGATTTGTCTGACACGACCTTCCCATCATGAATCCATGCTGCCTTGGGTCCTGTGCCCCACCGGCCTCTAGGTAATCAACAATTCTTTCCTTCAGAAGTGATTCCAGCATTTTCCCTACCACTGAGGTCAAACTAACTGGTCTGTAGTTTCCTGCCTCTGTCCTGCTCCCACTTTTGTAAAGAGGAATCACATCTGCCCTCCTCCAGTCCTTAGGTACTACCCCATCCTCCCATGATTTGTTAAAGAGAGTAGTCAGCGGTGTTACTAGTTCTACCCTTAGTTCTTTTAGAATTCTTGGGTGAATCCCATCAGGCCCCATTGCTTTGTCCACCTTCAATTTTATTAATTATTTCAGAACCCTTTCTTCTGTAAATGGACTGGTATCAACCCCCATCTTCAGAGTGTTTCTCTTGCTTGGTTTAGGTACCTTCCCCTCCTTTTCCTTTTTGAATACTGAGCAGAAATATTCATTCAGTATCCCTGCTTTTTCACTGTCACCCTCTACCCACATTCCTTCCCCTTTATTAAGCCTCAGTATCCCTCCTTTTGTCTTTTTTCACTCCCTAATGTGCCTATAAAAGGCCTTATCCCCCTTCTTAACAGAATTGGCTATCCTTTCCTCAGTTTGTGCCTTTGCTATTCTGACTGCCTTCCCAGACTCTTTCTGCTTTGACTGATAAAGTTCTCTGTCCTGCTCCATCTGTGTTTCCTTATATTTCCTGAATGCTGTCCTTTTCTCCTTAATCTTCCCTGCCACCTCTTTTGAGAAAGAACCATAGCAGTTTTTTTCCTTCATTGTGTTTTGTTGATTTGCTTTACACTAATGCTGGTTGCCTCTGTGATGTCTGTTTTGATTACTCCCCCTTGTTCCTCCACCCCTCCTTCTTACCTGTTTGCTAGTGCTTTTCTGAGGCACTCTCATTTTCCCAAATGTAATAATCATCCTAGGTTTATGGTAGAGCTGTCTTGTCTGTACTGTTTGTCAGTGTTGCATTTGTCCACACCGTACGAATTCAAAAACAATTATCAAAAGTGACTTGAACACACCAACACATCTCAAAAATCATTCCTATCTAATCCTGCTGCTATGTCTCTCTCTTGTCTGCAGCACTGCATGTGCACTTCCATGAGAAAATTACCAAGAGTAAAATGAAAATGTATTTATGTGAGAATGTGCTGTGCTGGCCTGCTCTGCAGTCATATCCCACTCTTGTCTGCTGTGCTGTATGCACACTTCCATGAGAAAATTGCCAACAATAAAATGAGAAAGTATTTATGTGACAGTGCTGTGCTGAACTGCTTCTTCCACATCCCACTCATGTCTACTGCACTGTATGCAAACTTCTATGACAAATCACCCATCCAACAACAAATCAGGAAACATTTATGCCAAGAGAATATGCCTGTAGTTGTACCCCTGAATTTCTCCTGCGATGAAAACAAATGTGATATATGGGCTGCTTACTGCTACACAGCTGTGCAGTTGCTAAATGAGAACAAGAACAGTCTGGAATAATGTGGTCGATATTTATCATATTCAAAAGTAAAGACTTATGACACCAGGAATTTAAAGTCTTGCTGCTTATCCACTGCTGATTCTAATAGAGTAAACTCTGATTTTACTAACCCCAGAAATCTGAAACCCTTACTTATCTGAACACAATACTTATCTACCATTTTTAGGTAACGGTGAAAACTGAGACTGCTTTCTCCTTCATCTTCTTCCTCTTTTAGTCTTATTCCTTTTTATTTCCCCTCCCTGCTTCCCCCCTTCCCTCCTTTCTCCTGCCACCCACTTTAGGCAGTCCATAACTATATTATTATCTGCCAACCACCTTTGGCAGTCCAAACTGTCTGACTGGACGCATCTGTCATCCACCTTTGAAAGACCAACCATACAGACCCTTCTTGACTGTCTTCCCTCTTGCTCTGTCTTGTAGGGTGGGTGGGAGGAGCAAAACTCCAGCAAAAGTGGCTGAAACCCCTCTTTTCTTTCCATTATGTACCTCCACTTGCCCCTCCCCTTCCTGTTGCCTGGCCATTGTTTTATCCCCATGTCCCTTCCCCTTCCGTCCCCCTTCCCCTTCTGAGCACAACCATCCTGATGGAAAGGGAAGGGGTGCACCAGGACAATCTGGTCTGCCCCTTAAAAGGCAAACTCCATTAACACCCAATTTATACAGGTATTTGACTGCATGTGCAGCAAAGTGATTTCTAGTGTATAGCTTTGTCTGAGTAGTCACAGCAGTGCACTTTCCTTAAGCAATGGCTAAGAGAAAGCAATCTGTACTGTACAATGTCAAGCTCAGAGTCCTTGAGGCTTTGGAAGCAGGTGACAGAGTTGTGAATGTCACTAAGTATTTCAGTGTGGGATTCCCCACTGTATGTGACATCAGGAAGGTAAAATATAAAATCAGGGATTTTGCCTCTTCCCTGGACTGTGGTTTATGTGCAGACACATGGAAAACAATACACAAATGACATGAAGAAAACCTGGACCAGCCATTTACATGTGGTTCCTTCAAAACTGCAGCAAAAGTACACTCATCTCTAGCTTATTGAAGAGGAGATTATGGAATGTTATGACTGAGATTAACCACAATGACGCCAATGATGACAAGCAATAATAGGAGGAGGAGGAGGAGGCAGATAATACAGCACCCACATCCATCGTTACCGATGCAGAAGTAGTGGAGTTATTTGAAAAGTACATACAGTGGATGGAGACCTCTGAAAAGAGTGACCCACTACAAATCCTTTTGGTACACCAGCTCCAGGACAAGGCTGTATCGGTCAGGAACAGTAAGAAGAAACAGATCCATACACAATCAAATATAACATCACAGAATTCACTTTGCAGATGCAAATTCAGCAAACTGCATGATATGAGGGGGCTTTACCCCATGCACCCCCATTATTAATTATAACACACTCAGAGAGCACACAGTATTGTACCACTGTGTGCTACAGTTCACCCAGCAAACTTCACACTTGCACAATGTCACAGACTAACTATTTTTATGAGTGACTGTTGTGTCACTGTTGCTGTATTTGCAAGTGCTGAAATTGAGTTGCTCTTGTTGAGTCATTCAATTTGACTCAACCATATCATGGAATACCACAAAAAAGTGGATGTGGGTAACTTGTGGTAACTGGAACAGATTACTACTGATGACAATAGAGTTGCTGCAGCATTGTTCCCACATTTATTGCAGCATTTTAAGGCAATTAGAAGCATTTGCATGATCACCACAGTATGACAATGTGTGGCCACAGAAAACCATGCAATTTGTTACATGTTGCCACTTAAAACCAGGCATACCCTTACAGTAACATAGGTGTGCTATGTAAATGCAGAATGCATGGTACATGCTTAATTATGCAATGTTTGCATGTGGCACACATATACAAAGTAATCCTAGACAAACTAAGTCTAAAAAGCATATCAGGTTCACATGCTGCAAGCTTGACATGTGTGCAGCTGGTAAGCTAGTGCAAACATCTTCTAAAGATCACATTGTGTTCGTGTGTTGCATGCTTGACATGAGTGCAGCAGTTAAGCTGGTGTGAACATCATTTAAACAACACATCAGGTTCACATGCTACATGGTTTCCATGCGTGCAGCAGCTAAGCTGGTGCAAATCTCATCAAAAAGTAGAAGAACTTTTGTATTTGACCTTTAAGTTAGGGTAAAAAAAACTAACGTACAAAAAAAAAGTGTGTGTTTGGGTTAACGGGTTAACTGAACTGAATGGGTATCTGAAGAGTTATCTAGGTGTAAATCTCAGGTGACTGAAAGGACTTAACTGCTGTGAGGTTTAAATTACTTGTAGAAAGATCTGGTAAGTAGGGAGAGTGGCTTAGCTAGAAGCAAGCTACATTTAAAGACTGCCTTAGAAAGATTCTGCTAATAGCTTGGAAGAAAACACCAGGAGAAAGGACTGCTGTGTGACTGAACTTCTCTACTGGGACTATATTGCCCTCCTTCCTTCCCCTCCACCCACCCACCGAAAGCTAGTTCTATTTTTATAGGCACAGGATTTGACTGACAACAAGAACTTCCTGTTTAGGGGCAGGAAGTGAGTGATCACAGAACTACCAAGGACCCACCATCCTAGAAAGGTAAGAGTAGCTCTCCGCCCCATCTAGCTGCTGGAGGTCTGCCTCTAAACAAGTAAGTGGTCTACTGGAAATATAGGATATTCTTGTCTCAGAACAGGACAATCAGGAGCTTAAAGGGCACACAGGCAGAAAGTAAGGAGAGAAAAAAACAGAGGAAAAGAGTAAGGATTGCAAACAGTTAAGGGGCCAGAAATAAGACATGATTGAGTGGGGCAGTGCAGTGGCTGTGGAGCAACAGTCTTCCGGGAGATGTTCTGGAGGATGTGGTATTGTCCCATCTGCAGGCACCTCTCTGGGCTGAGGGAGGAGGTTGCTCATCTCCAGGCTGAGTTGGCCAGGATTTGTGGGACCTCCTCTTCCATCCAGGTACCACCAGTGCCACTGCCATTGCCTCAGAGGTTGCCAAGAAAGAGGAGCAGTTGGATCACAGTGGGCTCAGGGAGGGTGATGGTGGTGGATCAGAGGTGCATCCCTCCCATTGTACCACTCCACAATTCCTATGCCATTCTGGTAAAGTGTGGTTCCTCTATGGAGGCACCCACAGTGGAGACCAAGGAGGATGCTGGGAACCTCGACAAAGGAAACCCACAGGAGGGTGGCAGGGGACCCTGCAGGGGAAGGAAACAACTCCTGGTGGGGGATTCTGTTGTTAGGAAGGTAGAACTGGGGGAGGAAGGGGACAGGGAGGTAAGGTGCTTGCCTGGCTCCATGGCTTGCAGGGACAGGAAGCGAATCCTCAGGATTGCCAGAGAAGCTGCACAGAAGAGGGAGCTGGATGTCATTGTCCACCTAGGGACAAATGACCTGGCTAAGAAAGGGATTAGAGAAGTGCAGGAAGAGTTTGTGGAATTGGGGAGGGGCCTTAGTCAAGTAGCACGCACAGTAACCTTCTTGGAGGTGCTAATCAATCTATGGCACAGGTGAGGCTGGGGTGTTCCACATCATGGGATTCAATCAGTGGTTGAAAAACTGGTGTGGAGCTCAGGGATTGGCTTCATTGGGACGGGGGTCCACCTGGAGTGGTGCAAGCCTATACTGGCATGATGGGCTGCATCTGTCCGGGAGGGAACCAGGATCCTAGGTGATAGGTTTAAATGCTTCATTGGCAAGCTTTTAAACTAGCCAAGGGGTAGGCACTGGAAAGGAGCAGGAAAATCTTAGCCCCCCCAAATAATCATGGTAGTAAGTGCAGCAAACACCAACATAGAGGTGTCGATAGGGAGAAGGACAGGGGTAAATGGAGAAAGTGACAATGGCAAGAAGGACAGGGATGGGCAAAAGGGAGTAAGGCCATCAGGAAATGGAGGGTAATAAGTACCAATGCCAGTAGTCTGGGCAACAGGCTCCCTGAGCTGATGACCTTAATGGAAGAGGGATGTCTGGATATCGTAGCAGTCACAGAAACATGGTACACACAGAACCATGACTGGGATGTTAACATACCAGGGTACATAACCTACAGGAGAGACAGGCAGGGAGAAGAGGGGGGAAGAAGTAGCTCTCTATGTAGGAAGGATAAAAGCAACTGAACAAAAGAGTAAACAGGGAGGAGAGGAGGCAGTGTGGGTCACCTTGGGACTGGAAAGGGCACCACAATCCACACAGGGGTTGTGTACAGAACCCCATGTCAGGGGGAAGGAATGGACAAGGATATGATAGAAGGCATTCTTAGAATGGCAGAGAAAGGGGAGATACTGTTGATGGGAGACCTGAATATGCCAGATGTTAACTAGAGCACATTTGCTGCAGCCACATCCAAGAGCAGGGCCATTCTTGATGCCCTACAGGTGGCAGGCATTAGACAGCTAGTTTCAGAACGGGGGCAGTAAGAGGATCTCAGATCTAGAGGTGGGTTGTCATCTGGGGACAAGTGACCATCAAACAGTGTGGTTCAAGTTAAACTCAGCTACAGAGTCAAGCCATACAAAAGTGAGGGTATTGGACTTTAGGAGGGCTGACTTTGGCAAGATGGGAGAGTGCCTCAGAAAAGCACTAGCAAACAGGCTAGAAGGAGCTGTGCAGCAACAATGGGGAATTATCAAAACTGCCATCACAGAGGCAACAAGCCTTTGTGTGAAGCAAATGAACAAATCAAAACAAAAGAAAAGCCAATATGGTTCTCAAAAGAGGTGGCTGTGAAAGTCAGGAAGAAAAAGATAGCATTCCGAAGTATAAGGAAACACAGAAGGAGCAGGACAGAGAGCTGTACCAGTTAAGGAAGAGGGAAGCAGGGAGGGAAGTCAGAATAGCAAAGGCCCAAACTGAGGAAAAGATAGCCAACTCAGTTAAGAAGGGGGCTAAAACCTTTTATAGGTACATTAGCGATTGTAGAAAGACAAAGGAAGGGATAGTGAGGCTGAATAGAATGAAAAGTGGGTGGGCAGAGGGGGGGCAGTGAAAAAGCAGGAATACCAAACGAATATTTCTCCTAAGTATTCTACAAAGAGGAGGGAAGTGCTTAATCCAATTAACAGAAGCACTCTTGATGGGGTTGATCCCAGTCATTTCACAGAAGAAGGGATTCTGCAAGAACTCCTAAAACTGAAGGTGGACAAAGCAGGTCCTGATGGAATTCACCCCAAATTCTAAAAGAATTAAGGGAGGAACTAGTGAAACCACTGGCTACTCTTTTTAATAAATCATGGGAGGATGGTGTGGTACCCGAGGACTGGAGGAAGGTGGATGTGATACCCCTTCACAATAGTGGGTCCAAGACAGAGGCAGGAAACTACAGACCTGTCAGTCTGACCTCTGTGGTAGGGAAAGTGATGGAGTCACTTCTGAAGGAAAGAATAGTCGAGTACTTAGAGGCCAGTGGAGCACAGGACCCAAGGCAGCATGGGTTCAAAGTGGGAAGGTCATGTCAGACGAATCTAATAAATTTCTTTGGCTGGGTGACCAAAGTAGTAGACCAGGGAGGGGCTGTGGACATGGCCTACCTAGTCTTTAGCAAGGCATTTGACACAGTCCCACACAAAAGATTAATAGTCAAATTAACCAGCCTGGGAGTGGGACCCAGGGTGGTAGCCTGGATAAAACATTGGCTAGACAACAGGACACAGAAGGTAATTGTAAATGGAGTCCATTCTGAAGAAAGGGGTTACTTGGGGGGTACCGAGGTTCAGATTAGTCCAGTCCTTTTAATGTCTTCATCAGTGACATTGCAGAGGGACTGGAAGGAAAGTATGCCTTTGCAGATGACAGAAAAATCTGCAACAGGGTTGATACACAAGGAGGCATGGAAAGGATGAAAAGGGACTTGGCAAGGTTGGAGGAATGGTCAGACGTATGGCAGCTAGGATTCAATGCAAAGAAGTGCAAAATAATGCACCTGGGAAACAAGAACCAGGGAAGAATACACAATGGGTGGGGAGGTAGTAACAACAACAAAAAGGAAAGGGACCTGGGGTAATCATATCAGATGACCTTAATGTTAGTAAGCAATGTGAGAAGGGAGGGCTGGGTATACTGGGATGTATAGGAGGCATCAGCAGCAGAAAACAGGAAGTTGTTATCCTCTGTACAGACAGTTGGTGAGACCCCATCTGGAGTACTGTCCGGTTTCTGGAGACCCCATTCGAAGGACATAGACAGGATAGAGGCAGTCCAGAGAAGGGCAACTAAAATGGTGCAGGGTCTGCAAGAGAAGCTGTATGAGGAGAGACTAAAAGAGCTTAATATGTATACCTTGAGGAAAGAAGGAGAGGGGGTCATGATAGAAACTTTAAGTACCTCAGTGGAATCAACAAAGTTCAAGAGGGTAGCATTTTTCAGAAAAGAGACTTGCAAGAACAAGGGGACACAATTTAAAGACAGAAGGAGGCGGTTCTGGGGCAATGTGAGGAAGTATTATTTCACAGAGAGGGTAGTGGATGCATGGAACAGCCTTCCTGAGGAGGTTGTCAGGTCTAAAACTGTGGGAGAATTCAAGAATGCATGAGACAGACATAAGGCATTTCTTGTGGGGGGTAGGAAGAAATAGGCTGTTGGTTAACTAGGATCTGCGGCCTATCCTGTAGTTAGGGAAATGGGCAGACTAGATGGGCCTAGTGGTCCTTATCTGCCATCAAAGTCTATGTTTCTATGTTTCTATGTAAAAAACACATCAGTTTCTATTTCTTATACTAGTGCTAGCAATTAGAGTCATTCAAATACATTTTTATTTGAATTCTCATAAAAGTTAGGTAAACTCATTAATTCCGATCCTTTTGCAAGTTGTTCAATGACTTTTGATTTTTGTCATTAAATCGCCATTAATCTGTGAAGTATTGTTTGCTAACTGCATTGAATGCCTAGGATATAGCCAGTCAACTGTCCCCATTCCAGATGTACTAAGAGGGGCCTCTATGTTGTGACACCTATCCTTTTTGTTTTGGATCATGCAAATCCCTTATGCATATTTAGTGCTACAGATGTGTTTCTCCATGACTATTTCATCTCACTTTCCCTTTGTCATTCTGTATTGAGCATATACACTATGGCCATGCTCAGCACTCTTTGTGCTAAGTAAGGTCTTGGAAGTATGCACCCTACCTCTCATTTTATTATTGAAATGAGAGACATGGTAGACACTCAAAATGAGGGACAATAAGGGACACTAACCCAAATGATGAGCAAGGCACATCATGAAACGTGGAGATACAGTACCTCACAACACAGCAGAAACCATTGCATTAGCACATGAGAATGGATTTCTACCATTAAGCAGGGGTACCATTTAGGTAGAGCCGAAGGGGGTAGTTGCCCCCCAATAAATTACAGCATAATGTCCTGCATTTCTGGAGGTGCAATAAATCCTTCTCCATTGAAATGAAAACACAGAAGATAACAGGAATAGTTTCAAACAGGTTTCCAGACTTTTATTAATGCTGCACAGAGTTTTAGGTAGAGGTACTGGGAACCATTACCCAGCAGCCTTGGCGCTTCACTCCAATGAGCTTTATCAGGAGGCAGTTGCCCCACCACACACACTGTATTTGTGCCTTGGTTGTTCTTATAGTGTGGCAATAATGGATTTAAGTTTGGATTTAATCTTTGGCACAAAAAGTGCCCACCTGGCCTGTGTGTGCTCACACTGCAGGTACTCTCCAGACTTGACTGTGTCTGTATTGGCTTGTCCACTCTCTCCACCTATTAGCAGTGGCACAATCACATGTAGGGCAAGATATTCAAAGCTTTGCACAGTCCGCCAAACAGTTTGCACAGTGTAGTGTAGGATTAGTGCAGGACTGCCATATTCAAAAGGCCACATAGCGCAGGCAAAGTACATTAGCACTGAGCAAACCATAATTATTTGCAGGGGTCGAAGTGAACATGAATACAGTTGCTATGAGATATTCAATGACTAGCGATGTGCTAAGGTGTTTAGTGAGACATAGCATGACCCTTAGC
This sequence comes from Neoceratodus forsteri, assembly GCA_016271365.2. Classification (NCBI taxonomy): domain Eukaryota; kingdom Metazoa; phylum Chordata; order Ceratodontiformes; family Ceratodontidae; genus Neoceratodus; species Neoceratodus forsteri. The sequence goes on from CM028138.1 coordinate 777,366,781, forward strand.
ATGGAACAAATTTCCACCGATGAAAAGCTGGTCTTAACCCTGGCAAACAGCTTTGCACGTCACTGGTGCATAGAGTGGTGTTTGCGCAGGATTAGTGGGGCTTGCGTGGCCCTAACATAAGAGCATGACACTTACAAAATGCCTGACATGGAGGACACATGGTGCTCACTGCTGGCACCACCATGATGCCAACAGCTGGCAACGGTCCCAGACAAGCACATACAATAAGGGGGATCGGACCCACAGAGGACAACTAGGTAGTGTAGCCATACAGCACACACCTGCAGACCATACATCTGTGGTGACCAGCAGATGCCAGCATGCACATGCAGCACTGTGGGATGGTGGCCGTTGAGGGGAGGGTGTACGGGTGGCCAGACCTCACCACAGCCCAGGGGTGGCTACATGACTGGGACACATCATGTAGTGCACATGGGCCCATAGTGGGAATGACCCACCACCTGAGTGCCTGTCGGAACATACATGACCCACCAGCCACATACCATACAACTGTACAGAAGCCACAGCACACACTGCCGGCCATGTATATGTCACTGTGTGCATCCCATGCCACAGGTGCGGCATCTGTGGCTCACACAACAGTGTAACAGTAATGTCCACTGTCAGGAATCACCTGCAAGCTTGGCCTGTCACTGTGTACAGTGCAGTGGTAATCACTGCCCCACATACCATAGGCATTGCTGTGTCCCTCACACTACCAGCCCCCTTGCTACTGTAGTGTCTGCTGTGCACTGAGCGTGACCTACAGTATGATGGTTGCATGCAGCACCACCACCAACAACTGTGCCTATGCTGTGTTGACCCCTGTGGTACAATATGCCATGGTATGCTGTACTGTTCACATGTAGCCTGTAGCTATCATCATGCACTGCCTGCCTGACCTACAGGTAGAGCTGCGGTTGGACCTGGTCAGCCACTGTACTTCCAGACTGACCTACAGGTGGGGCTGTGGGACCCTGCAGTAACACTGGGCAAACTGCATGCAGATCAGGGCATGATGAGATGCTAATGTGGCTGTTGCCCAGAGACTATCTAGTAGGCTCATTTGCATGTCACATTTGAATATGGCAAAGTTTAGCACGGGGCTAACGTGTTTGCACAAGCAAATGCTTAGATCTGCTATCGCGCTAATGCATTATGCTTAACGTAATAACAGTTCGGGAATATTTTACAGTTCTGATCACTGTTCTTTCACATCTGCTGCTGCCTGCAGCTGTACTGGGTCCATGCATCTGTTGGCACACACATTGGCCACATAGTTCCTCTCAACCTACCATCTCATCGCTGTGCACTGTGTTGTTGTTGTTGTGGTTTGCACTTCCTGGTTGCTATAGTCAGTGCTGTCTTATTCCAGGGCTACGTTTGCCCTGCACTCCCAGCCCTGTCTGCACGGCCTCATTCCCGTGCTATATTCAGAAGCTGTTTGCCCTGGGCTTTTTCTTTTGAATATAGCTTGCTTTGTGCTGTGGGCTAGGTTTGTCTGCCGGGCAGTGTTAACTTAACCCAGGGGCAAAGCTTTGAAGATCTGGCCTGTAATGTGGATGAATTCCAGCCAAGAAACAGCATATGAGCCTTGTAAGGGCAAAACCATCTTTACTGCCACAAAGTAGATGGACAGCACACTACAGCTTGAAGGAATCAGTAAGCACTGAACTCTCAATAGCAGTGTTGTGGCAACATATTTTTGTTGTGCTACTCTTAGTTAGTCTCCATCTCCCCTGGTGTCTGAAGGGGCAGAGAGTGAGCTAGACACTAACTAAAGACTAGGCTACCTACTTGTTCTACTATGCTCGCCTTGCAAACAGAAAACAGCACAGATCCTCACGGCAGAAAACTAGGCTTAGCAGCAGTGGTGACAGCGGTGTGGGTAGCCTTCATAGGCCTTGACCAATGCAGTGTGGTAGCAGGCACAGCAGCAACCAAGTAAGAAGCAAGCAACCTAAGTTGGATGGGTTCAGATGGTGACGTGACTTGGCCGCAGACCATGTTGGGGACCTGTGATGGTCAGTTCTAGCATCCAGCTTCTGGTGGAAGGGGGGGGAGCAGACTGAAAACTGAGCTGGTAGCACACTGTGCCAGGCTGCAGGTTCTGGGCATATGGCTGGGTAAGTAAAAGTAATTTTTTACACGGGGATTGCGGAAGGAGGAAGTACTGAAATATTGATGTTTTTTATGTTTCTTCACCTTTGGGAGGCTTCATGACCCATAGGATATGGGTATTGAATGGAATGAAGTTGAGGAGAAAAATCAGGAAAAAGTTTTTTTTTGGGGGGGCAGAACTTCAGTCAGGAAAAAAATTGGTTATTAACTGGGTGGGTTTAAACCTAAATCTGATGCACTGCTACTGGATATATACAGATGGATGTTATACATTTGGACTTTTCCTGATTTACATAACACTTTTCAGTCAAACCAAATAAGCTGTACCTTTTATAGATGTTACAGAAATTCTAGAGCTGTCCCTTGCATTCACGAACAGTTGCGCAGTATGGTATGTACAGACTACTGGAGCCCCACTATAGTCAGGCTTATGCCCCCTCCCCCCACCTAGTGAAACTGTTGTGGGAACAAAGAGGAAACGGGGAACTACAGACCAGTCAGCCTCACCTCGGTAGTGGGGAAGATCATGGAAGCACTACTGAAGGAGAGATTGGTGGAACATCTGGTTGTCAATGGACTACAGGAACCAAGGCAGCATGGTTTCACCAGGGGGAGGTCATGTCAGACCAACCTCATTGAACTTTTTGACTGGGTGACTAGGGAGGTGGATCAGGGGAGGGCAGTGGACATGGCCTATCTGGACTTCAGCAAGGCCTTTGACACTGTGCACCTTAGAAGACTATTGCACAAACTGGGGAATATGGGTGTGGGCAGGACAGTAGTGTGGTGGGTAGGTAACTGGCTGGGTGGCAGGACACAGAGGGTGGAGGCAAATGGCTGTCACTCCACAGAGGGAAGACTGACCAGTGGGGTACCACAAGGATCAGTGCTGGGACCGGTCCTATTCAATATCTTCATCAGTGACATGGCGCAGGACCTAGAAGGCAGAATTTCACTATTCGCTGATGACACAAAGCTCTGTAACAGAGTAGACACACCAGAGGGTGTAGACAGAATGAGAAGCAACCTCAGAAACTTGAAGAATGGTCAGGGTTTGGCAGTTGAAATGCAATCAAGGAAGTTCAAGATAATGCATACGGGGACAAAACACTGGCACAATATATCAGTTGGGGGTGAGGATATAGCATGCACCAAGCAGAAAAGGGATCTTGGGGTTATCATCTCTGATGACCTCAAGGCAGGGAGACAGTTTGACAAGGCAGCAGGTAAAGCAAATAGGATGCTGGGATGCATGGCCAGGGGGCATCACCAGCAGGAAAGGAGGTCATAATTCCACTATACAAGACCCTAGTGAGGCCCCACCTGGAGTACACTGTACAGTTCTGAGACCTTACCACGTAAGGACATAGACAGGGTAGGAGAACATTCAGAGGAGGTAACAAAGATGGTGCATGGATTGCATCACAAGTACTATAAGGACAGGTTGAAGGAACTGAACATGTACTTCCAGGAGGAGGAGGGAGGAGGGGTTATGATAGGAGACATGCTGGCATCACAGTGAGCAACAGGGTGCAGGAATACACTTTTTAAGTGAAAAAGATGTTCCAGGACTAGAGGCATGGGATGAAGTTGGAGGGAGGACAATTCAGAGGAAATGTGAGGATGAATTTCTTCACAGAACTGGTGGTGGACAATTGGAACACCCTGCCAGAGAAGTGGTGGGCTGAAACAATCACAGGATTTTAAGACGGCTGATAGACATAAAGGAATTTTGGAGATCAGGGTAAGGAACAACAGACTTCTTGGAAAACATAAACTGAACTTACAAACTCAAATGGGCAGACTGGGTGGGCAATAGGCCCTTATCTGTCAACACTGTCTCTGTATCTATGTATCTATGTATCTCCACATTCAAACACATTATGACAAAGGGCAAAAGAGACAGCAGGGATGTTCACCATTGAAATGAGTGGCGGTATTTTTATTACTATTTTATATATTATTGATGGAGAGTTGGAGATTAATGAATGCCACTGCTCAACTAACAAGGGCCTTGTTAGTAGAACAGGGGTCCTTCATTATTCTCCAACTCACCATCATAACGTATAAAATAGTAATAAAAAATAATTCCATTCATTTCAAAGGGGTACACCCCAGCACTCTGACCCATAGCCATCATCTCTTAATGACTCCTGCCTCTGGCTCCATTTTACTCCAGTAAGAGACTTTTTACTTATATCTATAATTGGTGGGTTGTCTGTAGCAGCATGGCCATACTTGCTACAGTGTTTGTGCATGGGGGGAACTGGCAATGTGTGTGTGTGTGTGTGTGTGTGTGTGTGTGTGTGTGTGTGTGGAGTTACTGCTCCTTTTGTTTTTGCACCTTAACATTGGTTTGCATGGAAGAATTAAAAACTATGGAGAGAAAATAGTAACAGTACGGGCCAGACAGACATAATTAAGTGGCTTTGTGGGTAAGTTTGTGTAATGGAGGTGGAAAAAAACATATGTGTTTTCATTGGTTTGTGTGCTACAGTTCAACTGTGAATATGAAATGAGGGGGAGAAGAAAACTGAAAAGCTTAACAGTGGCTACAAGCATGCCATATGTGTGCAGATATATTCAGATACAGTATGTATTGAAGTACAAGCAGGCCATATGTGTGCAAACAGTATGACTTAGTGATTAAAGGCACTGAATTGCAAGCCAGGAGATTTGGAGGTATGAAGACCTGGGTTTGAATCTCATCAACACCCACTTGCGTATGGTGTGATCCTGAGCAAGTCATTTAACTTTTATGTGCAGTTATCAGTGACTACTTGCTTTCTTGCATACATGCCCATGCATATAACCTTTCCCAATTTAATATAAAAATCATGGTTTCCACATTTGCTTGCTGCATGCTTGCCACATGCATGTAATTGGTTCCAATTTAACATTTAAATCATACTTGCAGCACACATATCACTTGGGTAGTTTTATGTGTGCAGCATGAAAACATTTCATATAATTACTTCTGTATGGGTATGACTGCATGTGTCCACAGAAAACCATGCAATTGGCAACATGTGGCCACAAAAGCAAAAAAAAAACAAAAAAAAAACTTGCACTTGGCAATGTAATTTCACAAACATGTCTTTGTTTTTTTTCTTTTTTCTTTGACAAGAAATAAATTAACACAGCAGTCTCTCATAAAATGGGTGCAGGACACATGGAAATATCAAGTGCATCATGTCCTTCAAGATAGAATAGCATAATCACTTGCATTTACTATAATTACAACATAACATATTAGGGCTCAGTCAGAGTGATTCAAGCAGTTACTCTTAATCAGAGTAACACTCCATCTGGATTCTGATTGGCTTTCAGTTTTCTCTCCATCAGTTTCCATATTTGATCATATTTCTTCATTAAGTGAGCAGTAATATAATGTATATGTTTAAGAACATGAACGCTCATCACTGCATTAAGCCAAATTTTGAAATGAGGGGGATCTGGGTCCTTCCACTAGAGGAGAATCTGCTTAAAGGCTTGGACTAGGCAGATGTTAATCAAGCTTTAATTATGCAGAGATAATATGTTGTAAGGTGGACCAATTCTTAACAACATCCATAACAGGTTTTTAGTAAGAGTACAGTTAATTGAGTCTGAAATAAAGCCAAGTATCGAGCCCCACCATATCATTCATTTGGGGCAGATTAAAAACATATGGGGCCTGATTCTAGAAAATATATACAGTACCAATGTGCAACACAGATGTGCCAAAGGGAATGTCGCAAGTCACAAATACGTCAAGCACATACGTCAAACACTGTTCTACATCGTGAGATGCACAGTGGTGCAATGCAGTACGCCAATGATGACGTACACTGCAGTTGCAACAAACCCACAGGTACGCAAATGCCTAATTGAACATATGCCAAGGAAAAGGCATAGAAATGCTAGGGCAGGATTCTAGAAGCAGCAGTGTCACAACATACACCAAGATCAGACAGCGCAACATAAACCAGTTAGGACCAGGTGTAACATACACAGCAAAGCAAGGAGCAGGGCCAGACAGGCCAGCCACACAGCAGCACACATGTGAGCTAGGAAGACAGTGGCCAAGGAAGGCAGGTGCACAGGGGCAGTGTGGCACAGGGCACAAAGGGAGCACAGAGACCACATACACAATGCAGGGATGAAGGCACCACCAGTGCCCCTGCCATGGCCTCTGATACATAGAAACAGTGCAACCACAACAGGGACACAGCACTGTGTGGCAGACTGGTGGACAGTCAGTGGTGAGACACACCAGTGTCGATGCCAGTGATGCCATCTGCAGGGAACAATGGTACCCTGAGGCGGAAAGGCGCAGCACAGGAACTGTGCTGCCACACAGCTGGGAGGTACAATGTGAGGTGGCACAGACAACAAAGCATGTAAGGTGACCTGCAGCACACAGACCACCATGCAGATGTGGCCTGTGGATGGTGGCCTGTGCTGGGGGTAGCACAAATGGCACATCAACCTGATGCACAGGGAGGGAACATTGGGGACAGCAGGCACCAACACCAGTGTGCACTCCCATGCATAGTGACAGACAGACACTCACACACAGCCAGGCACAACAACAATGGACACAGGGACAGTGTAAATGTCAAACAATTTATTGCGCAGAACAGGGACAGGGATAAAGGATAACAGTAGGAGGGGGACGAGGAACACCAACAGGCATGAACAACATAGTACAAATGTACAGGAGTAACAAACACAAACAGCCACCCACAACCAACCCAACCACCAACCCGCCCACACACACACACACCCCAACACTGGCCCAACACCTACCAACAGACCCACACACAAACCAACAACAACAATCAAACCCACCCCAAACAAACAGCAGTACCCAACACAACCCCCCAATGTACCGCTACAAGAATTGAACAGACACAGCTGAAACACCCACCCCTACACAATCCCACCCACACAGTAAACTCAACACATGGGTGGCTGTCGCACACATGGCTGCTAAGAGTGCCTGAGTTCCTCCAGAAGGGTGGCCACAAATCTCTGAAGGTGGCCAATGTCCTGGAGGATAGAAACATAGAAACATATACTTTGATGGCAGATAAGGACCGCTAGGCCCATCTAGTCTGCCCATTTCCCTAACTACAGGATAGGCCGCAGATCCTAGTTAACCAACAGCCTATATCTTCCTGCCCCCCACAAGAATTGCCTTATGTCTGTCCCATGCATTCTTGAATTCTCCCACAGTTTTAGACCCCACAACTTCCTCAAGGAAGCTGTTCCATGCATCCACTACCCTCTCTGTGAAATAATACTTCCTCACATTGCCCTAGACCGCCCTCCTTCTATCTTTTAAATTGTGTCCCTTGTTCTTGCAAGTCTCTTTTCTGAAAGATGCTACCTCTTGGACTGTGTTGATTCCCTTGAGGTACTGAAAGTTTCTATCATGTCCCCCTTCTTTGCTCAAGGGTATACATATTAAGCTCCTTTAGTCTCTCCTCTACTGGCTTCTCTTGCAGACCCTGCACCATTTTAGTTGCCTCCTCTGGACTGCCTCTATCCTGTCTATGTCCTTGCAGAGATGGGGTCTCCAGAACTGGACACAGTATTCCAAATGGGGTCTTACCAACTGTCTGTACAGAGGGATAACAACTTCCTGTTTTCTGCTGCTGATGCCTCTCCTCATACATCCCAGTATACCCCAGCCCTACCTACTGCCTTCTCACATTGCTTGCTAACCTTAAGGTCATCTGATATGATTACCCTGATCCCTTCCTGTTTTGTTGTTGTTAATACTCTCCCACCCATTGTGTATTCTTACCTGGGTTCTTGTTTCCCAGGTGCATTATTTTGCACTTTTTTGCATTGAATCCTAGCTGCCATACGTCTGACCATTCCTCCAACCTTGCCAAGTCCCTTTTCATCCTTTCCATGCCTCCTGGTGTATCAACCCTGTTGCAGATCTTTGGGTCATCTGCAAAAAGGCATACTTTTCCTTCCAGTCCCTCTGCAATGTCACTGATGAAGACATTAAAAAGAACTGGACCCAATACTGAACCCTGTGGTACCCCACTAGTAACCGCCCTTTCTTCAGAGTGGACTCCATTTACAATTACCATCTGTGTCCTGTTGTCCAGCCAATGTTTTACCCAGGCTACCACCTGGACCCACTCCCAGGCTGGTTAATTTGACTACTAATCTTTTGTGTGGGACTGTGTCAAATGCCTTGCTAAAGTCTAGGTAGGCCATGTCCACAGCCCCTCCCTGGTCTACTACTTTGGTCACCCAGTCAAAGAAATCTATTAGATTCGTCTGACATGACCTTCCCGCTGTGAACCCATGTTGCCTTAGATCCTGTGCTCCACTGACCTCTAGGTGCTCAACTATTCTTTCCTTCAGAAGTGACTCCATCACTTTCCCTACCCCAGAGGTCAGACTGACAGGTCTGTAGTTTCCTGCCTCTGTCTTGGTCCCACTTTTGTGAAGGGGAATCACATCTGCCTTCCTCCAGTCCTCGGTACCACACCATCCTCCCATGATTTATTAAAAGAGTAGCCAGTGGTTTCACTAGTTCTTCCTTGACTCTTTTAGAATTCTGGGGTGTATTCCATCAGGATCCATTGGTTTGTCCAACCTTCAGTTTTAGGGGTTCTTGCAGAACCTTTCTTCTGTGAAAGGACTGGGATCGAACCCCCTATCAAGAGTGCTTCTGTTAATTGGATTAGGCACTTCCCTCCTCTTTTGTGAATACTGAGCAGAAATATTCATTCAGTGATACCTGCTTTTCACTGTCCCCTCTGCCCACCCACCGTTCATTCTGTTCAGCCTCATTATCCCTCCCTTTGTCTTCTATCACTCATGATGTACCTATAAAGGTTTTATCCCCTTCTTAACTGAGTTGGCTATCTTTTCTCAGTTTGGGCCTTTGCTATTCTGACTTCCTCCCTGTTTCTTTCTGCCTTAACTGGTACAGCTCTCTGTCCTGCTCCTTCTGTGAATTTTATACTTCCTGAATGCTATCTTTTTCTTCCTGACTTTCACAGCCACCTCTTGGAGAAACCATAGTGGCTTTTTTTTCTTTCATTTTGATTTGTTTATTTGCTTCACACAAAGGCTTGTTGCCTCTGTGATGGCAGTTTTGATAATTCCCCATTGTTGCTCCACAGCTCCTTCTTGCCTGTTTGCTAGTGCTTTTCTGAGGCACTCTCCCATCTTGCCAAAGTCAGCCCTCCTAAAGTCCAGTACCCTCACTTTTGTATGGCTTGACTCTGTAGCTGAGTTTAACGTGAACCACACTGTTTGATGGTTTGATGGCTGACACCAATCACCACCAGCCGCTCCCAATCAGGGCTCCAGCCCTGTGCAAGTCCTCTGGCAGGTCCCACATCCACCATGGGCATTGGCTCCACCTGCTGCAGAATGTGCACGTCCTCTCCCTTCAGCATACCAGCATGCCCAGCATCTGGGACAGTGGGGCATAGCACTGTGTCATCTGTTGGGTCTCCCATGCCTGCCCCTGCTGAGATGTTGTCCCCTGTGTCCCTGGCACGTGGAACGGTGGAAGGTGTTGGTGCTCTGGCAGCGTCACTATACATAGTCATCTGGGCCAACGCAACTGGGCCAACTGGCTCCTGAAGACTGACAGTGGTGGCATCCCCCAGAACATCATGTGCCCCCAATGGCACCTGGACCCCAGTGTCGGAAGCAGCTGTGGAAGAGGTGGAGGAGGAGGAGGAGGAGGAGGAGGTTGGTGGCAGCACCTTGACCCTCCATCACCTGCGCTGTGTGTGCAACCTGTACGCCATGCATTGGCTGCCTTGACACCCGCTATCGCTCACAGCAGGGCCCTCTGTCGCTGTGACAGCCTGCTCAGTACACCTGTAGTGATGTAGAGGACACTGTCAGTGCCTAGACTAGACAGGGATGCATACACAAAGAGGCAAGCAATGTGAGGGTGCAACAAAGGCCACACAGTGTCAGCTGGCCAAGGCCACAGCCCAAGGGTGACGTACCTGACATCCACTGATGTGCCTCCTGCCTGAGGCTGGTGAGGTGTCTCTGCTGACTGGCAATGCCCCAGAGGAACCTGTGGGGTGAAGGGACAGGTGAGTGTGTTGGAGGCACCACATGCCAAGGCCACCATGCCAGCACAGCAACAACAGATGTACAGCTGTAGGGATACATACCAACACTGGTGTCCTGGCCAGACCGTATCTCTGCATCCCTGCGGTGGGCCATGCCAAGCATCCACTGCAGTACACCGGGCTCCCTGCATGAAAGGTTCTGCCGGCAGTGTGACAGCTGGTGGATGGTGCACCTAATCCTCATAGCTGCAGCCATGTGGGCAGAAATGGCAGTCCAGGCCTGCTCACGGGCATCTGCACCACTCCTGCAGCACCCAGGTGGCAGCAGAATCCTGCCCCACTGCTGCACACAGTTCACCAGCTGTGCCATCTCATGGGGCATGAAGTTAAGGGCCCATCCACTGAGGCTGAGGGTAGTACCTGATGAAATATTGCGCCGGCTACTGCGTTGCACCTGTAACTGGAGAAGGAATGGCACAAGCATCACTGCAGATGTCCACCATGGCCGTGCACACCACCCCCACCCATCATGCACTACACTGGACACCAGCTGTGGGACATGGGCTGGTGCTGGGCCACAGACCTGCAACCGCGACCCTACCCCCATGTGGCAACCCCATAGCAATGACAAGCACAGTGTGATGTGTGTATGTGCTGTACTGCACCATGCAGTGGCCAGGCACACAGTGACCACACAGCACCACCACAGCACCTGTCTTCTGCAGAGGCATACCGTGATATGGCCCTACACAGTGTAGGCATGGGGCACTACACCACCCTGCTTCATGGCACACAGCACCCCCATGTGGGGATGCATGTAGCCACACCCACCAGGTGAACAAGGGGCTGACACAATGACGTCCATGGGTGCCGGCATGGGGAAGAACAGTAACCTATCTGTACTGTGCTCTGTGTTGTCTGAAACGGGTGTCACTGGCCAGGCTGGAGCACTCCTGGATGGGGAAATAATGGGACAACATAAGCCTGTGGCACGGTTGGGGACCCTGGAGCAGCTGTGGTTTGGCAGTGTGTACCTACCAGGACCTGTGCGGTGGTGCTGTAATGTATACAGGGGATAGAGAGCAACATTGTCAGGTACACAGTGCTGGACAGGCAGTGGGAATGTGTGCAATGAACAATGCCAAATACTCACCGGAGTCACGTCGTTGTCTGCCGTGGAGCTATGGAGGGAATGGACATGAGTTAATATACAGCCAGGCATGCCACCATGGCCAGCAGGCCCAGGGTGCCATAACCCCCCCATGCCAGCACCATGACCCCAACCCCACAACCATGACAGTGCCCAACCCCCTGATTGCACCCCCCCACTGCACATGTATGATGGCTGTCATACGTCCCCTCCACATCCCACAGTGGACAGACATATGGCCCCCAACCACAACAGGTGGCCCTACAGCAACAGCCAGTGGTGGCCTGCAGAATGTCGTAGACTGCATGATGAGTGCTGAGGCACTGTGTAACAAGTGTATGGGTCATGACTGGCACACCACATGGCTGTACACAATTGTCAGCAGTGTGTACTCCTACCTACACCCCTGTACATGTCTGCTGCAGTACACTATTGGTCTGTGACCATCAGCAGGGTGGCCCACACCTGTATTAGGTGGTTAGTGTTGCGCCCAGCCTGGCCCACATACACTGTGAACTCTGCATAGCCCTACAATGCCTATAGCAATGCCCCTTGTACAGTCAGTAGGGTCCTGAGGTACAGCCTACTAGCACACAATGTTAATACCCTGGAACAGTGTTGTACATTGCAGTACCCCACAAGCAGGCCCTGGGATCCACAGTGAGACAGTTACTGTGCAACCCTTGGGATACATATATCACAGTGGCATGCATCCCTGTCCAGGCCCCTCCTGTCAGCACAATAAGTTGTAGGGGTGGGGGGGCCTTCAGTGGCCCAGTATTCACCAGTCTGATGGATTTCTGTCACTGTTCTGGGCTGGTTGCCCCCTTAGATAGGCAGCTTCCACCATCCCCAAAGTGTGCACTCCATCCACTGTCTACCGCTACATCGTGCCTGGGCCTCTCGCTCCATGTGCATTTCGCATGTGAAGCGCAGCTCGCACATCGTGGATACACATATGTGGCCTGTGAGACAACAGCCATGAAGCGCATATGTATTGTGCCGCATGGGGACTGTGGTAACCATGGCTGTGACACACATATTGACATGCAACTGCATGGGCTGTAACATGATGCAAGCTGTTGAGGTGACAGGGTGTGTGTGTAGGTGTGTGTGCAAGTGTGTGAGTGTGTGTGTCCATGGGGGAGGGGCCTGGCAGGCAGTTGGCCACGAGCCATGGCATGCATATGGCAGTGACGCACCTGGAGATCCACCCTTCCCACCATGGTACCAGTAAGTCTCTAGCACTGCACTGAAACAATGATGACACAGCATTGGTTCAGGGCGTAAAAATGATTTATTGGTAACAGTGCACATTACACGCATGTGCACATTGCCCCGTGCACCCTGGTTCAACCCATCACGCATGCACCACAGTCACCCATGCATACAGTCTTGCATATTCACACACACACACACACACACACACATGCACACACACACACACCATTGTGCCCGCACAGTGCCCCCCCATGGACATGGGCCCAATGCAATGCATATGGCCCCACACACCCATTACATCCACACCCACCTGTTCCCTACAGCACAGGTTACCTGGGCAACTCACAGCTGTTCGCCATGCAGACGCCATCCTCACACTGACCCCTCCCATGCCGGGTGCTGGGCTGTGGGGGACCCTGCCACTCTGGCAGATTGGGCAATACCCTGGCAGACTACAGCAGGCATCACACCCTGTGGGCCTATGTGTGCCCCCACTGGTGGGCTGTTATGTCTTTGCCCACACAGGCCTATGTGCCAGTGGGTCATGTGAGGTGGCGGCTGTGCCGGGGCTGCACGGTGTGTACCCCTATCCTGTGCTGAGCACCTTGGGCCCTGTGCAGCCTGGGGGACACCCTCCTCGGTGTTCCCACCCCCCTGTGCATGCCCTATGACTGAGAATGTACCTGTGGGATTGTGTGTGGTGCTCACCCTAGACTCTGGCTTTGTAGCTGGCATGCCTGTGTGAGCTACACATGTCACACTCTGGTGCTGTTCAGTGCCAGGGTCAGTGTGGGTGGCACCTAGCTGTGCGTGCACACCATCAGCATGACTGGCAGCTGGGGGGTATAGACACCGGGCTGGGGATGGGTGGGGTTACCGCTGGCTCTGGTGGATGTGTCTGGGTGCTGTGCTCAGCCGTGGACATGGGTGTTACCCGCTGGGCCAGGCCCTGCAGGTACTTCAGTGGCAGCAGTGTGCATGCTATGGCCTGCATGGCTTTGGCCATGGCTGTATCCTGGTGCTGCTTTTGTGCCAGCATGTTCTCCAGGCCAGTGCTGAGATGGTCCATGATGACCATCTAGAGTTTGGCACAGTGCTGGATGCCCTGTATAGCATCCCCCAGGCCAGCCATGCATACTACTGTGTCCCTTGTGAGAGTCTGCAGGGTGGCGGTGATGCTGGTGGCCTGATGCTCCATGCCAGTGTAGTGCTCCTGGATGGCCTGCCATATGTTTGCAAGCCCCTGCCTGCAGTCCCCCTGGCTATCCAGCACCAACTGGCAGTACTCCCTGATGAAGGCTGACAGGGTTTGCTGGGCCTGCAGTGCCTGGATGGCCTCATCCAACTCATCCTCCAGTCCATGGTCACTCAGCGGGCTGAGCAACCCTATGCCTGTAGCCCCATCCGTCAGCTGTTCTTGGTCCATCACCTCTCGCTCATCCACGAGTGTCTGCAATGCCTCCACAGATGTGGTGGTACTGCTGGTGGTATCCTCGGTGGTCCCCTGCTGTTCTCACTGTGGTCCAGCTGCATCACCCTCACTGCTGTTCACCACATCTTCAGACATGGGGCTGTTCCCATCCCCACTGCCGTCAAGCTCAGTCATTGCCTGCGGTGTTCCTTCCACAGGAGTGCTGGTGGCAGCTCTGCCTCCATTGTCCATTGGGCTGCTGTCATCAGCCAGCACCATGCTGGTGGCCTGGATCATGCCAGCTCCTTCCAGGCCCTGCTGCTGCTGCTCCCACCCTCCGGCTCCGCTGGGGCCACCTGCGCCAGCTGCCACTGCAGCTGTTGGATGGGCAGCATATTAGTGTGTCCCTGCTTCATGGCATGCTCTCACCTGCCTGAACAGTGCTTTCCTCCAAGGTCCTTGTCAGTGTTGTGCTCTGGAGTTGCACCCAACCCACACTTGTGCTGCCCTACCAACTGTTAGCCTCCACTGTACCTGCCTCCTGCCTCACTGGTGTTGACCACCCAACATTGCTGCCCTAGTTGTGCTGTTCAGCCTTGTATGGTGAATCCTGCTGTCCCATGGTCACCCGGTTATGTTCACCATTGAACAGTGGCACCATGCATGGGCATGGCCAGGGGGCACACTGTGCAGTGGGGGCCTGCACTCCTAGGGTGCCATGCTGGCCTTGCACTGGTCCTCTGGCCTTCGCCTGCAGTCAGCAGGCAGAGGAACAGTGACCCATGCCCCATCCCTACTGCCCAGCACAGGTCTGTGTGCAGCCACCCCCTCCCATGCACACAGTGCAGGTTGCAATTTCCCCTGGAACTGCCAGCCCATCCCTCAGGATGCCCCCCCCACAACAGCACACAGTGTAGGTCTGTGCAACACCCAGGGCAGTCCAGCCATCCCCTTAACAATGCCACCCCACACCAGTTCACAGTGCAGGTCAGAGCAACACCTGGTGCAGCCCAGCGAACCCCTCAGCATGACCCCCTTCCAGGTATGTGGCCCTGTGCCAGCTCCTCCACTGTTCCCATGGGTCATTCCTTTACATGGCTGCACATGCCAGCCACACATATGCCTGTCCCTAGCATGTACATCCCCATTATTTGGTTCCCCTGGACCGCCCTGTGGCCAGCTGTGGCCTTG
Source organism: Neoceratodus forsteri (assembly GCA_016271365.2). Classification (NCBI taxonomy): domain Eukaryota; kingdom Metazoa; phylum Chordata; order Ceratodontiformes; family Ceratodontidae; genus Neoceratodus; species Neoceratodus forsteri. The sequence continues at coordinate 777,381,932 of CM028138.1, forward strand.
TGGCAGTCCTGTTGCATGCCTCCCACCATTGCTTCTGCATACTCAATGCCCCTTACAACCCCCATCTATGCCATTGGCTTGTGTGTTGTCACCTTGTCTGGCCTGTCCCATACATTGCTGATTGTTTGTCCCTACCTGTGGCCATCCGCAGTCTGAATGTGTCCAGCTGTGTGACACTGGCGATGCCTTGCTGGCTCAGATGTGCTGCTATCCATCTCTCAATGGGACTGAATGGCTCCTGCTGTATTGGTCTGCCCCCTGTGCCCTGTGTACTGCATCTATTTTGCACCAGCTTGCTCTTGACCAGGCGCTTGAGGTCATTCCATTTCTTCTGATGGCCCTCACTGTCCTGCGCTGAGCAGCAATGGCATTGACCCTGTGTGCCACCTTGTCCCAGACCCTCTTCTTTTTCTCCCTCTTTTTTGCATCCCCTCCACAGCCCATGAGGAGTGCATGGTGGTGATTTATCTGCTCCACCAGGGTGTTCACCTCCTCATGGCCAAAGTTCCTTTTCCACCTTTGACGTTCTGCTGCAGCTTGTGCCATTGCTGTGGCATATCTGCTTGTGTATGTTGGGCTGCAACTGCGTGTTGTGCACTTTTATATGGTGTATTTAATGTTTCACAACTTGTCAGTTGCGTTGCTATTCTTGCATGTTCTAGAATCATGTATCTCGCAAGTCACAGTTGCTGATAGTTATCTTTATGCAACTGCGTTTCTTGCGTCTGGCATATTTCTCTTTCTAGAATTGGCCCCATGTTCTAGAGTCACCTCCACAGATCCACATCTAGGACATGTTGAAGAGATTTCAGAGTTGAATTTATGTATTAGTTCAGGGATGTAATGGGTTCATTGCATACTATTAAAAAGGATTTGTTACATCCTTATCGATTTTAGGCCCTGATTGTTAATATTAAGAGCATGTTTCCAACTTGCTTGAGATATCTGCACTCTTAATTTTTCTACCCATTTAGCCTTTAATTGAAATGTGTTTTGTGTTTTAGGGACTATAACTTTATAAATTTGTGAGATGGGATTAACATGAGTCAATAACTGAAGTAGCTTTCCAAAGCAGACCAATTTTTCATCCCTTATTTATTTATTTACTTATTTATTTATTTGCTTTTAGTAACCGCGTTAGTGCACTAGACACAGTTGCTAATTTTCGGACATGACCTGGGAGATTACAGTTCAAACAAGTTACAAACAATAGTATGGGGAGAAGCTGATACATAAAGAGATCAACAACCTTGCATGACAGTAGAATTACTTAGCATGAAAGTGATGGTGTACATGTCATAAGCATTACGGTACAAAAGAGATAAAAACAGCTTACAGAGATCAGTGACGAAAGTGCATAACAGCAGTGCTGGTGGCATGGGACAAGGGTATGGGACAGAGAAGGGAATAGTAATTCAACAGCAAGTAAAGAGGTATGTTCCATGAACTAGAGCAAGTAAAGATGTATAATGCATAAACTAAAGACATTTACATGCATCTAGGGAGGTGAGGTAATTAAAGAGTGCATGTTTGATGCCCTTGAATTATTTATATTTTTGGGATATAATCCCTAATCTGTAAATACCCTAAAAATTCTTACAAATGAAACATGCTATGCAATATTTGAATGCTATTGCCTGATGTAATATACCTGTTTGTGTGTGTTTTCAGAGAATTTAAGATCTCTTTTTTTTTATGAATTTGGGCGGAGTCTACAGGAGTTTTGCATGTACAAAAGGAATGATGTCATGTTTTCTGTCTGTGGAACTGACTGAAGGTGTAAATAGTCTCTTCTGCCTTACCCTACTCAAAGAAATGTTTTCTGCCCTCAAATAAATACACTTTCATGTTACTCAATGGTTGCAAGGTACTACTTTCTTTCTTAAATGGGTGGTACAAGAACTGGAACCTGAGCAGTGGGAGGCAGCATTGTTTTTTGGGGGAAAGTAAGATCCAACCCCCTTCCACCCAAGAGGCTCCTAAAGATCCAGCCCACCTTTTTTTTATTCATGTGGGAGGGGCATGAGGTGGATCTATTATGTTGAAATATGATTCACTAGTTTGGGAGCAGGACCGAGGAACACAATAAGTCTGTGGAATCCTTGCCTTTTTTTAAGGCATATGAGAACAGAAAATACTTAATACCTTCAAAGCGACTTAAAAACCCTTCGAGCAAATGATTATCAGAGTCACCTGGTGTCTAAAAGGCAAAGACTAAGTGTCTGAGACTACTAAGGATTCACCTTCTATGGAAAATAGAGAGCTTTCAGGTATTTCTTTTTTTTAAATTTAAAGTTTATTGATACATTTTCCACCATAAAAGGCAGCATTAAGTAAGAATGACAAAGGCTCACTGGCGCATTGTGAGCGATAACTGCCAACCCACCCTACCCTCCCATACTGCAGTAACCCAGCCTTATACCCGTGGATGCCGAGCACCTAGCTAAAAACCATACAGGAACATAGAACCTAGGATGGGTTTAGCTTAAAACCAGAGAGATTAATGAGTGGAGGAGATCCCAAATTTTAGTATAAGCTACCAGTCTATTATGAAGACTAGCAATCGCTTTTTCTGTTTGCAGGTTGGATACAACTTCTCTTACCCATTCCTGGAAAGAAGGGGAGGACCTGTCTTTCCAGTGATGAAGAATTATCTTCTTAGCTGACAGGCAATCATGGAAATGTAGAACTTTCACACCTTGACTCTGATAGAAGACAGGTTCCCCAACAAGCAAATCTCAAGAGTGAAATATTCATGGAGGCCCAACAGGGGGTCTAAGGAAGTTTGGATTGAATCCCAAAAGGGGGAAATTTTGGGGCAGGACCAAAGCATGTGAAAAAGTGTACCGTCTTCCTGTAAACATTTATTGCACATGTTAGAGTTTAGGTAACCCCACCTGTGCAATTTGGCCAGGGTATAGTATAGGTTGTGCAATATATGGTATTGCATGAGGTGTAGTCTGTCTTGAGAAATAAATTTATGACATGAATTCCAAAGAGATTGCCAATCCAATTGAAGTTGAGGGAGAAGACTACTCCAAAATCTTGAAGGCCCAAATAGACCCCCAAACCTTTTGTGAAACAAAACCTGATATAGTTTAGAGATTGCACCAGAGCCAGAAAGTGGGGAAACCTCTGGCATCAGAGAAGAGATAGTCTGGGAAGGGGAGGGCCCAGGTCATTACAAGTAAGTGTTTCAATTATAGGGCTTTGAAATAGGAAGAAACTGGGATGAGAAATGTCTTAATCATCTCTTCCACTGATAACCATGCCCTCTCCATCAGTAAAGGCCAGGAGCTTCCCTCTCCCAATTGAGGCAACCAATGATGGAAAATCTGTATCTTATTAATAGTGAATGATGGAGAATTCCAAATAGACTGGTCCAGGTCCAGATAAGGGGAATACTGCAAAAAGGAACACATTTGGAAATAGACCTTAAAAGAGGTCCTTATTATGGGACACTCTTCAGTCACATTTACTTGGGATAACCTGAGGAAAAATAATGCAAGACGGTCAAAGTTTTGGTCCTTAATTGCATCCAGTTCTATTTTAAGCCAAACTGGTTGTGCTTCTTCTGGGCTGGGAGATACCCATCTCAAACATTTTGCAAGGTGACTAGCCAAATAATATAAGGCCAGATGGGAAATTTGCAAACCCCTCTCCAGTTTTGGGGCTGCCAGCTTATGATAAGCCAAATGAGGATACCTATCAGCCTAGATAAATCTAGTGAAGACATAATGTGTCTTTTTAAACCAGAGCAAAGGAATAAAGGTGTTGAAAAGTGACAATGGGTAGAAGATCCTAGAAAATATGTTCATCTTAATTATATTGATTCGGCCCCATAGAGAAATATAAAGTTTAAACCACCTCTCAAGGTCATGAGTAATTACTTACAATAGGGAATCCAGATTCTCTTTAAACCATGCTAGATGATTACGGGAAACAGTAATACCCAGATATTTAAATGACCTAGAAGTCCAGTATAAACCAAAAGGACTGATGTCACTTTTGAAAACTTTATGGTTTAATGGAAAAATAGGGACTTACTAGCATTCAATTTATAATTGGACAAATCACTAAACCTTGCTATTTCACTTATCAAAGCCGGAACTGAGGACACCAGATGAGACAAATGTATTAACAAGTCATCCGCATATGCAGTGACTTTAATTTCGCGCCGCCCGATTCTCACACCATGTATAGAAACATTATTAAGAATATTTTGAATAAGAGGTTGCAAATATAAGTTAAGTAATAAAGGAGAAGGGGGCACCCTTGCCTCATACCTGAGTGGAGTGAAAAGGGTTGTGAGAAGGCCCCATTCACAGAGATTCTTGCCACGGGATGTTTATAAAGTGTGGCGATCCAGGAGATAAACAGAGAGGGAAAGTGGAAAGCCTCCAGAGCACAGAACAAGAAGTTCCAGTTCACTCGGTCAAATACCTTCTCAGCAACCAGGGAGACCAAACCCGCAGGAAACTCTGCATCCCTGGTAGCCAAGAAGACATGTGACAAGGTGTGTAGGTGATCAGGGGATGAACGCCCTTTCATAAATCCTACCTGATTTGTACCTATTAGCCCGGAAAGAACTACTGTTAGCCTATTAGCTGGTATTTTAGAGAGAATTTTAATATCCTGATTTAAAAGTGAGATAGGCCTGTAACTTTGAACCAGTTTGAGGTCTTTATCGGGTTTGGGAAGCAGAACTATCAGGGCCTTATAGAGATGTGGATCTGTTTCTGTCCCAGATAAGATATGCTGAAATAAACAGCCAAGTATTGGTAATAGGAGGTCTCAGAAGACCTTATAAAATAGAGAGGAAAATCCATCTGGACCTGGTGCCTTGTCTGCTGGTAGTTCACTAATAACATTAGCAATTTCCTCCTGCGAGATAGGGACAACCAGAGAATCTCTGTACCGATCAGAGAGAGGGGGCAAATGGGAATATTTTAAGTAATGCTCTATGTCCTCAGGGCAAGGGGGTGCTCCATGTCACTGTACAAATTTGTGTAATAACTGGCAAATTCTTGAGCTATTTAAATGGGAGATACTTTAAAAGATCCATCTGCCATTGCCCTGATAGGAGGGATAAATCTCATTGATTCCTGTTGTTTAATACGCAGTGCCAGTAGGCTCCCGCCTTTTCACCCGATCGGTATAGCTAGCCCTGGTACAATAATAGCTAGTTCTGCTTTGTCTCAAAGTAACTCCAAGTATTTTTCTTTCAGCTCTAGAAGTTTTCGCATATCCTCATCTACGGAATTAGTCAGGAAATTAACTTCCAGAAATCTAATCTGGGTTAGTAAAGATTTTAGCTCCTTCTCCCGTGCCCTTTTCCTACCAACGGTCATACTGATAAGTATCCCTCTCATGAAGGCTTTAAAAGCCCCCCACAAAATATCTGGCTTTGCACTATCTAAAGGATTTAATGAGAAAAAGGTTTCTATTTGTTCACTTATGAGTTTACAATATTTAACATCCTTAAGGAGTTGGTCATTAAGTTTCCATCTGGTTTCCCTGTTGGGTAAGTTAAGCAGTACCAAGTTGCATACTACTAATGAATGATCAGAGATTGGACCAGGTTGAATCCAGGAGGTCTTAACCCCGGGCAATAGGCACTGAGAAATGAGTATGTAGTCAATGCAGGACTGCAAGCCATGTGTCATAAACCTGAAAGTAAACTCCCTAGAATCCGGATGTAAAACACGCCAGGCATCATAGATCCCACATTGATCTAATAAATCATTGATCACCTTCTTCCCGGGGGTGACCCCTCCCAGACCTCAACCCAATCTATCTAGATTAGGGTCGAGCACTTGATTGAAATCTCCCCCTAAAATAATCTTAATGGGAAGCAGTGGAAGAATGATAGATATAAGCCTCATAAAGAATCCTGGGTCATCCAGATTAGGGCCATAAACACTGCCCAATAATATTGGAACAGACCAGAGAGGACCTTTAACAAGGGTAAACCTTTCCTTGGGATCTTTAATAACATGTGTAGAAACAAAAGGAATACCCCTGTTAATCATGAGCATGACCCCACAGCTATTTGTAGATCCCTGGGCACTGTAAATCAGTCCTACCTGCTGTCTTCTTAACTGCAAGTCTTCCACTTCTAATAAATGGGTTTCTTGTAAAAAAGTTATCTGCGAGCTGAGTAAACTTAAATGTTTAAGAACCTGATATTGTTTATGCTTCTTTCTGATCCCCTTAACATTCCAAGTCACAAATGTAATCTCATTAGCCATCCAGGAAAAGTAGTTGGACTAAAACAATTGCACTCAGCACACGGGATATATATCCCCTGTAAACATACCCTCAGGGTTACTGCAGTAAATCCCACCTTCCTCCCTAACCCCCCCAAGAATAAATCCCACTCATCCCCTATACCCCCCACCCTCCAACCATACCCCAAAACCCACCCTCACTCCACCCACCAAACTGTCACAAGCAACGTTCAGCACAGTACTGGTGCTTTCCTCATCCACCCCCCGTTAATGTTCCCTAATACTAAAAACTATTACACTCAGATATCCATATATTAGGAACCAAACAGTACTAATTGTGCCCCAAAAAAGAGAGAATGATCCTGGGCTTTCACCTCGATCCCACCAAAGTATAAGTTTTGTAGGGAATTTATTTTAAAGTGGCCACAGTGAGATCCATGCACCACCCAAGTGATCATGGTAACCAGAACAGAATCGAGAAGGAAGCAGGAACTGTACTTGCGACGCAAGGTGACCTAAGTAAAACCAATACCAGACCAGGAACCCCCGATGGAGTTATAGCTGCAGCACATATTGAGAGTGGGAATAAAGAAAGGGAAAATGTAAACAGACCACTGGAGGGGAAGGCATAACAAGTGCCTCTACCCACAAATAACCCGTCTCCCAATGCTCAGGCCCTCCCTTTGAAAATTGAGAGTGCTGTGCTCAAACTGAGTGGTAAGGTACTGTTAAATCCCCCTCGAGTTGAGAGTTGCTTCCTCTTGAGTCCCCTATGATTGGAACGCCCTCTAGTAACTGGTTCCAAGTCATAACTAGATGAGAATCAAAAATAGAGAAAGCCCAGGACCATCCTAATACCAATACAGATGAGAAAAATGCAAATCTGATTCACAACTAAGATAACTCCTCTCTCTCTCTCTCTCTCTCTCTCTCTCTCTGTATCCACCGGACAAAACTGCCTAGACTTGGCATATAATTCCCCACTTAAGCAGGTCCCAAACCCCGAGTGTCCTCTGCTTCAAACCAGCATGGGCCCCCTGTGAATAGAACTGAGAAAAAGAAAACCAGGATGGCCCACGATGATCACCCCAGTCCAAATCAGCAGGGGAAATTTCCCCAGGTCTTCACACTAGATGTATTTCCCCAAAAGGCAAAACGAAAGTTCCAACTCTCGACTTCATGTATGTCTCCATACTGCAATACAGCAACTCAAGAGTCCTTAAAAAGATCTGGCAACGTGGACTTAAGACTCATCAGGGCTGCCTCAGGATCGTCTTTGTTTTTCCAGGATCCGTTTATTGAGATCTGTAGTCTGGCCGGGTAGCCCATCCTGAACTTCAAGCCTGCCACAATTATCTTGGAAACAATAGGGTGGAACACTTTGCATTTCATGCGAACTGAGGCAGGCAAATCTTGTGAAATTCTCAGCTTCATGTTTTCCCAGCGAACCTCTTGCAAAGCTCGTACTTTCTGCAGAAAGTGTTGTTTCTCCAAATAGTTCAAAAACCGGCAGATAACGGGTTGGGGGGGATCTCCCGGGGAAGGTTTATGCCGTAAGGACCTATGCACTCACTTTATAATATAGCCAGGGCCAAAAGGAGATAGGCAAGCTACTCGCTCTACCAGTTTCTGAACAAATGCCACAACATATTAGCCTTCATATCCCTCCGGCAACCCAAGAATCACAACATTGTTTTTATGGCTCTAGCCCTCTAGATCTTCAAGCTTAGATTCAAAACGAGATAATTTTTGATGCATCGAGACCAGGTCAGGGTCGAGACTTCCAAGCTTTTTTTCTATGGAAACTATTCGAGCTGTATTATCAGAAACAGATAGTGAGACTTCGTCCAACTTTCTGGAAAGAGATTTCAATTACGTTGCCATTTCCTTCATTTCCTCACGAAAGGGTTTAAATTCCTCAAGGAACCTGGAAAGCGTTAATGGTTCCTGTTCACCACTTTGACTTGGAGGATCAGGCCCAGGACCACCAGAGGCCCTGGATTTTTTAGAGGCCTTCTCAGGAGTAGCTGGGAGGTATGCATCTGTGGGGCTTTCTTCATGTAAGCCTTCATCTGCCTGAAATATGCCCAAACCAGAGTGTCACAGCAATTAGACAGCACTGAATCTCAAAAACAAGAGAAAATAAAAGGTTAGGATGTCCAAAAAAGATGATTTAATGATCGGTAGGCAGGAGCTTCTACTCAGCACTCTGCATCACATGATCTCTGAGCTTTCAGGTATTTCTTAAACATTTATATACTAAAATGGGCACAGTACTTGATAAATACAGTCTGTGATGAACTGTATTTTTCATTGTAAGTTTGAGAAGTGGAGTTGACTTGCACATGTTAAAAATACCAGTTGCAATTAGCAGCTCATTTTAGAAACAAAATTCTGTTTTTTTCTTGCCCTATTTACTTTATTCCTAGCTCAAGTTTATAGTGGAGCTGACTTTCTAACATTCCTCCTGAGTTAATTACTACTTGGAACCTGTAATTCTAGTTTTTTCAACTGTGTCCCTGGAACTTTCTACATGACAAGTTCCCATAGGCACCTCACAGCACCTCATTAAGCCATTTGACAACACCATATTTGCTGGACACTGCATAATAAGAGACCCAGCATTGCATTTTTGCAAATAATATACCAAATTCATTCTTAGGCAGGCAGTTCTGGGGGCACACTGGACTTCAGTTGTTTGTTTGATATTGATCACAACCAGGAGCCCCTCTAAAAATCATTAAATAAATTTACAAAGCCAGGGTTGAGCAGATCACACATTGAATTGGTTTATGATTAGGGGAAAGCTGTGATCACTTTCCTAATGATTTGCTCCCAGACACACATAGCAGACTGCACTTCATAAATGTGAGACAAGGAAGCAGGAATATTGTCTTCACAAGGAGGGGGAGCTGACTGAGGACAGTCTGGAGCAGACATCATAGCAGACAGAGCCAGTACAGCAGTAGCCACCAAAACAGTGCAACAGGGTGTGTAATTGTGGTGATGACTGTTTCTGAGTTTAATAGGATTCAGCTATATACAGTACAAAGCAGACAGGAAGAGCAGGCAGTGAATCAGTAGGAGTTACATTAGTGTGCACAGAACAATTTTAATATGGATTTAATTAAAGACAGTTTATGGAGGTCGCTTTTTTCTTATGGCTGCAGTGGGCGGAGACCTGCAGTCATATTGCTATGGTAGCAGAAAGAGAGAGCTCTGCTGATTCCTAACAGACTAGATAAGATTAGTGGTTTTGTGTTCTTACTTCTCTTTTATTCAGCTAGTAGTGTTCAAAGCACTATTTTGTGTCCTTAACTTCAATAAATGTAGACATTCTAAGTTCATAGCTCATAAACATGTCAACTCAGTCAGCCTTAAAAGAAGATAAGCAGACAACCCTGGGACAATATCAGTGAGTAAGTCAAATGTCACAGAATAGAATGTTTATGTAGTAAATCAGCTGATGTTACATGTCTCACTGAAGATAAGATAAAGGACCCCTAAACACAGTTAATTTAAGTTAGGTTTTTACAGTGGAGGTTTGAAAGGGACTGTTCATATATACTTTTTTATCTTAAAACTTAACTGCACTGTTGACATTATTTTGCTAAAGTACTGAAAAAGGAGTTTGCTAGTCTGTCATACTGTTTATAGTGTGTGTGTGTGTGTTTGTGTGTGTGTGTGTGTGTGTGTGTGTGTGTGTGTGTGTGTGTGAGCTCTGCAGAGGTGCTCATGAACACCCATTGTTATAATTTGATGGTACTTCATATTCATTTTTTAGGGGCTGTATTTGGAGGTACTGGATTTAGATAGTGTGGCTAAAACTGTGTATGAAATACAGTGATGTAGGTGGAAGTGACCATTATCCTGACTAAGACCAAAATCTTGGATTTCAGGAGAGTGGACTTCAGGAAAATGGGTGAAGTGCTAAGGAGCCATCTGGTAGGCATCAGAGCAGATATGGGGGTGGACCAAAGGTGGTCCATCATTAAGGAAGGAATACTGGTTGCCACAGATGAGTGCATTAGAATCAAGGAGAACACAAGGACTCAGATCAGCAAGGTACTTTTTATATAATTTAAAGTGCAAGAAGAAACCAATTGGGGCCACTTTAACATAGTGGTTTGGTATGTTTAGATTTTGGCCAATGTTTGATAACTAAGAGCCCCTATTTGAGACATGAAAGATGGAAAACTCATCCATTACAGGCCTGTTTGGGCCATTTGGGGGGGCACACTGGACTTCAGTTGTTTGATATTGGTCACAACCAGGAGCTCCTCTAAAAATAATTACATAAATTTATAAAGCCAGGCTTGAGCAGACCACACACTGAACAGGTCACAGCAGCAGAAGAAGCATGTTGGCATTAAAAGCTTAGTGGTGTGGATGTAGAGGCACCAGTATTTAAGCATGACTTTGGTAGAGGATTAATTCGTGACTGGGGAGTGAGGAAGGGAATGAGTCTTGATATTTTAGCATCATGGTTTTCTGAAACTTCAACCTTCAATGGCTTAGACTTTGTAGCCATCTGTACAGTAAATCACTAAGCCACATGTAGTGGGGTATGGGTATAACCCAAATCACAAGACCCAGAATAGAGCTGTAAAACCTGGACTGGGCACAGCTTGTGCAAATCCTGCTGATCCAGTGGATCAGCAATAAAAGACAGACTATGCAATACCCTCAATAACACACCTACCCCAGTTTACATTTACCTGATGCCCATGTTTAGGCCTTATATAGTAATATCTTCCTTCAACCGAACAGCTTGTAATGAAATGTGTCAAGTTTACATTGATTTTTGGGCATATGCATTTTATAATATATGAATTTTGTGTTTGAACTGTATATTAGTTTCTAAAAAAATCAATGAAATGCATCAAATGTCTTCAAAAATGTGTCTTAATATTGTGTTTGTCTTCTACCTTGTCACAGCATACAGTTGTCTCAGCACTGCTTTCAGTTAGGGTACAGTACCCTCATGTATATGATGGCCTGGTTCTGTTGAGTTGATTGCTATAACAGTGCATAGAATAAAATGCAAAACATATAGGTAACTGTAATACAGATGGTGGCATTATTTTTAATTATACGATGGAAAGGAAAAATGTAAGAAGCTGGCTGCTGACCCACTGAAACAGTGATGTTATTATGCTATAACATCACCGTAGCTTTGGATCTGGATCATTCCTTGCAGTTTATCTTAAGACATATTTTTCCACGCTAATAGAAACGTCATTGTATAATTGCAATAAGGCACTCCAGGGTATGTGTTATCTTGTAATATTGTCACTCCTGGGGTGGTGGAAGCACTCAGCTTTGCCTCATGCTTCAACCCACCCCAGGAGTGACATTATTACATGACACACACCATGTAATGCTTTATTGCTTAAATATACCCTTTCTCACTGTACTGTACTGTACTTTGATTCAGTTAGTATATATGCAACAGCCTTCATGTGAACACTCTGGGCTTCTCTTTGACCCCTGATGTCTATTTGCTTTAGCTATAGTATATTGTTTGAACTGCTTTGCTCTTCTTGATGTGGTGCCTGTGTGCCTAAACTATGTAATCTGTTTATCTATTGTTACCCATGCATCTCCAGTGAATGATTGTTATAACAGTCTGCTCTCTGAGCCATTGTTTTTTGACTTGTTAACTGTGCTGTCTTTGTATTCGTTTCAACGAGGTGCCTTTGCAACTGAGTCTCTGACACAAAGGTTTGCAAATCTGATATTTTTTAAATAAATAAATATTTATGTTTAAGCCCATGAAACACCCTTATCTAGTTAATGCATTCACAGTTGTAGTGGCTCTGCCAGAGCTTGTTATATTCTGTTAGTGTTATGTCTGAGCCCTGCTACAAGTTCAGGAAGCAGGAAGAGGGGTGCTGTACTTTTCATTAGCTTCACTAGTGAACTACAATACCTAAATAAAGCACAATTCCTGAAACCCCTTACAGTTTAGCTACATATTAAGTCAATCTAACGTTGTGACACTTAGAAAAATTGTTTTTTTTTTAACTCTTCTATTTCTCTCTCCTTCTTGCCCTCGGTGTCCACTCCTTCGGACTGCTCATGCACTCCAGCCCACTGCTCCAGGATCTGCCCCTAGAGTGCCTCCTTCCTACTTCTTCCATCCTGCACAGCGTGGTCTGTCCTGGAATTGGTGGTCCGGGTGGAGCAGTCATCATCTAGGACCACCAAAGGGGGGTTATCTATTTTTCAGTGATCCTCTTTCCCAGCCCCTTGAGATGCCTGCACAAGGACGTGCATCCAGAGAGGCAATGTGCTGACACACATCTCTCTCAAGCACCCGACAGCATCTCCCTTCCCCGACTCCATGAATGAAGCCACCAGCCCCCTTGAGAGCCTGTGTTCCCATCGGCTCTCTCAGAATGTTGGGTGCATTTTGTACCCTTGGTATCCCACACCTAAGGGAGGATGGCATCCATTGGGATGCTCAATCCTCCCTCTCCCAGCTGACCCCTGCCGACCCGAGTCTGTTCCCGAACCCGGGTCACTGGCATAGCGTGAGGTGTGGCGTCCAGTGCCTCAACCCTCAGTGCCACCGGGCCAGCAAGAAAAAGTGTTTTAAACTTTAAATTGAGAAGTTCGTTCTTGAGGGCTCTGTGCCCCTCAGCACTACTTCCAAGTTAAACATTGGCATTTAAGAAGACCTGCTGTGAGCAGGTGAGTTTAGTTCTTACAAATGAAACATGCTATGTAATATCTGAATGTTATTGCCTGATGTAATATACATGTTTGTGTGTGTTTTCAGAGATTTTATGCTCGCATTTTTATATTCCGTTAGCGCTATGTCTGAGCCCTGCTACAAGTTCAGGAAGCAGGAAGAGGGGTGCTGTAGTTTTCATTAGCTTCACTAGTGAACTACAACACCCAAATAAAGCACAATTCCTGAAACCCCTTACAGTTTGGATACATATTAAGTCAATCTAGCGTTGTGACACTCAGAACAAGCATTTGTCAATACCAAATGTTTGCTTTCTGGCATTGGCATTGGTAGTGTAGGAGTTAGAGAGCTGCATAATAGGAATGGCAGTGAAGTATTGAACTGAAGCCAACCCCACCACCCTGCAGAGACTGACAGGCATTAGGGTGTGCCTTTGGGTGATCAGGCATAACGGCCACACCATTTCACCACACCCTACCCTGGAGACACAAACAAGTGTCACGGTGTGCCTTGGGGTCTTTGGCCCTTATGCTCAGCCATTCCATCAGGAAATATGGTGAGATGGGTGCTGTATAGGAGAATGGGGTGAACTTTGGGTCCAAAGTGTCCAGGGCACACCTCAATGGCTCTCACTGGCTGCAGGGTGTGGAATGGTATGAGCATTACAGGTGAAAATCCCAAGTCACACCCCTGATGCCTGTCAATCTCTATAAGGTGGAGCATTATGGTTGGAAACTCTAACGTCTCATGCATTCATTGGCATTTTCACTCCAAATTTTCAACATGGGTTTTTTGTGACCCCCATCTTATGAACATTGGCAATATCAGTTTGTTAGCTGAAAGCTGATTTTGCACAGTGACTATGCCATTTGGCACCACAGGTGTGAAAACGCATTTCAAACAGGATGTGAAAAATGACAGCTGTACTGTTCATGGGGAGGTGGAAAAAATGGCAATGTTGAAAATCTGCAGTGAAAATATTAAAAAACTGGTCAAGTCACGAGCGTGTGTAGAAGCTGTGCAACGCACACCCATAATTCAAATATTTTGGGGATTTTTTACAGCAGATTGTCAACACAGCCACTTTGAAACCTCCACTCATGAACAGTGTCACTGTGATTTTCTTAATCTGTTCCAAACAGTGATTTCCCACAGCGACCATGCATTTCTGCGTTTGAAGTGCGAAAACACATTTTGGCCATGGTGTGAAAAATGACAGCTGTACTGTTCATAAGGAAGTGTGGAAAAATGCCAGTGGTGCAAATCTGGACTGAAAATATTAGAAATCCATGAACTTACGATGGTGCATGGAAACTGTGCAATGGTCACTCGTAACAAAGTCATTTTATGGACTTTTTTTCACCAAATTTTTAACATACCCATTGTAACACCTCTGCTCATGAACACTGTCACTGTGATTTTCTTAATCTGTCCCAAACATTGATTTCACACATTGACTGCACCATTGTGCACTACATGCATGGAAACATGTTTTGGGGGAGATGTGAAAAATGACAGCTGTACTGCTCATAAGGAGGTGTAGTAAAATGGCATTGTTGAAAATCTGGAGTCAAAAATAGTTAAAATTCATGAACTTATGAGCGTGCGTAGGAACAGTGCAATGCATGCTCATAAAACAGTCATTTTGGGGGATTTTTTCACCAGATTTTCAACATAGGGTTTTTGGGGCCTACCTCATGAACTGTGACACTGTCATTTCATAAATTGGTCCCGAAAGGTGGTTCTGTGCAGTGACCTCAAAATCACCTTTCAAGGGCAATTAACAAAATGACAGTGACAGAATTCATGAGGTGGGATCCAAAACACCCCATGTTGAAAATTTGGTGATAAAATTCCCAAAAATGCCTAAGATATGCATCAAAGTTGAAAAAAGCTATTTATTTCATTATATAGCTTACTGGAATTTCCATAGTTGAGGTCGGCTTTGAAGAGTGCAGACGTGTTCCCAGTCCACTGAACATCATTGCACCAGTCTCGGAGGTAAGTAGGGGTGAGGAGGGTGTGGGAGGCAGGGTGCGCACAGAAGGTGGTGTGGTGGGGAGGGGTCAAGACAGTTAGTAAGGGAAGGTTTTCTCTTCAGGTTTCTGTTTTTTCATGGATGACACGTGACTTTTGTCATGTTGGGGTGGGCTCCCATCATAGCAGCTGGAAGGCTATTTGGAGCGGGGCAGTGGAGCCAATGGAGATTGGGCACCCCCATCAGCCATACAGTGTGTGGGGGGCACATTGGCATACAATAAGCACGCATGCGTGTGTGTATGGGGGGAGCACTTCTGGCCATTGCTATTTTCTTTCAAGTCGGTGGCAACATTCCAAACTAGTGTCACTGGCTGTCTTCCCCATTATTGGTGGACATTACACATGCCCCAAAATGCCGTGCCAGAATTGGCCAGAACAGTGCTGCACCTCCAGAACCTGCTTCGGCACCGAGCTGCCACAATATGTTTCTTGTGCTGCATGCAAGCAAACATAAAAAGTGTTTTAAACTTTAAATTGATCCAGATTAAACACAGGCATTTAAGAAGCCTTGCTGAGATCAGGGCAAACAGTTGCAGGGCGCACAGGATCGCGTGTGGAGAGGTGCAGAAACACACATATCTGTGCATGTTACGTGGGTTGTGTGAGGGAAGAGGGAGAATTTAAAAAGTAAACATGACCAGACTAGATCAGTGACACTCCCCAGTAAGTACTATTAGCCTACAGTATCTAAGTTTATTAAATATGGAAGGTTGTTTGGAATTAAATTACATTTTTAAAAACCACAATGGGGTACAATGTACAGGATGTGAAATGTATTTATTTTCTAAAGTACCAATAGTTGATCTACCCTTTGTTTGTTTAAAGTGTATCCAAAATGATGATATGCAAAAAGAAATCTCTGTCTTTAACACAAGATTAAAGGCATTGGAAATTAGCCAACAGGTGCTAATTAAAAAAAAATGAGAATGCAGAATCCAGTACAGGTCAGGATACTTTAAGTACTGATGCACTACAAGAAACCCATGGCCATGATCCCATAAGTTATATAAACCCCTCCTCTGGGATTTTGAATGAACAAGTAATTGAACCAAACATTATTAATTGTTCAAATGATTCTAGCAGTCTTACTGACTTAAATACCACTGTGTGTTCAAACATAGTGTTAAACAGAAAAAGAGTCAGGGATAATGATATCCAGGAGTTATTAGATGCTGACTGATATGAGGTTCAATATAGAAGACCATCAAAAAGAAAAAGGGGGAGAAAAGCAGAGGCATTTAACCTTAACCTTTTTAACAGTTTCGATCCCCTAAATTTATTAACTGAAGATGAGAGTACCATGTCCTCTGGTCCTGTTGTTACAATTCCGCTAAATAGAGTTGCTGAAACACAGCATAATGATAGAATCACTAATGACACTACATTAAATTTAAACCTACCTATTACATTAATGACTGAACCTGAATATGTAAACATATGTCAAACTAATACTACAGTTCAATCAGTACATACCAACAAAAGCCCAACAAATGATAAGCAGTTTTCAAACTCCATAACTCCTTCAGTACAAAATCAAGATAGTTTAGTGCAATTTTTCATAGTGGGGGTTCTGTCACAAGATTTATGGACAGAAACTCAACAAGGGGAAACAAAGAGAATGTAACTAGCTATAGCTACAGTGGGGTGACAGTTAAGAACATTACACAACTACTTCCAGGAATTTTACAAAATATTACTGAACCGAAAACTGTTCTGCTACATGTTGGTATGAACAACTTTGGAAGGCAAGATGTGGGAGAAATAGTTCAGAAAATGGAAAGAGCAGTAAAAACACTTCATGATCTTAATACAACTCCAATAGTATCAGAAGTTCTTCCAGTACCAAGGGCAAGCTATAAAAGAATATGCCAAATCAAAAGTTATGATAACTGATTATGTAGATGGTGTTTGTCAAACAACATTCAGTGTCTAAGAACCTGGGAAAGATTTGCAAACAATCAGGCATTGTATGGGTATGATGGATTACACCTAAGCAGACAGGGATCAAGGCTACTTGGTTGTATTATGCATAGTGTACTACATAAAACAAAACCTAAACAAACCGGGGCAAAGGGACTCATCACCATTGTATTTCAATCCACAAGCAACATCTATCATATCGAAAGACAATTTAAAAAAATTAAAAATATAAAACTGGGTTAATGTTTCTTTTTAGCAATAACAGGAGTCTAAACAAAGCAAAGATGAGTGAACTTCAAATTCTATTAATAAAAGATAATACTGACATAGCTGCAATAACGGAAACATGGTGGAATGAAACAACTGAATAGAACATTAACATACCTGGTTATGCAAATCATTACAGAAATAGAAAGGGAAAAATAAGGGGGTATCGTACTTTTCATTAAAGACAAAATCCAATTCAAACCACTCCCTGAAACACCCAAAAACAACCAGACTGAAATTATTTGGTTAGAGTTACAAGGTGATAGGCAACCAAAATACCTTATTGGTCTTTGTTATAGACCACCAGACACAGACCCAATAAGTAACCAATCTATAATAAATAGCATAAATAATAAATCCAACTATAAAAAAATAATACTAGTGGACAATTTTAATTACCCTGGCATAAACTGGCATTGTTACACAGGAACCAACATCCAGGAAAATCACTTCTTGGATTGCTGTTCATCTAATGAATTACATCAATTAATCAATGTGGCAACAAGGATAAATAATATTCTTGACCTATTCTTAACTGACAATACTGATAATATAACTAACATTAAGGTCAAACCTCCAATACATAACAGTGGCGATAATACTACAAGTTTTAACTGTGGTATACAGATAAAATGCAATAAAGGGAAAACCATTTTTAAGGGTTATAATAATGCTAATTTGGCACAGTAAAATCTGAACTTTGTAATTAGGAGGGTGAACTAAGATAACTTCCCCAGATGAGCTTAGGATCTCAATTAAAATATAAAATATTAGATTTAGAGGCTAAATATGTCCCTAACAAAACAGTTTTTAATGACAAAGCAAAGATTCCACCCTGGATAACTCCTACTATAACAAAATTAATCAAATAAAAAAAAAACAGGCATACAAACTAATGAAATGGGATTGGAGTGACTTTAACAAATGGAAGTACAGATCTACCTTAAAAAAATGCAAAAACAAAATGAACCTAGAAAAAAAGAAATTTGAAAATGGACTGGCATATAGGAGTGATGGAGGGAAACGTTTTTATACATATATAAATAAAAAGAAACAAACATCTTGGACAATAGGTTCAATTACACTGAATACCAAAGAGATAACAGTCCCCCAACAATTGGCAGAAGTGTTTAATGAATACTTCTCACCTGTATTCAATACCAAAAACAAAGTTCCAGTTGTAATTTCAACCATTTCTGATGATAATGACCTCACTTTTACAAAAGATGAGATAAAGACTCGACTTAACAGAATTAATACTAAAAAATCACCAGGGCCAGATAAATTATACCCAAGACTACTCAAAGAAATTAAAGATTGGCTATTTTACCCCTATACACACTATTTAATATGTCACTTACAAGTAACAAAATTCCTAACGATTAGAAAAAAGCAGTCGTAACACCAATTTACAAAAAAGGAGATCATACTGATGTTTTTAACTACAGACCAATAAGCTTAATTTGCATAATTGGAAAAATCTTTGAGACCCTATTAAAAATAAACTTGAACAAGATTTAGAAATGAAAGGGCTGAGAGATAAATCACAGCATGGTTTAAAAAAAAAGATCATGATTAACTGGAAATCTGGTATTTTATGAATACATAAGTATGAATCTTGATACTAATACACCAGTGGCTGTTGTCTATCTTGATTTTAAAAAGGCCTTTGATAAAGTGCCTCATGACCTTTTAGCAAACAAAATGAAACAACTATGTATAAATATTAAAATCATCAATTGGGTAGAGGAATGGTTAAAAGAACAGATCCAATGTGTGGAGGCCACATTAGAGGCCACCTATCTGACCCACGTCCAATTACTAGTAGAGTGCCACAAAGATCAGTTTTAGGCCCATTACTATTAGATATTTTCATATCTGATTTAACTACTGATATAAACAGTTTTTCCATTAAATTTGCCAATTATACAAAATAGCAGCATCAGTTAGAACTATGGACAATGTAGCAACACTCAGTTACTATCTCAGGAAAACTGAGATATGGGCAGGCAGTAACCGTATGTCCTTCAACATAGATAAATGTGTAATCATGCACTTTGGTATGGCTAGCACATTCAAAAAATACACACTAAATGGACACACATTAACTTCTGTGACCCAACATAATGACTTGGGAGTAATTATTAATTCTTCACTTACTTCTGGTAGTCATTGTAACGTTATCATAAACAGAATGAATAGACTAATCAGCTGCATTAAAAGGAGTTTCACCTCCTGTGATAGGAGTTGCATCCTGCCATTATACAGGGCATATGTGAAGCCTCACCTTGACTACTGCTCTCCCCTTTGGAGTCCGTACCTAAAGAGAGACATTGGTAGAGTGGAGGGAGTCAAGAGGAGATTAACAAAGATGGTCACTAACATGCAGGATAAGAATTATGAGACAAGGCTACAAGAACTGAATATGTACCCATTAGAATTAAGAAGAAAGAGAGGTGATCTCTTACTAATGCACAAAATGCACACTGATACTGAACTACTGCATCAGCTAAATATGATCAACAATAACTGGGACCGCATCTTTCAAAGCCATTCCCATCAACTTGCACTCACATTCTCCAGAACTGATAAAAGAAGGGCCTATTACACTCAAAGAATCATTCCACTATGGAATTCTATCCCCAATTCTCTACTTGAGTGCAATACTCAGGATACATTTAAACAAAATCTTGATAGTTTTCTGTTGTAAACTGAGGAATCCCATATGAGCTGTGCTGGAGACACACACTTATGGGCACTGGTCCTCTGTGTGCCTACCTCTTCCTATGTAGAAATCCTAGTATGAAATTGGAATTGGCTAATCCAAATTTCTTTTAAGAAATTCAAATTCTAGAGTTGCCCTTATCAACTTATTGTCCCATTTCACAAAGTCTTTGTTGTACCACTCTTTAAAATGGGATTTTGTAACAAACATGTAAATAAAGTATTTAAAAATGTGGGGGATTCAAAATACATCATTGTCTTAATGATCTTAGTCCCAAGAATACATTTCCAGATATATCTAGTTGTCTTGGTTGTAAAGGATAAATTAAGATTTAATTTTACTTGATCAGTATACAACACGTGTAATACTGATAAGTGGGGTTCAGGAGGATTCTATGGAAAATTAGACATAGTTATTGCTTGCCTTAAACCAGTTAAGTATAACCTCCATATTGGCAGCAAAGTAGTAGTATCTAAAATCTGGAAAGGCCAGTCCATCGTCAGAATAGGCAGATATTATGTTTTCATTTTTTAGTCTTGGCTTTCCAGAGAAACTTTTCAACTACCCTGTTCAAAGCATTAAATAATTTATTGTCTATAATGATTGGAATAACATGAAGGAAAAACATAAATTTAGGGAGGATCAACATTTTAATTACATATACGACCCATTAATGTATAGGAAGTGCTTCCCAATGTATTAGTAACTTCCTACATTCTTCCAAAACTGGATCATAGTTTATGACCTGTAAATCCTGAAGCTTGTTATCTATATTTACCCCTGAGTAGGTAATTTGAGAGGATTGCTTAATGTGAAACTGTGCAGGAGGAATGAAGGGTTTTGAGTGCATATTGGACTATAAAACCTCAGTCTTGGCACAGCTGACTTGAACCCTGCTAGCTCACCAAACTGAGTCAAGATTTCTAGTATACCTGAAAAACTATCATTAAGGTCTTCCACAAAAAATAAGAGCATCATCAGCATATATGCCGATACAATTTTTCTTGTCCATTAATAATTAGAATTTGTATTTTAGATGAGGTTCTTATGGCTATTGCCATAGATTCTATAGCTAATGCAAATATCAGAGGTGACAGCAGACATCCTTGATGGGTGCCACTCTGTCACAAAATATTCCTTTCTGCTGTCTGGAGCTTGAGGATCCAGACCAAACTTACCTGCCCACTAAACAGGACAAAAGCTATTTCTCCAGCCCTACTGTACAGTCCATCAAGGAGCACTACCTACAGTGATTTTAAATCTGACTAGAGCTAGGGGCTTTAAATTCTACCCTCAGTTTCCTTCCTTTGAGTACTGCTATTGCTGTAGATGAAGAATGGGGAAGAGAGCCTCAGCTGCCAGTTCCTGTGGAGCCATCCTCCCACACCAAGCTGCCAATACCCCTGGACTGTAATTTCACAAACTTTTGCTTTCTGACACCTGGATCTTTAGGGTTCAACCAGACTCACCAGCTCTGCAAACAGGATGGAAGTCCTGCCTCCAGCCCTGCTGTGCAACCAATCAATGAATGCCGCCTGCATCACTTTAACATCCCTGCTCCTCCTATTAAGAGGAAACTCATCAAGCAATTCTCTGAATTGCAGTCATGAATGAGAAGGACTGCAGTGCCAAGGATATCAGTGTCTGCACACTGGAGTCTGCAACAGGAGACAGCCAGAGACCATCCATGCTGCCCATCCTTAATGAACACCACTCACACTGTAAGTACCTTGCCTTTAGCTACTTGGGTACATTTAAACTCACATGCAGCATGGGACAGTATCATTTACTTTATTCTGCTTGTACTTTGTCAAGTGATGACTCAGTATGTTGCAGGAAATGATTTATAACTTTATTCTGCTTAGTAAACTGATTTGTAGTTACCTGCCTTGTCTGCTCCTCGTTCACTTATCTAGTTACCTGTTGTTCCAAACTACATTGCATTGTGAACCTAGCAATCGCTTATTGTAATTCAAATGCTAACTGGCATCGATTAAGGTGATAAAATGTTAGAGTGGTTCTACTCCCTATCTGGGTAGCCTTTATAAGTGAGCTTAAGTTTCAGGCCTGAAAGACTATGTTACCATCAAATTAGGGGTTTTGCACCAGTATCAGTGTTGCTGCATGGTCTGCTGTTTTAATTTTTTTAATTTGTTTTATTCTTTGCTAACCAGGTAAGGCCCACTAGGCACAAGTGCCTGTTTTCAGGGGTGACCTGGGAACACTGGGCACTTAAGAGACTTGCTCAGTCACATGTGGAGGTTGTGAGAATTAAACCCAGGTCTGGTATGCTGGATGTATCAAACTCATTCACGGCTCATTACTTGAACCTCTAGGCTATACCACCAGCTAATTTCTACTTGAACTGCTGCAGTTTGCTACCACTGGAGGACCCAACTCCTAGATTTACAGTGTATCTTATCATTTGTATTTCTGTTACCTTGCTTAAGACAATGTTTGATCTCATCCCAGAAGGGCTTAACCTTATCACAATACCTGAGAATAAGAAGCAAGAAGCCCCTTTCTCCCTGGCACCTGGTGCATGTATCCAGGGGAAGCCTACCCATCCTATGAAATTTAATAGGTGTATAGAATAAATTATGTAAAATCTAAAATTGCATAAAACAGTATATATCCCATTTCACGTGTTTATATACTCCTTTCCAATGTGGGTCCAATCTTGGGGCTGGTTCTGCTGGAGAAGGGCCAGATACCAATAATAATGAAAGGCCCACTCTCTCTCTCTCAGCAGGAAGGACCCAGACCTATGTGTGAAAGAAGGAAATCATGTGGGAAGTGGGAAAGGACAATAACAGAGGATGCATTAAATTGCCATACTCATTGAGACAAAGTCCACATCCAAAATGACTTAGGAGCATATGACGAAGCTGTAAGTATTTGAAACATATACATATGGGCCATCCATATTTCTGCTGTACCTCATCCAAACATTTTTTCTTCCCCTGTACATTTGTATAATTGGGGTTTTTCTGTATAATTATTTATGTCCTGAAATATTACTTGTAGTGACGGCACTACTCCCATCTGTGTGATGCTGCTAGGCTGGTCATGTACAAGTCAATGGTGACAGATCGATGGTACCCATTGTATCCATACCCTGCTCCTGCAGTTTGAGTAGTAAGTTTATTTAATTTTGTTGAGATAATATGGTATTGAAACAGGGTGGTTGGGGGGTTAATGTTTTGTTTTTTAAACATCAGTTGTGTCTCTTTCCTTGTAGCGATTTCACATAATTGAGAATATGGAGCTTTCCTTTTCCAATGGTGCTAGGTAAGTACATTGGTTCAGTTTTTTGGGGCGTGAAAGGGGCGGGTGAAGGTACGCCTTTTTTTTTTATATTCTGTTGCCTCTGTTTCCTCTGTGGCATGTTAATCAAAACTGCAAAGCACTGTATTTTTGAACATCCATGTATCTGTATTCTTGCAGGTATCTGTGGACTCCATCCAAATAAGACAGAAGTCTGTTGTCAGTCACTCACTGATGTGCTGGAATCCAGTTACTGCATAAGCTAAATTATTAGCTGATGTGGTTGTTTTCTTTTCTGAGTATGTACAGTTGAATGGATGGTATAAACAACATTTTCCTTTCTTGATTATATCATTTCAGGTCATTCCCTGAAGCTTTATCCAGCTTGACTAGGATGATGATGTCTCTCCTGTGTGATGATGGGCAAAATGTAGCAGCAGCAGCAGCAGTACAGTTCTGAGAAGGGAATATTAACAGTCATGGCAATAACAGAAATCATTCTGGAGAAGTTGTATGCGAGTATAATGGCATACAAAGGTGGCACACAACATTATTTTTTGTTGTCTTCAAGTGTCATCACTGTTCTCCTCAAGGAAGCAGCCCTCATAGTCCTCAAGACTGGAGTTCTCACCTGAAGGGTATCCATGTTCCACAACTGAGTTATCAAGATCAGTGTCAACAGTGTATAATGACTTCATCTTTCTGCCAAAAGCACCATCTGTGTCTCCATCTTCATCAGAAGATCCACTGCCAGGAGGATGTGATAGGAACATGGATGTCATGGTCTTGCGTGGGATGTGTCCCTTATTAATTTTTTATTAATGTGAGAATTTCCACATTCTTTGGTGACAGGTTTGTGCACCGGTCATGTATAAAGGCATCTACAGCACTGAACATATGCTCAACACTGACACTAGAGAGGGGGCAACTAAGGTATTTTATCACCACAGCTGTCAGTGTAGGCCATTCAGACATCTTGCTCACCCAGTACAATAATTGTTTGCCACCAATTGCAAGGTTTTTTTGTTCAGCCACAAAACAGTCAACCATGCGACATGCTGCTCTGAGTCTGACCGCTTCATCATGCTCCCCTCATCATGCTGTTTCATGGAAGCACCCCCAACCTTGCTTGAAACATCCCAAATGGGATCGATGGCTTTTGTTTTTTATCTTCCTGGTGAGATAATCATGGCATGTGAAGCTGACAGTGCTGTGGTGATGGTGGGAGCAACAGTGCTCGGTGCCATATGTGTCTTGAGCATCTGTTCTCCTCTAACCATTCTGACCTGAATATTGTTAAGGTTTTCTACCCTCTGATGCCAGCCATCTAGTATAGATTCAAGGCTATGCTTATAACATGGGTAAAACATGGTGCCAATGCTAAAGTCATCTGACTGCAGAATTCCAACAATATGATGGTTGGAGTCCAATGAGTCGAGCGTGAACTGCATCAAGGCCAAAGTGTCACTGTCAGCTCTGGCCTCAATTGATTGAAACACAATAAGCAGTGTCCACCTTTTTTTAAACTAGTCTCCAGAGTATGACTAAGTTTATAAGGGGATAATGTATTTGTAATATACGTCATCAGTTATGTTCATCAATGGCTATCAGTACTGAACACAACAGGTAGGGCATCCTGCAGAATGTGAACACTAACAGAAGCATCATATTGAACCTAGACTGATGAGTGATGTGACATGACAACTGGGTGTCCTGATTCATGATTAAAACAAGGATTAAAAAAACAAACAAACAAACAAACAGGGATGCACAAAAAACAGTTGAAGTGGTGTGATTCATCATGATGTGATGTGAATCATGAGGTTGGCACTGGCAGCACTTCTCAGACCACCAGAAACTGGATGGAAGTGAACTTCCACAAACTGTTGCCTAAATACCTACAGCTGTACTTCCATGAGCTGTCTGACTTGGAATGGTACAATGTTTGCTCTGAGATAAAAGCTACTGGATTAACTACAGCTGGCTTGTGAGGACAAAGAGTTGAGTCCATCTCATAGTAGGACATCCTGATCCTGCAGAACGTGATCACTAACAGCACTACTGCTAACAGCATTCATCCCAGAGCACGCAGAACTTATTGATTGCAACTCTACATCAGAAGACTGACCTTCTTTAACTGTTTCAATTGCTCCACTTTTCACAAATAATTTTGAAATCTTGCTGCATACAAACATACAAAGAAGCCAGTAGAAGAAAGCCATTTGGTCTATCAAGTCTGCTTTTATTGGAGGGTCCACGGCTTGAGCTAATGTCCCTGCCCTCCCTCCCCTCCTCCCATCCTCCCTACCCATGATCCTTACTTTGCCCCATGCCTATCCCATTCTCTCTTAAAGCCATCCACTGTCTTCAATGAGATGACCTCTTCCAGCAGCGCATTGCAAGTGTCCACCACCCTTTCTGTGAAGAAGTACTTCCTGACCTCCCTCCTAAACCTCCCACCCTCCAGCTTAAGACTGTGCCCCCTCATGATATGGTTGAAACTCAGCTAAGAGACCCTCCTTGTCAACCTTATTTATCCATTTCAAGTACTTGACGGTCTCAATCACATCCCCTCTCTCTCTCTCTCCTGTCTTCCAGGGAGTACACGTTCAGTGCCCTCAACCTCTCTTCATATGCCTTGCCCTGCTGATTGGCTGTCATCTTTGTAGCCCTCCTCTGGACCTTTACCAGCAGGTTAATGTCCTTTTTTAAGGTGTGAGCACCAGTGCTGAACTCCATTCTGCAGATGTGGCCTTACTCGCTCCTGTCCCTTTCTTGTTTCTCTTTGCTGGCATTCTTCTTTTCTTAACGTTTGGCAACAGAGATTAAACTGTTTCTTGTGGACACTATTTCTCACAGCACAGGTGTACAACAACAGGAGGAGTAGGGTACCCAGCAACACAAGTCATCAGATGGATTTATAAAGTTGGGACATACTTTTTTGCCAACAAATCAGTAACACAGTCTAGGAGTGATACCACTGATGTTCTCATTAATAATATTCCTTGCCTGCATGTGCATGATTTATTTATTAGCTTTTGATAACTGGGTTAGTGCGTTAGGCAATAGCCCTGCCTATTTTCAGACATGAACTGGGACAGTACAAAATACAATCATAGAAGAGTATACGGTAACATACAAGCAATTCTGTGCAGTTTACAACAGTTATCCACACAGGGGATATATACAGGTTGCATGCAGGCATTACTTCTTTGACTAAGTAGCAGTCTCCTCACTCCTTATTCCTTGAATAAATAATAAACACATCTCTCCCTCTGCTATTATTCCTTCCCATTACCCTCAACATTACCTACCGAGCCTTCTCTCATTTCCCTCATCCTCTCCTCTTTCCTTCCTTGTCAATGCTCCCTTCCCAGATCATAATCAAATATAAGTCATACCCCTTCTGTTTACCTCTATAATTACTGTCACTCCATGATGTTGATCCTAATGCATAATTGTGTTGTCTGGCTGCCCTGTGTTTTTATCTTGTATTACCTTCATCACTCTAATTGTTTAGAGTACCACCTGTAAATATTTTGATTTCTGTGTTATATTTTGTATATTTTTAAACATTGTGTACTGTTAATTCTGTTTATGTATTTTGTGATTATGACTTGTCTGCTCAGCACCTCCTTGAAAATGAGCCGGCTCAATGGATTATTTTTCTGCTAATAAATTTGAACTTGCCCCAAAATGCCCTCTATCTTCCCACAAAAGTAAGATATTTTCACTTTCAGCAGAATGTTATAAAGAGTCAGCTTCTTTAATCATACTACTCAACCATTTCTCACTGAAATGAGGAACATTGATATTTTTGAACATTCAAATGAGGGACAATTAGGGATGCAGACCCTCAGAATTAGGGATGCATCCTCAAACATGGAAATACAAGCTCAGAACAGTGTGGAATCCATTGTGTTTACTTGTACAAAGTTTATTTTTGATTTAGCATCTTAGAGTATTATGATTTTCTGCTGTACAGTCTGAACTTACAGCATTTTCTCTGTGTTTCCCTTTCCATGAGGGATGAATAGTGGACAAGCCTGTGTTAAAAGGTGAAATGAGGGATGTCTCTTGTAATAAGAGACAGTTGAAAGGTATGTGTCTAATTGTTACACTGGCATTCCTCATGAGCCCAAGAACCATGAGAGTCATGAATAAGATCCCTCTGGACGTAATTTCTCCTAGCAATATCTCTAATTAATAAGTGACATCCTCACCTCCACACGATTTGTACCTCTTAGTGCAAAGTGCACAAGAGTCCGCTACTCTCTCTACCTGCGGTGCTTAGCTATTAGCCAGTGGACACCATGGCAGTGTGTCCATGCAGCACGCACCTCCATTTCTCCCATTGGTGTACACTAACGTGATCCAGTGGACACATGCTGCACTGTGGGAATGGAGAGTGTTCAGGTGGCCAGGCCACACCACATAGTGGGTAATGCCACATAGCAGGGGCCATCCACATAGTGTAAACTTTCACTGTTGGTAATGTACTAGACAGCAGTTTGCCAGTGTGTTGGTATGTGTGTCTCTCTGGGGTACATAGCCTACACCTGTCCAGGCTCCACACATACACAGACACCCATGTGTATGGTAGTGTAGGAATCCCATGCCACTGGTGCAGCACATGAGGGTCACAGGACACTATGACCATGGTATCCACTGTCAGACCACACATTTCAGCTGTACATGTCACTGTGTGGATAGCATCAGTCACTGTTCCCTCACACACTGTAGGCATTGCTGTGTACCTCACAGTATCACCTACTATGGTACTGTCCTCTCTGATAAACACAGTGGCCAGAACAACGATGTGCCTCTGTCATGCAGCATGCAGCACAACCATCCATTCCAGTAGTGCTACTCCCGTGGGCCACATTAGTCTTTGCATCTGTGTCCAAACCAAGTCTGCAGCTATTGTTCTGTGAGCTGTGAGCACACATGGAATGTGGCTACCGGCCCACAATCCCAGTTGGACCTACAGATGGAGCTGTGAGCACAGCCAGGAAAGTGCCTACCATCATGTAATTCCAGTCAGATCTACAGGTGGAGCTGTTTGCAACATGTTATAGTGTCTGGCAATCCACATGCTAGGCAGGCTGTAATGAGATGCTAATGAGACTGTTTGCACTTGGATTGCCTGAGTAGGCTCATTTACATAGCAGTTTTGAATATAGCAAACATTAGCACCACGCAAATGGGATTAAGCTGGGCAAATGTGTCAGCATCATGCAAACGCCTTAGCACCATGCAAAACTACTATTCCATTACATAATTCTGCAGTATTTGGCCTGCACGGTTGTTGTGCTCCACTTCTTTGCAATCACACATGTTGCTCATGTTGTTTGGCATTCACTAACTCCACCTCTGTGTGCACTGGGCCACTGATGCAGTTTGCACTGCTCTTGGGTACTATATTCAGTGCTGTCTCACTGCCTGGGCTATGTTGCACTGCACCTGCCGACCAGTTTGCCCAGCTTCCTTAGCATGCTATATTCAGCAGCTTTAGCACCGGGGCAATCCTTTTTGAATATAGTGAGCTATTGATTCCAGGCTAATTTAGCATGCTGGGCAGTGTTAATTTATCCATGGGGCAAAGTTTTCAATATCTGACCCATTATTTTTAAAGTTGCAGGGATTCATAATTTGGCCAATTACACACTTGCAAAATTGAATTTTAAAAATATCTGAAAGTTTGGTTACCTACAATGTAGTCCCAATTAGAGCTGGAAATGTGAAATATGTCAGATATAACCATGTGGTATAATATGTTTTACATCTGGTAAAATCTGGAAAAGTCATTTTAAAATTATATACATTTCAAGTTTGGCAAAATTTTTAGCATTTTATAAATAAGTATCCTTTTAAAACTAGGACTCTGTAACTAGATACACATATGCAGATAGCATAGCCCTTATACCTGTCAAATGTTATACCATTTAGTTAAATGTTTTTGAAATTAAAGTATACGAAACCACTGCCATTGATTTTTTTTCAAAATGTTTAGCAAAAGATAGCACAGCCACATTTATAGCCTGAGACCTGAAAATCGATACGCATACTCATGTTGTATGGTTTTTAGGATCTTAAAATAGAGAAATTTGAATAAGAAATTTTAAATTTAGATGAAAATAACTGAAAAATTAAATTTTGATGAAATATTTCACAACTTAAAACTCATACAGTGAGTAATCTGAAAGTACACTTATACGTATAGGGCAAGATATTCAAAACTTTGCTCCTGGGTAAAAGTAGCCCTGCCCTGTGAGCAAATGCAGCATGGATACAAAAGCCTACATATTCAAAAGGAATAGTCTTGGGCAAACAGCTTCTGAATATAGCATCCAAATGAAGTTGGGCAAACTGGGCTTGGAGTGCAGGGCAAACTTAGCCCTGGAATAAGACAACTCTGAATATAGCAACCAGGAATTACAAACCACAACAGCAACACAGTGCACAGTGACTACATGGACTGTGGAGGTGGAATATGTGGCCAAAGTGTGTGCCAGCAACAGAGTGGTATCAGTAGAGGTGCAGGCAGCACAGCATGTGAATGTACAATAAGCAGAACTGAAAAATTATGCCATGACAGTTGCACGGCGCACAGCCATTTACACAGGTTTACACAGCTTGTTGCTCTTGCCCGTGCTAACATGTTTGCTCGGGGCTAAAAATCTGCCATATTCAAAAGTGACATGCAAATGAGTCTTCTTATCTAGTCAGTGGGCAAACAGCCACATTTACATATTATTATTCCATGATTTGCATGCAGTTTGACCAATGTTACTGCAGGGTCCCACAGCTCCATCTGTAGGTCAATCTGGAAGTAAAGGGGACAGTTGGGTCTGCCACATCTCCACCTGTAGGTCAGTCAGCAGGAGAATCGTAGGAGCTGCAGGTTACACATGTTCAGAACTGTGTGGTATACTGTGCCCCAGGGGACTGCAGTGCACAGGCACTGGTGGCGGTGGTGCTGGCTTCAATAGTCCAACTGTAGGTCCTGCCATACAGTGCACTGCAGCCAGTACAGTGGCAAAGGGGCCAGTGGAGTGTGGGACACAGCACTGCCTATGGCATTGTGCAGAACATTGCCTGCAGCACCACAGAGAGTGACAGTCCCATCGTGCTAGTGTATACTGACAGTGGACTGTATCATATTGCTGTTGTGTGACTCACATATACTGCACAACTGGCATTGGAAGCCTACAGTGACATATTCATTGCTGGGCAGGGATGTCAACAGGCAACCACACCATATGAAGCAGCATACAGTACATACAAAGTACCATTGAAAATGCATTAGATGGTGGCTGGGGACCACCTGGACCACCTAGTCTGCCCAGTTCCTACCTATTGAAGCAGCTGAAGAGTCCAGTTTCATAACACTGTATATCCTCTTATCATATCCCCAGAGTGCCTCATTCCTGTCTCATGCTGTCCTCAAGGCCCCCTCCATCTGTGAGACCACGACCAACTTGCTGTGTCCCAGGGGAGTAACTTTGGTGTAATAGTTGGAGTGGGTTCAACTATACAGGGATGTCACAATATGTCATTCATGACTGCAATGATAAGTTGTTGGGGGGACCTGTCCCCTGTTCCTCTATACAATTACTGCCCTACTGTGTCCTACATTTGGGCTGGGGTCATGCAACACCACACTAATGGTGTGCAAGCAGTGCAATGCATTTGCTGTGGGTTAAAACCACCTTTTTCTGTGCAGTACTTACCACCATGCAATGTGTAACACTAAGCCACGCAATGGCACCTGGTGTACCGCTGTGCACTGAATATTGCATTGCACTGGCCTGCCTAGAAACATAGAAACAAAGACTTTGATGGCAGATAAGAACCGCTAGGCCCATCTAGTCTGCCCATTTCCCTAACTGCAGGATAGGCTGCAGATCCTAGTTAACCAACAGCCTATATCTTCCTGCCCCCCACAAGAATTGCCTTATGTCTGTCCCATGCATTCTTGAATTCTCCCTGAGTTTTAGACCCACAACTTCCTCAGGAAGGCTGTTCCATGCATCCACTACCCTCTCTGTGAAATAATACTTCCTCATTGCCCTGAACCGCCCTCTTCTATCTTTAAATTGTGTCCCCTTGTTCTTGCAAGTCTCTTTTTCTGAAAGATGCTACCCTCTTGGACTTTGTTGATTCCCTTGAGGTACTTGAAAGTTTCTATCATGTCCCCCCTCTCCCTTCTTTCCTCAAGGGTATACATATTAAGCTCCTACTAAGAATGTGCCCCACTGAGTGAGAGACAAAGGAGCACCAGGAAAAACTGCGGTGCTTGGATAAATAACATGAACAGTAAAAAATACAACGTCCAGCACCCTCAAAGCAACCATATGAAAGTACAATACACGTTTATTAAAGACCAACACTAGGCACAATAAAAAACTGACATTTCACTTGGCCGACTGCAAGCTTCTTCAGAGTAAAAAGACATGTAATGAAAACATATGTTTAAATATCTTTTCAACCCCAACATGTGGTTTCTCATGCACCAATAGCTGTAAGCACATTTCAGTGTTCAATTAGACCCCCAAGATCCTTAAAGCTATATACATTTAAAAATCACTCTGTGTCCATTATATATTATTTATTTATAAATCTAAAAATTCTACCCTAAATGAACATGGATCTGTGTACTGGTCTTGCTCATTTATATTTTTTAAGGAAGGCTGCTAATTCAATACTATCATTAAGGCCATTATTTCCACAGGCTCTAAAGTGTAAATCCAATAGCTCTCCCTCCGGCCTATTTTTTACTTAAATCACCTCCTCTAGGCCCTAATTTTACTTGTTCCAATCCTAAAAACTGAAAGCATGATTCTTACGACGCATTTTGTATATGCTTAACTATTGCATAGGAGTCATCTTTTTTATCGATAGCTGTAATATGCTCTCTATTCTAACTTTAAATTTACATACAGTCGTCCCACATATCGCTCCACATTCACAAGTTAACAAATATATAATATTAGTGCTGTTACATGTAATGAAATCTAGTAATTCCATGATTTTTCCAGATACGGATGTACAAAATTCTTACAATTGGTAACATATTTACAATAAATGCAATTTCCACATTTAAATGTTCCTACTAGTTGTGGAGCAAACGTCATTTGTTTACTTTTAGATTCCAGATTTCCTGTATTAGATACCACTTAATCTCTAATGCTTTTGTTCTTTCTATATACTACACTGGGCCCTTTTTCAGTAACCTTATTTAATCTAGGCTCAAGTTTTAAAATAGACCAATTTGAACATATGATATGCTCAATATCTTTAGCTTGACTGGAAAATTTGTAACAAAAGGACAATCAATTTTTAGCATTTTGGACTTTATTGTAATGTATCATTGATGTCTATCTAATTTATCCACCTTTTTATTGCTGTTGCTATACTACTATGGCTATATCCCTTTCTTTAAAGCTGTATGATCTGTTCTGCTTGCTTGATTTTGTATTCAGATTCTTCAGAACAGTTCCTCATCGTTCTAAGAAGTTGGCCTTAGGTATATTAGAACTTAACATGATGTGGATGGCAACTGTCATATCTCAATAAGGTATTCGATCTGTGGGTTTTGAAATAGAGTAGTGTGTACTCCATCTCTCCCATCTTTATACAATTTTAAGTCCAAAAAGTTAATTTCCCTCTGATTTATTTCATATTTGTAAGTTAAACAACTACTAGTCGATTCCATCCATTTAATGAATTCACAGAATTCATTTTCTGTTCCCTTCCATATTATGATTATGTCGTCAATAAAACGATGCCATAAATCAATTTTGTACCTAAAAAGATTGGTGTCCAACTCATAAAGATAGTCCAGTTCCCATTTCCCAACAAACAGATTCGCATAGCTAGGGGCCATAGTTGTGCCCATAGCAGTGCTTCTGAGTTGATGGTACAAAGTTCCTTCAAATAAAAATATGTTCATAGTTAATACAATTTCTGCTAACTGTAACAGAAAGTCTGTAGGCACTTTTACTTGATCTTCCTCAGTTCTAGTATTCAAAAAATATTCTAGTGCTTTTAAACCTTCCTTATGTGGTATAACCGTATATAAAGAATTAACATCCACAACAGAAAAATACCATTGTTTATCAATGTGCAAATCCTCTGCTATTTGTATTATTTGTGTTGAATCTTTAAGATATGATCTTAAGTTCTGAACTAGCGGTTGTAAAAAACTGTCTACATACATTGAAATTGGCTCAGTTAGCCAACCATTTCCTGAAACAATCGGTCTTCCTGGTGGATTTCTCAAATCTTTATGTACTTTTGGAAGTGCATAAATTACTGGGATAACAGGGTGGGCAACCACTAAGGTTTTATATTCTACCTCAGTGATATACCCCTTAATGAATCCTTTACTCAAACAAATGTCTATTTTTTTTTTAAACTTTTCAATTATGTTATATGTTGTTTTATTGTAAAATGTCTCATCCCCTATTAACCTCTTAACTTCCTTAATGTAATCAGGAGTATTTTGAATTACAATTGCCCCCCTTATCTGCAGGTTTGATGGTAATCATTTTGTTAGATTTCAATTTACTTAGAGCTTCCATTTCCTTTTTTGTACAATTATGTTTGAATATCACCTTCTGTTCTTTCAGAGATTTTAAATCTAACTCACACTTTTTAACAAAAAATGATACTGTTGAATTCAAAGGAGGACAATATTCAGATCTGGGTTGTAGTCTGGAAGTATTGAAATACTGGTCACATTCATCTTGTTCATACAGGCATTTAAACGTCAAATTTCTTCTGAATTTATACAAATCTACATAGGTATTAAAAAAATCAATGCCTTTTTCAGGACAAAATGATAAACCCTTATTAAAAATGCTCAATTCAGATTGAGATAACACATATTCAGACAGATTAATTACTGAAGCTAAACCATCATTATTACTACTAGTGATATTTAAATTTGGGTGTATATGTGTAACCAGTATATCTTCATTAACACTTTCCCCCACAGTTCTAAATCCATCTGTAATGCTCATTTTATTTAAAGACACAACACTAATTTGTTCTATAGAAGCCTCATGTCCTGTATTAGATATATCACTTAAAAAGTGATTAATTAATATTTTGTTCTGTTTCTTCTTCCACGCTGCCCCCCCCCCGTCCTCTTGGCTGAAAATGCACTGTTTGATTTCGTCCATTCAGCCTTCTTTGACTTCACTTCATTTCTTGTGATTGGGGGGGGGGGAGAATGTCCAGAAGGGGATTCCCCCAACAGCCCTTCTGAATGTGTGTCTGATTCATCGGTGTCAGATGGACCTTGGTATAATCCAAAACAGTCTTATTGTCCAACCCACTCCTTTTTAAAATAGATTTTAATGCAGGCCCTTTTTTGTTACTCCAATCATACACCCTGTTGTGAATATAATCATTTTCATCTCTTAGAAATTTTCTTTGTTTTTGCTTTTTAATTGTTACATCATATCTTGTAACTTTATTAAGTAAAATTTGGTTGAGTCTTTCCCATTTTAAGGAATCTACTGACTCCTTAAGCTGACTTTCAATTTCTGAAATTTCTTTAGACAGATTCTCTCTGACCGGGGTCGCAAATTGCAAAATTAATTTGATATTCTTAATCACGACCTCGTGCATATTTTTATGCCATTCTGTCATAAATTCTGAATTATCTGTCCCATATGCTGGTTTTTGTGTAATTCTCAACCCTCTCGGTATGCGGTTAACTTGTATGTAGGCTTCTAATGTGGTTTTGTGCCAGAACATGCGCCGGCCCTTTAGAATCAATTTTTCTAGTTTTCGAAGCAATACTTTTGGATTGGACTCACCCACTACATCGGTAGGGCTTTCTCCAGAGATGAAGAATGTATTGTCCCCCTCCTGTGCATGGAAAACCAATTGAGCAAAATTCATGTCTGTGCACCACTCGTTCTTCAGAGGTCGTTGCACCACGGTTCATTTTCCTAGTTGTAAAGCGTCCACGGCGTCTGGTGTAACACTAAATATGGCTCTCGTCGTTTACTTTCTTATCCGACAGTGCGCTCTCTGAACATATTGGTTCCATTGTGGACTACAATTAATACTAGTCCCAAACTCTCTCTCAGAACCCAGCGCTTTAAAGCAGTATAAGTAGTGGTAGTGTGGTCTAAGAAGTCGATTTACAACTATTTCTTTAAGCACAATATGTAAATGTACTTATCTAAGTACATACATTAACGGTTGTCAACCTGTGCTCCAAAAATGTGAGCAATACTAAGAATGTGCCCCACTGAGTGAGAGACGAAGGAGCACCAGGAAAAACTGCGGTGCTTGGATAAATAACATGAACAGTAAAAAATACAACGTCCAGCACCGCAAAGCAACCATACGAAAGTACAATACACGTTTATTAAAGACCAACACTAGGCACAATAAAAAACTGACGTTTCACTTGGCCGACTGCCAAGCTTCTTCAGAGTAAAAGACATGTAATGAGAACATATGTTTAAATATCTTTTCAACCCCAACATGTGGTTTCTCATGCACCAATAGCTGTAAAGCACATTTCAGTGTTCAGTTAGACCCCCAAGATCCTTAAAGCTATATACATTTAAAAATCACTCTATGTCCATTATATATTATTTATTTATAAATCAAAAAATTCTACCCTAAATGAACATGGATCTGTGTACTGGTCTTGCTCATTTATATTTTCTTCTTGGGGGTCTAATTGAACACTGAAGTAGCTTTACAGCTATTGGTGCATGAAAGCTCCATGTTGGGTTGAAAAGATATTTAAACATATGTTTTCATTACATGTTTTCATTATGTCTTTTTACTTGAAGAAGCAGCAGTCGGTCAAGTGAAACGTCAGTTTTTTATTGTGTCTAGTGTTGGTCTTTAATAAATGTGTATTGTACTTTCTTATGGTTGTCATTGGGTGCTGGATCGTTATATTTTTACTGTTCATATTAAGCTCTTTAGTCTCTCCTCATACAGCTTCTTTTTGCAGACCCACCATTTTAGTTGCCCTCCTCTGGGCTGCCTCTATCCTGTCTATGTCCTTGCGGAGATGGGGTCTCAGAACTGGACACAGTATTCAGATGGGGTCTCACAAACTGTCTGTATAGAGGATAACAACTTCCTGTTTTCTGCTGCTGCTGCCTCTCCCTATACATCCCAGTATACCCCCGGCCCTCCCTACTACCTTCTCACATTGCTTGCTAACCTTAAGGTCATCTGATATGATTAACCCTAGGTCCCTTTCCTGTTTTGTTGTTGTTACTACCTCCCCACCAATTGTGTATTCTTACCCTGGGTTCTTGTTTCCCAGGTGCATTATTCTGCACTTTTTTGCATTGAATCCTAGCTGCCATACGTCTGACCATTCCTCCAACCTTGCCAAGTCCCTTTTCATCCTTTTCATGCCTCCTTGTGTATCAACCCTGTTGCAGATCTTTGTGTCATCTGCAAAAAGGCATGCTTTTCCTTCCAGTCCCTCTGCAATGTCACTGATGAAGACATTAAAAAGGACTGGACCCAATACTGAACCCTGCTGTACCCCACTAGTAACCACCATTTCTTCAGAGTGGACTCCATTTACAATTACCATCTGTGTCCTGTTGTCCAGCCAATGTATTACCCAGGCTACCACCCTGGGACCTACTCCCAGGCTGGTTAATTTGACTAATAATCTTGTGTGGGACTGTGTCAAATGCCTTGCTAAAGTCTAGGTAGGCCATGTCCACAGCCCCTCCCTGGTCTACTACTTTGGTCACCCAGTCAAAGAAATCTATTAGATTCGTCTGACATGACCTTCCCGCTGTGAACCCATGCTGTCTTGGATCCTGTGCTCCACTGACCTCTAGGTACTCAACTATTCTTTCCTTCAGAAGTGACTCCATCACTTTCCCTACCACAGAGGTCAGACTGACAGGTCTGTAGTTTCCTGCCTCTGTCTTGGTCCCACTTTTGTGAAGGGGAATCACATCCGCCTTCCTCCAGTCCTCGGTACCACCATCCTCCATGATTTATTAAAAGAGTAGCCAGTGGTTTCACTAGTTCCTTCCTAATTCTTTTAGAATTCTGGGGTGAATTCCATCAGGACCCAGTGTTTTGTCCACCTTCAGTTTTAGGAGTTCTTGCAGAACCCTTTCTTCTGTGAAAGGACTGGGATCGACCACCCATCAAGAGTGCTTCTGTTAATTGGATTAGGCACTCCCCCCCCTTTTGTGAATACTGAGCAGAAATATTCGTTCAGTATTCCTGCTTTTTCACTATCCCTCTCTGCCCACCCACCGTTCATTCTATTCAGCCTCAATATCCCTCCCTTTGTCTTTCTATGCTCGCTGATGTACCTATAAAAGGTTTTATCCCCCTTCTTAACTGAGTTGGCTATCTTTTCCTCAGTTTGGGCCTTTGCTATTCTGACTTCCCTCCCTGCTTCTTTCTGCCTTAACTGGTACAGCTCTCTGTCCTGCTCCTTCTGTGTTTCTTTATACTTTCGGAATGCTATCTTTTTCTTGCCTCCTCTGTTTGCACCTTGAATACATTATTGGTTTGCCTGGTGCTACCATGGTTTGCACGTGCTAATGCCCCTTTTGAAAATTGCACACCCATGCTAACCCGGTGCTAGCCCGACTCAAACAGTTTACGCACTGTGCTAAGTTCTGAATATCTGGCCTATAGAATGGACCTGTATACCTGCCAACATTTGTAACATTTGGATCAGTTCTGTTAACATTAGACCAAAATAACATTAATGCAAATTACGGCTAAATTCTGCAGAATTTTTTATGGAAATTCTGGGAAATCTCTTTGACTCACAAAGGTACTCAAAACTTTGCGCTAGGCAGAAAACCATTTGTGCAGATTTAGCGCAGGATTAGCGTGGGTCTGCTATATTCAAAAGGCTAAATAATGAGGGCAAACCGCATTAGCACCAGGCAAAATCATAATGTATGCAAGGGGCAAACTGAGGGTGTGTGTACATGAATACAGGCGCAATACTATATTCACCGACTAGCACTGCACAAATTGGTTTTGCATGACTTAGCATAACACCTAGCACGGTGCACATTACTGCCCAGAAAAAGCTTGTCTTAACCCTGAGCAATCAGCTTTACACAACACTTTGGTTTTCGCGGTGTTTGTGCAGCTTTGGCTTGGCTTTGTGCAACCCTAACAAATAAATACGACACATAGACAAAGCCATACATAGGGGAAACATGCTGCTAACTGATAGCATCACAATGATGCCATCATCTGCCACCAGTCCCAGCCATGCCAGGCAGTAAGTGGCGACCCTGCTGCTGGTGGACAGCATAGCGGTGTGGCCATATAGCACACACCTGTGGACCACTCTTCTGTGGACATCAAAAGATACCAGCACACACATGCAGCACTGTGGGCATGGAGGATGTTGAGGGGAGAGTGTATGGGTGGCCAGGCTGTGTCACAGACCAGTTGTGGCCACAAGGCTGGGACACATCATGCAGTGCACATGGGACAGTATTGGGAATACCCCAACACCAGTGTGCCTTTCTCATAATATATGGTCCCCCGGCCACATAATGCACAGCTGTACAACTGTCACAGCAAACAAATCTGGACATGTGTATGTCACTGTGAGCATCCAATGCCAGAGGTGCAGCTTATGTGGGTCACACAACAGTGTAACAGTAATGTCCACTGTCAGTAAACACCTGCAGGTTGGGCCTCTCACTGTGTATAGCGCAGTCATCATCACTGTCCTTCACACCATAGGCATTGCTGTGTCCACGCACTACTGGCCCCCTTGCTGCTGTAGTGTCTGCTGCGCATTGTAGCATGACCTACAGTGTGACAGTTGCATGCAGCACCACCACAGTATGCGCCTATGCTGTGTTGCCCCAGTACAGCTGCAGGCAGCAGCGCATGTGAAAGTACAGTGTTCAAAACTGTATAATATTCCCCAAACTGTCTTTGCAGCACTTACACATTTGCGTGGGTTTAGCGCAGGGCTAAACCATTAGCCCGGTGCAAACTGCATGCAAATTATGGCATGAAGAGATGCTAATCTGGATGTTTGCCCAGAGACTACCTAAGTAGGCTCATTTGCATGTCACTTTTGAATATGGCAATGTTTAACATCGGGCAAACGTGCTTGCACCGGGCTAACGGTTTAGCCCTGCACTAAACCCAGGCAAATGTGTTAGCGCTGCACAAACAGTTCAGGGAATATTTTACAGTTTTGCACACCGTACTTTCACATACACTGCTGCCTGCAGCTGTACTGGGTCCACGCATTTGCTGGCACACACATTGGCCACATAGTTCACCTCTACCTACATTCACATCGCTGTGCACTATGTTGCTGTTAAGGTTTGCACTTCCTGGTTGCCATATTCAGAGCTGTCTTATTCCAGGGCTAAGTTTGCCCTGCACTCCCAGCACAGTTTGCCTGGCCTCATTCCCATGCTATATTCAGAAGCTGTTTGTCCTGGG
Source organism: Neoceratodus forsteri (assembly GCA_016271365.2). Taxonomy (NCBI): domain Eukaryota; kingdom Metazoa; phylum Chordata; order Ceratodontiformes; family Ceratodontidae; genus Neoceratodus; species Neoceratodus forsteri. The sequence goes on from CM028138.1 coordinate 777,421,545, forward strand.
CTATTCCTTTTGAATGTGGCTTGCGTTGTGCTCCAGCTAAGTTTGCCTGCTAGACAGTGCAAATTTAGCCCCAGGGAAAAAGTTTTGAATATCTGGCCCTATGTTCCTAAGCTGAAGACTAAATTGCTACATTATCATAGGCGCTGCCTATCTTCCAAAATTTAAAAGCATCTGACTCATACGGTGCTAAATAAAGTCTATAAAGTGAACCACAGCAAATCAATATTAAATAAATCCAGAAGAAATACATGTTTCTGTTTCTGGCTGTAGAATAATGAAGCCTAATCAGCAGCTGTTTACAGCTCTCTGTCAGCTATTTACTCACTTTGGTACAAGAAAAAATAAGCAGCTAGAGTGGTGAATAACTCAGTTTTAGTAAAATGTTGTTAAAGTGTTTAATGTTCATAATTGGCACTGTAGGTACTGTACACTATTTTTGAAATCACATATGTAAACATTAAACTGGGGGTTATTGGGGCTGGCAGTATAGACCAGAGGTTAAAGTAACAAACTGTGAATGAGCTGAGGACATCTAGCAGACCTGGGTTTGATTCCCACAGCCTTCACGTGCATACTGTGTAACTCTGAACAAGTCATTTAACTTTCTCAGATCTCCTGGGTTACCCTTAAAAACAGGCACTTGTGCCTAGTGGGCCTTTTCTGGTTATCAAACAATATAAAATAAAAATATTTTTACTTCATCATACAGCAGTCAAGGTACCCTGTAATTTACCTTTGCTTTACTCTGGTGACAATGATTTTGTTCAGTTAAAGATAAATGTTCAGATCAATTTTATGTGTTCTATAAACTTGTTTTTAGACTTTAGTCAGGTTTTTATTGTAATCTTTCCTTGTAAGTATCTAGGTGGTAGATTGTTAAGAGTGAGATCACTGTTGGCAACTAGCTTATTCAAGTTTTAAATCAGCAGGGCCATCCAAAAATTCTCAGCTGTTTGAATCAAAACTAATATGAATGAAAGTATGCTCACTTGCTAAAAGGCTTCATAGTTAGCACCCCATTTAAGTGAATGGGATAATTTGCACCTTTTCTCTGATTTTTGTATCAATCTCTGTGGCAACAAAAATTCTTCTAATAGACTGCTTCAACAAAAAACAAATGTTAAGTGTTGTTGTACTTATGCTTGGCCAGTGGATGTTGAAACTAAAATAAGACAAGAAGAAGAATCAGCATTTGTATAGTTCTATTCATACACGGTGTATCCCAAAGCACTTTACAAGCAAAGCTAGACTGGTAGTGAAGTGACTGAATGTATAGTGGCTGCCATATCGCACATCATCCCCCACACACAGCCTGGATAATTGCATGAACCAGTTTATGGTAAGGGGAATGTTGTCCAAGACACCAGGAATGTCCCCAACTCTGCAAAGAGTACCCTGGATTCTTTTACTTCTACCTGGACACCCATATGAGGATTGGTAGAAGGGACCTAGGTTTAATATCTTATCTAAAGAATGGCACACCCCAGCAAACAGTACCCCCCAATACTGCCCTCAGATGCTAGCAATTTTTAGGTGTAAGTCCAATCCTGGTATGAGACAATATCCCATGATGACCTTCTGGTTCAGAGGCAGATGTGCTACCAACTGAGCCATGCTGACAAGGATTCAAAAGAAAGCAGTGCCACAAAAAAACCTTGCCCTACCTTGCACTGCATTGTTTCAACCAAACCCAAGTCTGCATGCAAAATTGTCAATATACTGGAACATTTTATTAAAAATGTTAATGCTTTTCACAAAGTTCAATATAAAGATGCAAATTGCAAGAAATTGTGGATCATGACATTTTTTGTGGAGAATGGTAAACATTACGTATTCCACTAAAAAATTGTGGGTGCAATTTTCTAGTGGCCCTGGTCATGATTCATTTCACATCTGTTAAAATAATTAACAGATCAACCAACCACACAGCTGCTCAGAAACCTCCCTTCCTCAGCCAATTTACATTTTGTTTTTGGTATAACTGGAACTATTGACTCTTACATGTTTAACTATAAGTCAGTATAGTAAGCTGGTTCCAAATGATGGTTGCAGAAGGATATTGTAATCATAGAAATCCTTGCATTATCTCCTACAGCCTTTCCAGTGTGCTTAAATGATCAAAAATGGGTAATCCTCCATGATCTAATTGGATGATTCATAGATTCATACATATATGTTTACAGAAAGGGACCTTACTTGGTCCATCAGGTCTGCTCATTCCCTCTCTTTACATGCCACTCTCTCCTTAGATTCCCCCTCCATTGCCCTAGACAGCTCCTTGTGGTTGTCCCAAGCCCATTTGAATCCCGCCAGTGTTCTGACCTCCACCATGTCCACTGGCAGACTATTCCAGTGCACCACCACCCTCTCAGTAAAGTAATGCCCCCATGTTCCCTTTAACCCTACCCCTCCACCCTCAGTCCATGCCCTCTATTTTTAGTGTATACCTTCCATGTGAATAAGTCCCCCTCCCACTTTATTGATCCCTACACATACTTAAACGTTTCTATCATATCCCCCTCTCCTTTCAGGTCTCCAGTGGACACAAATCCCAAACTCTTAACCTCTCTTTGTATGGTTTCTAACATAGCCAATTCACCATCTTTGTGGTCCTTTTATGTACTCTTTGTATGGCATCTATGACTTTGCATAGGTGAGGTCTTCTGAACTGAACTCCATACTCCAGGTGTGGCCCCACCATTGAACTGTTGAGTGGTATCAGCATATGCTGTCTTCTACTAATTATCCATCACCCCATGCACGCCAGCATTCTGTTTGCTTTACCCACTAACTATTCCTTCTGAGATGACTTCATTACCTCACCTCCCAGTGTGTAATTTGCACATGGATTATTTCTCCCTATGTGCATCTCTTCACATTTCCTGGTGTTTAATTTTAGTTGCCATGTTTCCAACCACCCCTCCAGCAACCTTAGATCCTCCCTCATAGCCTTCACACCCCCTGAGGTATCCACCCTGTTGCAGATCTTCATATCATCTGCAAGAAGGCAGACCTTCCCATACAGTCCCTCCACTATGTCAATGACATAGGTATTGAACAGGATGGGCCCCAGCACTGAGCCATGGGGGACCCCACTCATCCCCCCACCTCCTTTGAGTTCACCCCATTTACCACCACTCTCTGGCTCCTACAGATCTGCCAGTTCTCTACCCACCTTGTCATTTTTTGTCCCACCCCCAAGCTCTACAGTTCATGTACCCTCCTTCTGTGGGGCACAGTGATGAAGGCCTTTTCAAAGTCCAGATAGGCCATGTCCACTGCCCCCACCTCGATCAACTATCCTCATCACCCCATTGAAGAACTCAATTAGGTTTATCTGACCTGATATCCCCCATGTGAATCAATGCTAACAGATGTCTTACAGCCCTCCATCCTCCAAGTAACTAATCACCCTTTCCTTCAAGATAACCTCCATCATATTACCCACCACTGATGTAAAGCTGACTGGGCGATAATTAGCAGCCTCCTCCCTGCTGCCACTTTTAGGAAATGGTACCATACCTGCCCTCTTCCAGTCATCTGGAACCTTCCCTATATCTAAAGACAAGTTATATAACCCTGCTAGTGGCGCCAACAGCTTCTCCCTTAGCTCCCAGAGCACCATTAGATGCATGGCATCCTGACTCATAGCCTTGTCTAGCCTTAACTTAACTAATTCATCCCTGATCCTGTCTAATGGATTGGCTAAGATCCACTCCAACATCCCCCCTTCTCTTTCCTTTCTAGGTCTGGTCCCCTGCCTTCTCCTCTACTGTGAAGATCTAGCCAGGTATCTATTTTTTGCCTCCTTCTCAAAGTCTCCTTCCATTTGCACCCTTTCTCTCCCTTTATCTTATCTATCCCTGTCTGACTTTCCTTTCTTCCCCGTGTACCGAAAAGAAAATCTTATCAACCCTTTTGGCCTGCCTTGGAATTCTCTCCTCTGTTTCTGCTTTTGCTTTCTTAATCCTCTGCCCCACCACCCTCAGCTTCTCCATTTATATTTCCATGTCCTCTTCACCCTGCATCCTCTTACATTTTCCGAAAGCTCTTTTTCTCTCTCTCCTATTACCCCCCCATGTCTTTATTGAACAAAAGTGGTCTTGTCCTTGTTCTGCTCTTCCTTACCTTTCATTTACAGTTCTCTGTGGCCTTTGGCATCCCACCTTGACCCTATTCCATAGTTCCTCAACCTCCAATCCCCTCTGTCCTTTCCAATTCATTCTGGACTACCTCCCTCATTTTGGGAAAATCTGCCTGCCTGAAGACTAGGACCTTTGTGATGGTTTGACTCACTTTATACCCCCACTCTGACCCTGAAACCCACTGTATTATGGTCGCTTGCTCCTAGGTTTACTCCCACCACTACTCCCTCTACACTATCCACTATTGGTTAGGACCATGTCAAGTATATTAAACCTCCTAGTGGGTTATCTTACCAGCTGCTGCAGGAATGCTTCCTGGAGGGACTCGACACTCTACCTACTCCTGGATGACCTAGCTGCTGGGATATCCCAGTGTATATCTGGGAGGTTAAGGTCACCCACCTGCCGAATCTCCCCCTTTAGTGCCATCCTTCGAACCACTAGCAGCAACTGCATGTCCATTTCTATGCTCTGCATTGGATGTCTGTACACCACCCCCCAACCTTATAGATGTCCCAGTCCATCTCTCTAATGTGACCCATAAGTTTTCTACTTCCCCTTTCTTGTCCTGTCCTTCTGATGCTTTAGTGCCCTCCTTTATGTACAGTGTAACCCCCTTCCTAACAGCCTTGTCCCTACAGAAAACACTGTAATGTGGTACCACTACTTCCCAGACCAGGTCTATGTTATGGCAACAGTGTCCAGTCACTCCCCCTCCATTATAGCTTCTAAGTCCACCATCTTGTTCCACAGGCTATGTGCATTAGCAGAAAGTTCTTTCCACCATTTTCTCCCTTCTCCCCACCCTCCTCCCTCCCTACTATGTCTAGTCTGTTCCATTCTCCCATTTGTGATGGAGTGCCAGCTAGTCTGTTTTCTCCTCTTGTTGATCCTTCACCCATCCTAGCCTTGTACTCTTCCCTTACCAATTTAGCCATCCCAGGATCTTATCAATGTATTCTTGCAGACTCCCCCCAGTACTCTTGCCCCCTCTCACTCAGATTGTCTATCCTTCCAGTACAAGTCTGCAACCTCCCATGTGTCACATCACTCTCCTATACTGTACATTCAAACTCTTCCTTTTCAGACCATGCCCAGAGCCATTCATTGAATTATTTGATTCTTCTCTGTCTAACAGTGTTGGCTCAGGGGACTGGCAAGACCTCTGAAAAAGTCAAGGATTTAGCATCTTCCAGGTATCCCCTGTGCAAGTGCATAGGACCTCCTCTGGATCTCCTCCACTTCATAGCTTGCCAGATCAGTTGTTCCCAGTTGAATGGTAAGGTGGGGTTTCCCCACCAACTGATCCCCCTACCTGATTTTTTGCATTGCTCTTCCTGGTTCACAAAAAACAACTTTTGCCTGTATGTAGGTCCCCTGCTGATCCAATGTATCTCCTTACTCATGGAATCCCTAAAATCCATGACATTGTCTGTCTCCACAGCTAATGGATCTTGTCTTGTTCCTGGTGGCATCCTCCTTCATACATTTTTCCTCCTAACCCTATTCCCCTGCCCTGAACTACCTACATGACCTTCCTGATTACATCTGGTTCCCCTCCTGTTCTCCCCTAGTGAAAGATACCAGCCCATCTACTCCCAATCCCCCCATGAACCCCTAACCCAATCTTCTTCACCTTCCCTGATTTCCTGTGCCCCTTACTTGCCTCCTGATTTCCCCTCCACTACCACCTCAATACTTTCCTCCCCTTCCCTCCTATCTCCCTCTCCTGTATCCTCTGATTCCCTTCTTTGTTTATTCCCCCCTCTCCCTTCACTGTGCTTGTTACCCCTTCCTCCATCCTTCCCATTCCACCCCTTTTACCTTGTTCTCCTTCCTATGCCTGCTTCCATCTCTCCCTTCTCTGCTGCTCACCCCCAGGCCCTGATCCACACTCGCTGTTCCCCCTGATCCCTTCAGAACTCCCTTGTCCCCAGCTGCCCATCAGTGCAGTGGTTGGAACTCTGCTTGTGATGCTGGTGATCCAGGTTCAGGAATGGACCTGGTTGCTGGAGGGCCAGCCAGGAGAGAAGGATGAAGCATTCTGTAGACCCCTGTCCTTCTTCAGGGGAAGGATAGGGAGTGTGTCTGGTGCTTGATGGACCCCAGGTGGAGGCCAAGGATACTGCAGCGACTGGCATCGACAAGTGCTAGGGAATGTGGTGGACGTAGGACATCAGTGCACATCCGTGTCCCCAAGTGGAGAAAATTCCACCTCTGACACCACAATGACATCTGCCCCTGCTTCCATTGCTTCAGACCAATTCTTTGACCTATCCCAGCATCCACGGCATTTAATGGGGGAGCCGAGTTCAGCAGCCCTGCCCTGGGGGGAAAGACAGAGGGTTTCAAGGAGGGCAACCAATATGAAACACAGCCAGAGTCCATGATTAGGACTACATTCATATCAACCCTTCTCCATGTTTACAATAGTGAAATCTCTTTAGGTTCCTTTAACCACAAGGAACCACTACACCAGTTGAGGTTCTACGTATTTATCCACCCTAGCTGCATAGTTTTGGGATGTTCCATCTAAACCAGTTATGGCCTGGATTTACTTCACTTTTGGGTTTTAGGATCCTGAGAAATCGTTATGCCAACAGGGGTATCTTGGGTTCTGTCCCCATATACTCATCCAGACCACCAGTACTTGCTAGTCCCAGAATTCCCATACTTAGTCAACGTTAATGTAACTAGCTGTAAATCTGAAAGTTAACTCTCCTTGTTTCTGGTAAAATTGTTGAAACCATTAAAGCGGTACAGTAATTCACAAAGCCACAATATTCTTCCTTCCAGAGCCCAGCTGTTTAATATTTTATAACTGGAGCTTATACAAATGTTACTGCAACAGAACATATCTACTAACTAAACACTCATACAAGGGACTGATCACAGTTCTGTACTGTATTACTTATTCAGCCACTTTTCAGTTCAAAACTTATTAAATACACCTTAAATACAAGTTCTATCAGTTTGTGATTGGGGGATAAAAGACTCTGTTTGAATTCCAGGGTCAATATAAACAATGCAGTACCTTTTAAGAATCTATATCATATTGCCAAACAGCGTCTCTTGAGGTATTTTGCTGAAATTTTGCAGAGAAAAAAAACATTTAGAGAAGGTTACCCCAGTGTTTGATACCTGCAAAGGCTCCATCAAAAGGCATTACAAGACACTAGCAAACTTAACTCTGCTCTCCTAATATGGCCCTAGCATTTTCAAGCTACAGATGTTACACCCTCCAAGTTTCCAGCAGCCTTTCACTCCACAAGTCTCCTCCATTCCTTCATTTTCCTCAATTCCAGGGATACATTCTACTTGTAAAATGAATTAGAAAAACAGCGCTCCACTAAGCACAGCAAGAACAAGCAGGCAGTTAATTTTATGATATTCCCCAGACAACAGTAGCATACCTTTACTAAGGCTTTGGAAGCCTATCAGCAGAGGTTGTGCTACCTTGATTGAAGGCATTTTCCTTCACATTCTTTTCTCTCTGTATCTGCAGTGCTTTCAGCACTTGGCATCCCAAATGGCCGCAGTAAGGCAAAACTTTAAGCCACATACCAAACCGAAAACAGTAAGGCACATCTGTGTTCAAAGTTAACCGACAAGCTCTCTTGGTACTTAGTATTTGGTACTTGGTGCTCAGTGCTTGGTTCTCAGTTCCTCAGCACTCAATACACGGGAAAGTTAAATTCCAGTCTGGATAAATGCCTATTGCTGAAATAACTCAGGTTTCATTCAGCAAATAAGGATTTTTCATAACAAAAAATCCAACAAAGTTGTTCAGCACAAAATCACCTTTCTAATGGTGCTATGCAGTCATTTCTAATCAATTTGGTTTGCAAGTAATACAGAGAAATAGTGATGATGACCTGAGAAGTGTCCAGGTCAAACAGGAAGTCTTTAGCTGCTGACTGAAGCAAAGAGAATTTTAACAATGCTAAGCTTCAGGGAGTGATGGGTAACAAAGCAGCAACATGGCTCCTGCAGTGAATTGAGTGCAAGGAGCACTGGGCACTCTGTGGAGTAAGGGGGCTAACAGGAAAGAGCTGCAACAGCAATCGCCAGCTGGGAGCTTGTCGCTGGCACAGTTTTATCTGCAGAGCCTGGCAGTACTGGGCAGCTCCCCATCTAGCAGCCTAAAACCTCCACACCAACATACTGGTTATACTGACTTGTAATCCAGCAGTTTTGAATACTGTATAACACAAAAATGTAAAGGGCAGAGAGAGCGTTTTGAGCAGCTGGGTTACTAAATGGGGTGCTTGAAGATTTGTTACATACTTTGACAATTTCTCCATGTGTTCCATTTCCACCTAACATATCAGTGAAAAATAAAGAAAAAGAAAAGAAAAATAAGAAAAAACTACATTACAATTGTAAGTTCTCTACAATTTAAGATAATAGTGTTATCATACCATTTCCATCATGTCGTTAATAGCAACCAGTGTTGCATCCTGTTTTTCACACTCTGCTTTGCTATCTTCTCTTTTCAGGAGTTTTTTTGAAAAGAAGTAGCATCTTTCTTCATGCATCTTCCAGTCTCCATGACAACAAACAAGTTTAAATTCTTGGATAAAAAGAGAAAACAGCAATGAAGTACATTACCTAAATAGAAATTAACTTCCAATACTTTTGCAGCTTTGCCTGTGAAAGCAATGAAAATGAAGGGTTGGTAGGGGGGAGGGGATTTTGCAATGTAATTAAGTGCATGAGAGGAATGCAAATTAAGTTGCAATCTATACAGTTTCTAATGAAATAATGTGCAGTGTTACCAAAATGCAGAAAACTAAAACAATATTTTTATTAAAAAGGTGTTTTTAAAACCGTCATGTTATTGCATTTATTGATACAAAAAAAATAATATATATACATATTGAATAGCATTAACAAATGAGAACTGTCTCAATATGACTGATTTCTCAAAACTTACATTAGGCTTTCTTTAAAAAAAAATAAACAAATAATGTTCTAGCCCTAATGGTTCCAAACATTAACATTTCAATGCATAACTTCATTAAAATGGGATAACTTTGGAACCCCTAATGTTAGAAGCTCAATATGTTGAAAATGAAAGCTTGGAATCAAATATATTGATTTATTGACATATATAGTGTTGCTGAATGTTTCATGTATGATATATAAAAATAAAATGGTTCACAAAATGATTTTAATAATGTGTTTTTAACAGCATATATCAACATGCATTTATGTATGACTGTATTTATTTATTTTAATGTTTCACAAAGATTGATGAAATAATGTTATTTTAAAGCATATATCAAAATTCATTTATTTATTGATTGGATGAATGGATGGATGGATGGATGGATTGATTGATTGATTTGAAAATTGGTGACTGAGAAAGGCACACTATGCTGAGGCTCTTTTCCAGCTGCAGGGTGGGGTGGGGTAAACAGGATATAAAATACATAGCATAGACACTGTTCACAGTTACAAGAAAAGTGCAAATCAGAGAACTCAATGATACAGTAGTAAGTGGACAATAAATGACCCTGGCAAAAGCAACAAAACTGAACATTTCAGATGCAACAGTGTCAGGATAGGAGGCAAGTGCATTGGGGACTGTTAGGTAGAGGAAAAACAGGAGCAGGGAAAGGGAAGAGAAGGCAAGGGAAGGAAGGAAGGGGAAGGGAAGGGATCTGATATATGAGAGAGCTGAAGGAGACAATGAAATGGAGGAAAATGGGGAGCTTGTTTCAAAGTGAATGAAGTCAATAGGAGAAGGCTTATTGCCAAGTCAAGGTGCCAGGATGTGGAATGGTGAAGATGCAAGAATACATGGAATCAAGGGAATAGGAGGCAGAGGGAATGATGGACGGGAGAAATGAGATGTAGGAGGTAAGGGACCCAAACCAGTATCTGGATATGAATGAGGCATAGGGCATCTGGGGAAATGAGGGTAGAGGGGGAATGGGTAAGGATGAGTAAAGTGAGCAATGCTGAGTACTGGAGGTGGAGTTGGTTGAAAATTGGCAATAGATGTTGTAGAAGGTATCCAGTCTGGCCAGAGAGGTGAACAGGGTGGTGCCATACAATAGATGATGTCTGCATAGTCAAAGACTGGAAGCACCATTTTGCTGACAAGCTGTCAGCAGACTGGCAGAGACAGGCAATCTTTATTGTGGTACAAAGCATAAAGTTTAGGTCAGAGGTTGGCATGGATGGAGACAATGTGGGCTGTGAAGTCAAACTTGCTGCATAGCCACAGACTGAGGTACTTGAAAGAAGGAACCACATCTAGAGGTGAGCCATCCAAGATGAAGAAGGGGATCATGGATGCAGTTTGGCCAGTTACTGGCTGCTGCCAAAGGTTATGGACACAGCTGTTTTTTTTTTTTGTTTGTTTTTTGTGCTGAACTGGAGTTGTTAGATTTGTACCAGTGCAGGATGCTGTCAAAGATCTTGCTGGAGTAGACCTTTCATGACAGGGTGGAGGGACCAGATGTGTAGATGACTGTGTCATTTACATAAGTTTGAAAATATAAGTTGGTACATGCCAAGAGGAGGTTGTTAAGGAAAATGGAGTTGAGTATGGGACCCAGCGTGGACCCTTTTGGGACCCACACATGGATGGTAAGAGGCATTACCAATCTGTGCCAACTGTAGACAGCCCATAAGGTAAGAATGGAACAAGTCAACAGTGGGATCAGAGAGGCCAGCTGAACTCAGCTTATTCAGGAGGAGAGAGTTGGACAATGAGTAGAAGGCCTTGGCCAAAATCGATAAAGATGGCAGACGTGATGTGCCCCTGATCCATCCCTGAAAAGACAGAATCAGTTATACCTAACAGGGAGGAGACAGTGTAGTGATCCTTCCAGAAATCAGAGTGGAATGGGAAGAGGAAATCAGATGCTGATGTACACGAACTTCTCTAACAACTTTGTATGGGAGGGGATGGGGGAGATTGTCTTGAATTTACTGGGAGAAGAAGGGTCCCCCCTTTTTGAAGTGGTATAACTTTGGCCAGCTTCCTGTACTATGGGACACCATTGAGCCAGAAGGACAGATAGAGTATGTGATTCAGATGAGATGCAATGGCAGGAGCTGTGATATAGAAATGTATGAGATCCAGCCCATTAGGGCTGGATTTCCACAGGTTGAGAGCATAAGAGGCAGCCAGAGTTCTTTGGAGTAACGGGAGAAAGGAAACCCTGGAAGGAAGGGGAGGAGAGGGGAGGAGAGGAAAATGAGTGAAAAATAGGGTCTGGAGAGGGAGTGGAAGGAGGGCACAAGTGGTGAAAAACTTATTGAAGTGAGCAGCAACAGAGGAGGGGTCTGACACATGTCAATCATTACCTGAAGGACTGGAGTATGGAATGCTTGAGAGGGTCAAAATGAGGGTGAATTAATTTATGCAGAACATTGGGATGGTGTTAAGTTTGTTCTGGAGGTTGGTCTAGAAATATTGTGATTCTGTAGCCTGGACAGCCTTTGTGCGGGAGTTTGTGCTAGGCCTATACCAGAGAAGTTCAGGAAGGGTGGGAGATAATTTACAACATGCCCAGGTGAGATCAGGGGACTTGTGCTGATCAATATGTTTATGGGTAGTCATGGAGTGATGGTGAGTTTTGACCCTGGATTTTTTGAGGGGGGCATTTGTGTCCAAAACAGAAGAGAATTTGGAAAGGGTAATATCATAAGTGGAGTGATAGGCTGTCCATTCTGTTGCAGTAAGGTCACACAAGATATCAATGACATTTTGTGACCAGAGAGATCTGATCCAGATCTGTTTTGGGGAGGAGGGTGGACACCAGACCTTCCAGATGCAGATCATCCCTCAATGGTCACTGTTAGCATTCAGCAAGATATGTGTTGCAACAATGTGGTTGTGATGGGAGGAAAGAATCCAGTCCAAGAGGGTGTGATTTGGGAGTAAGGGTTGAGCTGTGTAGGTTCAGTGATAATCTGGGTGAGATTTAGGGATTCCGCCTTGTAGGTGGTGGGACTGGAGGCCAGGGAGAGCCGAATTACATTGAAATCTCCCAAAAGAATGAGCTTTACAATTGTGAAATGAGATGAGATGAGATGAGAGTGTAGAGATAGGGTCAACCAGGAAGCAGGATGGTATTTCAACTCATTACCTCCAGGAAACGCCTGTAGTTGGCCACAAAATCATCCCCTTTGTCGTCCACAAAAACTTCAGTCAGCAGCTAAAGACTTCCTGTTTGACCTGGACACTTCTCAGGTCATCATCACTATTTCTCTGTATTACTTGCAAACAAAATTGATTAGAAATGACTACATAGCACCGTTAGAAATGTGATTTTGTGCTGAACAACTTTGCTGCTGATACTTTGTGCATATCACGCATACTTTAGGAGTTATTCACATTTGTTTATGGTATGGTGTGAATGGCTGACATTTGTCACTCTAGCCTCGCCTAAGCACCTTCAATAAAATGGGAAAAATACATATTTTATATTATAAAAATTGCTTTTTAGTACACAATTACTTTTGTATCTACATCTAATGTAGGGATATTAAATTTGGTGTTGCTATATTATATGATATATTTTCCTACCAAAAACATTGCCTTTTTTAGTGAAAGAAAACACTTTTTTTGCTACTTTGACTAGCATAGAAAAAAAATTAATTGCTTATAATTAATTGCATAGCACCATTGGAAAGATAATTTTGTGCTGAACAACTTTGACACTTGTACTCTGTGTGTAGCACTTACGGTTCATGAGGTATTCCATTTGTTTGTGGCTTGCTGATTATGGCTGGATTTTGCTTAGAAAAGCCCATGATGCAATGTTAAGAGTATACAGGACACAAGTGGTAGAACTCTCAAATAGCTCATGTAGAGTGAATGAGTTATGTGAGGCATCAAGTACACAAATAAAGATGGGCAGAGTGGAGGAGATTAACAGCCTGACAAGGAGAATTCATGGGAGGAGGATGCAGCCTTTCTAATAGTCAGAGTGTAGGACAGGCTCTGAGATGCATAGATGGCAACACTAACCCCCACATTTTTCCCATTCTGCCTGAGCAATTGATAGTCAGTAAAGGTGAGGCTAGAGTCTGCCATCCTTGAAGAAAGCCAGGATTCCAAGATTCAGAGGCTATCTGGAAGGTATTTTGAAATCCAATCAAACCAGAGGCTCAGTTTTGGAAGGAGGCTCCAAGCACGAGGTGAAAAATGCTCAACCCTTTGGAGGCTGGGAAGGCAGAGAAGGAGGGTAGGGAGTGGCAGAGTAAGACTCCACCTAACCAGAAAGGAGAAAGGCCAGAAGGAGAAGCAACTGGATGGAGTTGGATTTCCACACCCATGAACAGGAGGGCAGGAGGGAGCAGGAAAGGAGAAGAAGGTGCGATGGAGAACTCTGGTTAAGAGAGAGAGAAGACTGACAGATAGGGTGGAGGATGTAAAAGGGAGGCATGAGGGACAGGTAAGTTGAGGGTCAGAATAGGAGAAGAGATGGTGAGATGGGGAAGGAGGTGGAGGGGGTGGGAGTAGTAGAGGGAAAGTGATGAATCAGAGGAGGGCAATATACATTGTAAACATGTGCAGAGATGGCAATAGTCATCTATTATGCAATACATTGGTTTACGAATACAAGTTAAAATATGATCAAGCACCGTAAAGTTGCACCTATTATGTGACCTAAGCAGTGAATGTGTAACTTAGAATGGCAATACCCAACCACTAACAAAAATATAAGATAGCTACAACAGGCTGGAGATGTGCTGTGGAGAACGGATGTACTGGGTCAAAATGTTGTACGCTTAATAGTGTATTTCATTATAGCACAACCTGGACATATGCGCTCTCTGAGTTGGACCCCTACCAGAGTTAGAATCTTAAGTGGAGTCCTAGGGTGCAGCCCCCATAATGGGGGTGGGAAAGAGCCCCTACAGAACAAATGTAATCTGTGAAATCACTTAGCTTGGTGCGCACCGCATTCTGCAGTCGACATATTGACCCCATGCTGAGAATGACATGCAGAATACTGAGAGGACTTAGCTAGTGCAAATAAGCAGGGTGGTGTATGGACAAGTAGAATGTAAAACTTAAGATGGCAATGGCTGAGATAAGATTATAGAAGACAATGCAAAATATAGTGCACCAAACAGGGTTATACTAGGAGTCAGCAAAATGATAGGAAATAGAGGTGTGAGAAAAAAAACCTTTTGCCGGTGGAAATGAAGTGAAAGTGAGATTCTCACTTCTGTGAATGTTTGGAAATCCATTTCTGAACTTTCCTGGAAATTCCGCCTCCGCTGCATTGCTGCCTGATATAGAATTAAAGTAATTCCCTGGTGGTTAGCTGTTCCTTTCCCCACCCAATATTTAAAAAAAATACCCCAGTAATCTCTGATGGGTAGTGGTCCCTCACCTCACCTAACTAACTGCCCCTTATTAAAAACAAATAATCATGTAATCCATGGTGGCTTGTAGTCCCTCCCCCACCTGACCATGAACCCCATATTTAAAAAAAAATACAATGGTAAGTCCTGGTAGCTAGTGGTCCCTCCTTCCCACCTAATAATGTGCCCAATATTTAAAAGAAATGCTGCTACATCATATTCTTTCAGTTAACACCCATCATCATAATCCCCTACCAAATAGTGAAAAAAAAAAAACTTTTCTCCCCCGGGGTCTATGGACGTTCTCCCTATCCCCAATCTGTGAATTACAAGTTTCATCCCTGGTGGCCTAGTGTACCTCCTTCCCCCCACCCTTGCAGGAAATGTCCCACCACAGCTCCCTCATCCCAAACCCAAAAGCAGGCCACCAGGACAGCCCTACTCTCTCATCTATAGCAGGCAGTCCACTAAGCTATCAATGAATGAAAGTGTGTTTGTCATGCATTCATTCATTAATAGCTCAGTGGGCTGATGACCATGGTAAAGAGAGGAGGGTTGTGCCAGTCAACAGCTCTCTGGTTTGGGATGTGGGGAAGTGGGGTGGTGGGACATTGCCTGGAGGGGTGGGGGTACACAAGACCACCAGGGATTAAACTTTTAATTCACAGATTGGGGATAGGGAGGGTGGGAAGGTCACTAGAATACCAGGAAGGAAAGTTTGCTGGTTTTTTTTCACTTTACAGTGGGGATCAGGATAGGGGATTGTTAAGTGGAGGGCATGATGTTCTGGACTGGCTGGGTGGGTTATCAGGTGGGGAGGGACCGCTAGCCACCAGGGATTACAGGAGTATTTTTTTTAAATGGCCAGGTGATCGGGTGGTGAAGGACCACTAGCCACCAGGAATTTTTATTTTATTTTGGGCAGGGTTTGGGGACCACTGGACACCACAAATTACTATGTTTGCTTTCTTCCACCACTATATGAGTTAAACAGGGCAAAATGTCATCCAAACCTTTGGAAGATTTTCAATTTGTCACATGCAGAAGGTTGGAAACTTCCACAAAGGTTACAAAATTTTGCAGAAGTTTCGCTATGGAGTAAAAAAACAACTTTCACACACCTCTAATGGGAAAATGAAACTAAGGGTGCAGGCAGCAATACCTAGTACAATACTATGAGCACACAATACTAGGAACAAAGGCTCTGTGGGAGGAATTATATCTCACCTTGACAGGGTGATATTATACAGATTGTATAACTTTAAGCAAAGTAGGTTCACATTATTGTAGGTGAAGCACAGTCTGGCATAGCACTCACTTCATGTGGAGAGTTGTGACAGAGTTAGGAGGCAGGTCTGTGGAGCAGCATGGCCAACCAACAGCTGACATCAGGCAGACTTCTTAGATGTCCTTATTCCTGCTGCCCTTTAAACTCTGCCCCTCTTGACTGAAGGAACCAGGGGCAAGTGGCAAGGAAAGCCCTTCCCACAACATGCCACACTGGCTGGTAGCACTAAGGGGTCCACTGCTGGGCTTCAGTGGTCAAGATCGACTCAAGAATTAGCTAGTAATATGAGGAAGGAGTCAGAAGGATTGTGTGAAAACCCAACCTCAGTGCTCCTTGAAGAATGCAGGCATGTGGCAAATGTGATGATACACCATTAGATAGCAGTGCTGAAATCTGATTTGAAAACAATGCTTCTACAAGCCCATCCCATGATGTCCCTGATTGGCTGGTGGCACAAGGGAGTCAATAGCTAAGTGTAAACATATAGCAGCACAGGGAAGCCATAGCATTATCACCTAGTCATGTTTTTCAGAATACAAGCTTTCATTTATCAAAATAAGTTTCTCAGTATAACAGTTCAAAAGTTAAAGCTTTTGAAACATAATTTCAAGCATTATAAAATACTGTAGCAAATTATTTTTGAAATGGTCAGAAGATATTAGCGGTTGTTCTGATTTATCATCAAGACATTCTTTTATAAATATATGTGATGGAGAATTACTTTTAAACTGCATTTAAAAGTGCATTTAAAACATGCCACAGAATTATTTTCCCCTTTTGTATGTGCAGACAATTCCAGTGGCATATTGTTTTCCATCCTGATACAGTGCAGCATTGTGTTGTTGCCACACCACAGTTCACTGCCCATCAATAGCATTACCATCATTGCTCAATGTATTCTGAGCTTTGCATGTGATTGCATTGCATGTCCAGAAGAGGTATGGCTTTCTGAACAGACTGTTGTGGCCATATGTCAATTCAGCAGTGCTTCACCTACTTCCAACTGAAGTCTCAGGTTGATTACTGAGTTACTGTAAGTAACATTTATTCACTGCTGTTTCTCACATGAAAACAGGTTTGGCAGTAGAGATTGGTGAGGAAGGTAAACTTTCTTTGGAGAATTAAATTGTAAAGCTGCCAAAATTAGCAAAGTGTAAAGTACCAGCACTGCAAAAATTTCATGAGGCAAGTTGGCTCTTTTTCCATGCAAATTGACACAAATTTGCCAGTAAAGTTGTCATTTCATGAAAAAGTCACCTGACAAAATTGTCACTTCGTCAGGAAAACTCAGTGAGACATGGTGAAATG
Source organism: Neoceratodus forsteri (assembly GCA_016271365.2). Classification (NCBI taxonomy): domain Eukaryota; kingdom Metazoa; phylum Chordata; order Ceratodontiformes; family Ceratodontidae; genus Neoceratodus; species Neoceratodus forsteri. The sequence goes on from CM028138.1 coordinate 777,438,624, forward strand.
GTGATGTAGCAGTGAACGATAGTAATTTGTGAATGTGAATTTTACTATTGAACTGCAACTTGTAGTGAAGAAAACTTCCACTTTAACTTAGCAACACCAGTTATTGTAATTGTAATACCATGTAAACAACTTTCTGCTTTCTAGACAAACATGGCCATGTAATGGTCAACAAGGGACCTTTGGGGATACCACACCTGGAATATAGGAAACTATATAAAGAAATGACTAGGAAACTATATAAAGAAATGACCAATTTATTTATCTTTTTGTGATTAGTATTTTTCACACTGACATTCTGCTTGCAAAGCAAATGGCTTTAAGAAGTGTTGCAGTTAAGCAGTCACACTGTGCCCTCAAAACTACTTTGCTCTTTGTATATAAAAGTAGTCATAGAGTGGGCATAGAAGGACCTTTCTGGAATCCTGTACCTGGAATTTGGGAATAATACTCAATGAACTGGCTGAGATTTCTAAACTTTGGTGATTGCTGTTAATCCCACTGTGACCCTAGTTTTGAAGCCATTGCTGTTTGCAGTTTGGCAGACAAAACTAAAACTGTCTCTCACAAAAAAATTTCACCTCGTGTAGAAACATAGAAATCTAGACTTTGACAGCAGATAAGGACCACTTGGTCCACCCAGTGTGCCCATTTCCCTACCAATTGGATAAGCTGCAGATCCCAATTCACCCATAACCTAAACCCTGATGCTCACTCATGATCTAAACCACAAACCCATTCATGATCTTCACCTATAACCTACACCCCAATACCCACTCATCATATAATCCCCAACCCTTCCATGATCTAAATCCCAATCCACTCATAATGAAAATAACCTTTCCTCATGATCTAAACCCCAATACCAGGAAATAGACTTCAGTTCAGTGTGCTTTTCCCTACCAAAAACTCTAAATAAAATAAATAAAAAATACTGATCCATGCTCCAAACCCCAACCCTCAATCATGTCAAAACCCAATCCAAGAGAATGACTGAAAAATAAATCAGATGCTTATGCTGAAAATGCAGAAAATCTCTGCTGGAATAGACAATGAGTATGCAGCTCCTCCACCCATGGAAGTTATTTTGTTTCTTTAACTGTCACATACATCTCCCCAGGGCAGCCTAGCTGAGATGCCACACATCATATTGCTCTGCTTCCTTATTTTACAGATAAAAGAAATAGAAGAACAGGGAGTATTAGATCACATGCCCATGGTCACACAGTGAGTAACAAGGCTTGTGCTCTTTGCTCTAACCACTATACTGTACTGCCCCCTCTACTAAAGAGTTACTTGCAGTTTTAAGAAGATGCAGTTTGTGAAATTGTGTTATATGCTTTGTTGTGTAGTGGAAGCTTCATCACAGTTTGGTTACAACTGGTCTCCATGCACCTAGAATATCAACAGACTATTACACCTACTAATCAATGGGTAATGAATGCCTCAAAATCTCTACCTAGCAACAACCCTCCCCCCAATAAAAGCATCAGCCTGGTTCCAACAATCATCAGCCTGGTTCCAACAATCTTTCCAACTAGAATGCGCTGCAACAGCAGCATTGTACTATGGCTTTTGAGCTCAGTTACATCTTAGCTACAGTACATCCTGCGATCAAGCCCTAAAAAGATGAACAGATAAAGTGAACAATTAAACATGACTCATTTCCTGCGAGGGCTACCACTGCCTCATGCAGGGTAGTAGAAGTTACTTCTAAGACATTGAGCAACACAAAGGAAACTACAGCAGTTGGTAAAGAGGACACCTTACAGCACTCATTGTCCTTCCTGAATCTGCCAACAAGCCTGCTGTGAGTTCTCCAAACTCTCTGCTTCTGGAGGACACACTCCTCTTAACACAAGCACTGTGAGACCAGTAACAACTACCTCAGAGGGGAGGTTCTCCACAACTGTTTATCAGAGTTCAGAAACTTTTCTCTCCCTCTCCTTCCAGTCTGGACTCACTGCATAACACAGATGTGGCTGCTCAGGTTAAATCTCATGTCAACTGAATTCTAAATGGGTGTGTCTCCATAAATATTGAAGGCCAGACAACTACAGCAGACAAAGAAATAAAACCCTCATGCACAAGGTAGGATGTTGCCATAAAATAAATGTGAAGACTGACAATGAAGACCTGAACTGGAGGTTCCTCTTCTCGACCAATCCACGTATCACCCAACTCTAATGTGCATCTAAATAATTTTAGTGTTCCCACAGCAGTCCCCCACCATCTGTTCTTATTGCAGAGTAAATTTTAACCCTACTCTTCCACTCTCCCTGTACCTACACTGCATATAACAACCTAACTAGCTGGGAAACTTGCACCTACCAGAAGGGGTTTACCACTCCTTGCTAGGAATGTGTAGGTGCGAACTCCAATGGACAAGAGACATTACAAAACACATGGCTAGTATAATGGTTGTCAGAGAACTGTTTTGTGATTCTGTACACAGAATTTGGCATTTATTTATAAAGATATGGTTCGGTTATGGTCCCTTTTGTGATGGCTATCTATCACACAATGACCCTGGTTTCACATTGTGCCCTTGAATTGTCTGGAGTCATGGGCATACACTGTAAGAGCAAATATAGTACTATACTGCATGCTTACCAAGTAATTCTCAATGATTACTATACAGTACTTTATCACTGGTTATGTACTTCTCAAAATAGTTTTTCCAAATTTGTGTCCCTTGATAAACTAAACAAGATCTTTTGGAGCATTCTCCACAGTGTCATTTTTTGCAAGAAAGGGCAGGTCTCCATGGAACCAAACTTAAAGATAATCCACTAAACCTCCATGTCTTGGGCTCCATATCCGTGAGGGGCCTCACATCAATACATCTTTTTGAGGGTGGGAACATGGAATCATCAAGGCACTTTGTCCATGTAAATTGACATAAATCTGCCATTGAAGTTTTCATTTCATGATAAAGTCACCTGACAAAAGTGCCACTTTGTGAGGAAAATTCAGTGAGAAGTGGCGGAATGGTGATGTGGGAGTTTTGCAAAGTAATTTGTGAATTTGAATTTTACAATTGAACTGGAACTTCAGCAATAAAGAAGCACTTCTCCCCTCAATGTAGCAGACACCAGTTATTGCAATTGTAATAACCTGCAAACAACTTTCCCCATTCTAGATAAACATGGCCATGTAATGGTCAACAAAGGACAATTTTTGGATCCTGTACCTAGAATAAAGGAAAAAGCATAAAGAAATGGTCGATGTATGTACCCTTTAGTGACTGCTGTTTGTCATACCAATACCCGACATTCTCAGGATTTGCTCCACACTATTCACATACTGGATATAAATATATCCACCACCTCTCTGAGGGTAGATTGGGTTCAACTAAACCAGGTGCATTCTGCATGTGCATAACTGAGCGGGGAGCAATCTGAGCATGCTCTCTTTGCTCTTGATTGACTTATGAAGCATTTGGGGAAAAACAGTAACGCGTTAGCCACGCAGTTAAAGCAAACTGAGATGTCTAGATTGATCAAGGGTATTCACTCTGGGTCTGATGGTAGAGCTCTAACCTCCCAAGGGACATTGTTGAGGAATTTAAAGGTTTTATGCTGCTTTATTTGTGGAGGAGAACACTGACCTGACCTCTTTAATACAGGATTATCTGTTTTCTGCCAAGCTCCCCTCTTTGTCTTTAGACTCAGTTTCCCTGTTGCCAGGCCCCATAACCAGAATGGAGATAGATAGAGCATCTTCTCCTTTATATTGGATAAAGCCTCAGGCCCTGCCAGGTTTTCCCTGAATTTTAATGAGCCCATAGGGAAGAACTCACCCCCACAACAAATGTCTGTAATTTCTGCCATCAACACGATGCAGTTCCTGATCATTTTTTGGAGGCCTTCATTACCTTGCTTCTGAAGCCAGACAAGAATCTTGAGGAAGTAAGTAATTGTCATCCTATCTCTTTGCTAAATGTTGGCAAATATCTTGGTAAACAGACTGGCGCAAGTCTGGCAACCATTAATTGGAAAGGAGGAAACTGAATTTATGTGGGGGCATCTGGTTTCAAAGCATATGAGAAAGGTATTACATTTGCTTTTGACATTAAGAGAATCGGGTATCCCTGTGGTGCTGGTCTCCCTGGACACTGAAAAAGCTTTTGATAGGGCTTCTTTGTGTTTTTTTTATTTAACACATAATCCACATTTGATTTCCCTGAGAATTTCACAAAATGGATTTGTTTCCTGTACAATGCTCCAACTGCCCATATTTTTTGTAATGAGGTTCTTTCAGAATATTTTCTTCTCCAAAGGGGAATGTGGCAAGAGTGTCCTCTGTCTCCCTTTTTGTTTAATCTCTATTAAAAGCCCCTTATGAGACATTTTGTATAGCATACTTTAATTACTGAGATTTCTGTAGGCCCTGTTACTTACAAACTTTCAAAATTTGTGGATGATATTCTGTTCCAACCTACAAACCTATCAGTACCATTACCTGCTGTTATACTTACCTGATCAGATTTCAGTCATTTATCAGGTTACATATTAAATTTGTCTAAAACTGTAATCTTTCCCCTGAATTCAATCACTTATAAAATCAAATTTTTCTTTGGACATGCAACCATGTTGGTGTCCTAATGGTTTGAAATATGTGTGATCCATTCAATGCAAAGAATGAAGAAGTTAATTACTCTTAACTAATTACCCTTAACAAGTATCATTAAAGGGGATCTACAGTATTGGTGATTACTTCCACTTTCTCTATTGAGGAAACTTTCTGTAATCTGAGTGAATGCCCTTCCCAGGATTTTTTATCCTTTTTACTATGTTAGGAGAACCCTTGCAGCAGACTTGTTTTTCACATTTGTATAGGACTATATCTGAGTTCTTATGGAATGGTAAAACACCCTTATAGTTCAAAATAAATTGTTTTTAGAGAAGTGTCATGGAAGGCTCCAACTCCTGAATGTCATTTGGTATTACTTACCTTCACAGGCTAGTAAGTTGATGGTTTGGAGCCTTCCAGACATGGGTGAAGAACTTGGGCAGGTTAGAACCCAGTGGAAGTAAACAGAGAGCTACTACTGCTCTATCTTTGGCATTTCCCCTCATGCTTTACCTTTTCTATTGTGGTCAAAGCTTCCTAAAAAGCTTTGTGATACTCCTATAGGGTGGTTGGTGCATATCAATACAGTAACCCCTCGTTATACCAAATAGTTTGGGAGCCATAAAATGCATTCTTTATAGCTCCACATAAGTTACAATGAGGGACGCTAGAATTCTCCACTACTCTACTACTCTACAGAGCCAGCACATGTCACCCACAAACAGTACTACATATTTGCTTAAAGACAGACATTGAACTAGTGGGTACAGTAGTTTTAGTCTTTTCTGATTTATACAGTAATGTGAAATAGCAGCAGATGGCAGCTAATTAACACGCCGACTGCCCCTCACTTCCTACACTCACAAACTGCTACCACACATCAGCTTCTTAAGTTTTGGGATGTAAAATATTACAGTACTTATTCCTTTGCTGTTTTGTTTGAATTTGTGACCACTGTTATTGTTAAGCACCCTCTGCGTGTCCCCACATTCTCCCTGACTTGTTCTTTTGATTGGGTGACTCACGGGCTCTCAGCAGGGAGAAGGAAGGAAGGGCTGGTGAAGCTTCTCAGTTCCCCCAGTGCAGTTGAAGATACTTTGCTGTTCTCTTGTGTCCACACAAGAGAAGTTAAATAATACCATTGTACACATGCAGAGTTTCCTGTATGTAGTTACAAGTCCCAGTCTCACATAAATCTAGTAGTGCGCGACTGAGCAAGTGCAGACTAGTGAGCAGGTGGAAGCAGAACCACTGAGTGCAGAGCGGCAGAGAGGAAAAGGCAGCGAAAATGAGACAGACACCCATAGCATGCATAAAGGCAGATAGGTGGGTGAGCAGTGGGCAAAATAAAGTTTCAGTACTAACAGAAATCTTTTTTTGTAATACAGTAAGCATGTTTCTAAGCTACAGTGGCATCCACCCACCCAACTCTCAGACCACAATTGAAACATAGGGCTTTCATTATACCTGAGATTTCACTGTAGTGGAGTTCGCTATAGTGAGGGGTTACTGTACTTAGTTATGCTGGCTTCTTGATTATGTTATACATTGGGATCTCCAACAACATATTCACTTAATCCCCAATTTTAATATTGGTAAGCAGTCCATTCATTTTACTTTTATGGGATATGATAATTTTCATACTTTAGCTGATTTAGTTTAAGGAGATAGTTTGTTCACGTTTGAGAACTTTGTTATTAAATATTCCATACCCCATCAGGCCAGCACGGTGTTTGATTTTTTTCATCTTGAACACCCTTTTAAAGATTTTCTTCTCCCCTGCCCCTGGTCTTTTTCAGATGGCTCAGCCTACCATCAGTTATTAGAGTTATCATCACAGTCTCATGCAGTCTCTGCTTTATATAAATCACTTAGGGATCTGATTTGATCTAGAAAATTGGTCAGCTGTGTCTTTTTGCAGGGGGAATTCTCAGCATCTGGTCTGGACTCTGGAACCCTGCTTCTCTGGGAATATATTCATAAATATCTTAAGGTGGATAAATTGCATTTAATCCATCCCAAAATAGTTCACAATGCCTATTATACTCCTTTGCGCTTATTTAATTTTTGGAAATTGACAGATCTGCTTTGTGTGAAATGCAAGAACCATGAAGATACCTTAAAATACTTACTTTGGGACTGTCCCCAATTCTGGAATTTTGGAACCATACTAAATCCCATCTGGATCCACTGTTAGGGTTGCAGGATTGTTTAACTTCAGAGTTGTGCTTATTAGGGGTTGGAGTCCATCAATTAACAGGTGCTCAGTGATATCATATCACCTTAATATCTGCTGTTGCTAAACTGGGGATCTTGAGACATTGGTTAGATACTCAGAACCCTAGCTTCAGGGAGGGCCGTATGGAGATGTTGACCGTTTTTAGAATGGAAAAGTCAGTGGCTAGCTTGAGGCATAACCTCTCTTCTTGTAAGAAGAAATGGGAAAAGTTGGATGTTCTCTTAAATGTGTCTTAGTTTGAACACACTACCCACCATCTTACTTAATGTAGTTTACCCTCAAGGGACCATTTGGAAGAGGCTGGAACTCCTTGGGCTGGATGGTAGATTGTTTCATTTTTAAGTTTTGTTATATATTGGAATTTTTGGAAGAATGTTCACTTATCATTTTTTGTTCCATTTGACAGATATGCCAATTCAGTCTATTTTATATTTATAACTCAATGGAATATCACCCTGTCAAAATGTGTGTAATTGCCATTATGTTTAGGTTTTGCTATTTTACCCTGTGCTGCTGTATTGTTATATTAAACTCAATAAAGTTTACTAAGTTAAAAAAAAAGTATACCAGTAACCCGGTATACTGATCAGTAATGCACTGTGTGGTGTAGTAAAGAGGTGATACCACATTACTGCGGTCTGGCATGCCGGACTTTAGCAGTTGTTGAAATGCTCTTCCTCACTTAACCACAGAATGGCTCCAAGAGCTGTCAGAGCAATACTGTGTGCCTGAAGCATGGATACATTTTATCCCCCAGAATTTACCAGCAGATGGCATCAGGTTGCAGTGTGGGGACCTTGTCAGATTGAAACTGGCTGTTTTTTTTTCAGTCTTTAAATGGACAGTGTCAGATTGAGAACTGTTTTTTTTTTTTAGATTACAATAAAATAAAATAAGGATTTCAACCAATGGGATCCTTGTTTCTGCAGTAATTTATTTTGTGATTTCTACACTTTGTTGTGATTTTTAAATAACACTACCTTCAGAGGGTCACCTTGAAAATTGCTGCTGATACAGTATGTACTGTTTCCATTCCCACTTTCTGTCCACCATTGAAATTATCCCTCCCACTCCCTCCCTCAGTGTGCTGTCCATCCCTATCTACTCCCTTTCCTGGCTCTGGTTTAAACTGAAAATTCCAGGAATATATTCATTAATATACAGCATTTCAGCAGAAGTCAGAATATGCATCCCCATCCCAGCATTGGTACTACTGAAATGATCCCTCCCACTCCCTCCTTCTGCCTGCTGTTCACCCTCATCCACTTACATCCTGGCCCCAGTCCCATGTAAGTTATTCCTCCTACTTCCTCCCCTGTGTGCTGTCCACCTCCACCCAGACTCTGGTTTTAAAAGAGCAACTGTGCTCTTCAGTATGTGCTTTCAAAAATAAGGTGTATCACCTGTTACAATTTACTAGAGAATATGTTTTTGTTTCACTTTTGATGCTTCTTTCCAAGATTTACAGCACATATTGCTAGTCCATCTAAAATGTCTATATAAAAAACATTTGTCTCTCCCCTTTTAACCTTACAGTGCCTTGGTTTATGACACCATAGTCCTCACCATGACAACAGACTGTGATATCACAAATAGCAATTATGCGGTTTGCAGGAGAGAGTCAGATACAGTTTGACAGGCTTAGCAAAATAAGTACTGCATTATACACAATATGTAATAGACTAAGAGCAGGGGAAATTAACTGAAATATCAAATAACAAGAAAACAATATTTTTTTTTTTTGAAATTCTCTTTTTATTATTAAAATTCACACTGTAGATACATTAATATAGCCAGAACATCTCGATGTAATACAAATGTCCAATATAATCCAGAGTTAAGTATATTATACTTCAGTAGCCTGACAAAGAAGGAAGAAAAAAAACAACTGACTGCATTGAGAGAAGCTAGAAAACATTAAACAGGATAAACCAGATCAGAAAAAAAAAAACCCTCCCCTTCCCCCCCATGAGGGCGTCACCACTGGGAAAGAGGTTTAATAGACTAACCTTCGTAATCAGGTGTAATAAAGATTCGTAACCAAAAAAGACAGGCCAGGAGACTGATTCTACAAAATGACCAGGTGAGAGGAACTGAGCGTAGTATAGGGGAGAAAAACAGAGGGAAGCCAGGGAAGTCCATAACAGGAGGGATAAACTGCTTCTCACAGTTTCTTTATATTCCATGGGGTCACTATCAGTGAAGATACAGGGCATATAGCTTGCCCCATTTCTTCTGAAAAGTCAATGGGGAGGATCTAAAATTAGCAATCAATTTCTCCACTTTGAAACATTGGGACATTTCCTCCACCCAGTCTAGGTATGAGATTTCCAAGCTATCTGTCCAGTGTCAGAGGACCAGCCTCTTCACCGCCATAGAGATGAGTGCCATATGGTATTTCCTCTCCCTAACCCTGATATTTGCGTAATCCCCTATGATACAAATCTCTGGAGTGAAGAGGTCTTTCAAACCTAGTATGGGATCTAGTTTATCCTCAATTGTCTTCCATAATGGAGCAACTTTAGAGCAATGCCAGAAAATATGGGGGAGGTCTCCCTGCTCTATCCCACATCTAAAACATTTTGGGGGAACAGAGGAATCAAATTTTGATTTCCGGACTGGTGTGATATACATATTGTTAATTATGAAGTATTGGATCATCCTATTCCAATCTAGGGTGTTGTAAGTGTATAAATCTTTCCAGATTTGACCCCATGGAAATGGAGAACCAGAAGGAGACAACCCCCAGGTTTTGGAGCCGGTCAAAGGGATGGGGAGAACCAATTTCAAGAGGTAGGTGTATAGCTTAGACACCCCATGGGATTTAGCCGCACAGTCCCTAACCTCCGTTAGTAGTGGTTTAACAATTGAGGGGGGGACTGCTATGCCAAACTCTTTGTCTACCAGGTGCTTTAGTTGATATAACTTGAAGATAGCATTGGTGGGGATGTTCAAGACCAGGAGTAAGTTTGCTGTTAAGCCCTGCCTACCTAGCACATACAAATCTTCCACTGAGAGCCCTAAGAAAACAATAATGTTAAAATATAATTGGTGTAAATCTAGTGTTTTAAGCATTTTATTATAATAGTTGCTTTTTAAATATTTTAAACCTTTGATGTCCTTAATATGTCCTTATTATAGCTTTTGTTTAGCTGTACACATGGCTGAAGCTCTTCTTCTATATGGTTTTATTTAATTAGGTTTAAATAATTGTATAAATAAGCACTGAAATATGGCATCCATTCCCCATCCCAGCACTGGCACTATTGAAATGATGTCTCCCACTCCCTTCCTCTCTGTGCTGACTGCTCTCACTTGCTCCCTGTCCTGGCTCTGGTCCTGTATAAATTATGCCTCCCACTCCCTCCCTCTACCTGCTATCCTCCCCCCACCAGTTCCCAGTCCCGGCTCTGGTTTTTGTAAATGGTTAAAGATAAATCAATAAACCCAATATAGCATGGATGCATTGACAATGAAGCTGTCGAAATATGGCATAGCAAAATCCATAGTGTTGATAGGTGTAATTTTGCCTGTCAGACATTGAGTGTTTTTTTGTGGGAGGCTGCTCCACTGCACCCTCCATGTAGGGTGCTCCATCCACTGTACCCCCCCAAGTTTTAAATAATAAACTCTGAGTTGGAGATCACTCAGAAAGGGGGTGAAACACCTGTGAAAGTAAAGCTGGTGTACATTGGGTCAGTTACAGTGACAATCTTGAATGTGCGCTCAAAATTATCACAGTCATGGATTTCCATGTTGAATTACACTGACTGCGTCAATAATATACCTTGGATTTATGGTATAATTATAATAACTACAGCGTGTTTTTTTTCTGTTTTACTTTGCGTGTATTATTTTCTTTGTCAAAAAAATTATACATTGTTTTCTATGTGTTGTATTGTTGTCATGTGAAGTTGGGTAGATAATCAATAAAAGTATTTTTGAAAACAAAACTCTTATGTCTAACAAATGGGACAGATGGTTCTTTCTTTTCCATCTTACTATGGCTTTTGTTTAACTGTAAAATAGTCTGAAGTTCTTCTTTCATATGGTTTTGTTTGATGATGCTTAAATAATTGTATACATAAGCACTGAATATGGCACCCAGAAGTGATTACAAATAGATTTATTTCAACGTAAAACAGCAAAAATCACTAGAAATGATTTGTATCAAATGGTTGTCATTAATATATTTCAGCAGTAGTCAGAATATGTACAAAAATAGTAATAAGTAAAACTGCAACATTTATCAGATTACCATTTATAAATGAAAAGAAGATCTAATGAACTTGAATAGTTAAATTATCCCTCCCACTCCCTCTATTTGCCTGCTGTCCACTCCCACCTGTTCCCTATACTGGCAAGGGTATTATTGACATTATACATCCTACTTCCTCCCTCTGTGTGCTGTCCACCTCTACCTGCTTCCCATCCTGGCTCCAGTCCTGTACAAATTATGTCTCCCACTCCCTCCGTCTGTCTGCCCCCACCCACTCCCCATCTGGCTCCAGTTTTCTAACATCTGAAACCTATGATGCAAATTTAGTAACAGGCAGTGTTTATTGTTAATTATGGGTTTATGGTGGTATCGATGTTATATGTTGAGAATTAATTATGATAATCTTGAACATGAAAAGACTTAAGTCAGATTTTATCATTACTCCCAAAGTATGTAAATGGTTAAAGATAAATCAATAAACCCAATATAGTGTGGAATATTTATTATTTAATTTATGGTATAATTATGATAACTGAATCATAACTTTTTTCTTTTACTTTTCGTGCATTCTTTTCATTTTAAATAATTATATATTGTTTTCTATGTGTTTTGTTGTAATTGTCATTTGAAATTGGATAGATAATCAACATTATTTTGGAAAAAAAATCTCATGTCTAACAAATGGGACAGATGGTTCTTTCTGTTGTATGATCTACAATCCAAAATAAATAATTGAAAATTCTAGGAATATACTTAACAGACAAAAACAAGATTAACCTGGGCCAATACTATATGTATCACTGTAGTTGTCAGAGTCATATGTGTAATAAATTTGTGACCAACCCCTCCACTCCTGCTATGGTGCTGAACTAAAATGTTTTAGAAAAAAAGACTGGAATTGCAACCTTAATATAGCTAAGCATGAATGATTGTTAATGTACGTTAACTAAGGGGGCAGGTAGAGAGGGTTTTGGATCTGGCATTCATCCCAAAGTTATTTATTTATTTATTGGAATTTCAGAAACAACATTTGAGGAAGAACTCTTTTACAAAGAGTCTATGTCCATTAAACAGTACAAATACAGAAATAATTGAATTCACAGTACAAACACAGACATAGTTGAAATGGTACATAATTGCATTCACAGTGCAAACACATACATAGTTGAATTATCAGTACAGAAAGTAACAAAACATAGAAAACAGCTAAGAGTTTATTATAAGTTTCATTAAGGGTTTAATACTAAGTGCTGTGTGGCCTAAGGAAGTATATGTGAGAGAGGAAAATGTAGGATAGGGAGAGAATGGTTACTGAATGGAGTGTGGGATTAGAGTGTATCCCGTGATGTTAGTGCTGGGGATTGGGCACCTACAATAATGGCAACCAAATTCCCAGTGCATTTCTTCATAGCTACCATAGGGTAGGGTGACCAGATGTGGGTGTGGGTGAATATAGCAACAGGATGCCACTATACATATGCGAGCAGGGGAGCGAGCATGCACAGCAAGGGGCAGGAGGGAATGTGTGGGGTGGTGCCATGGTAGGTTGCTGAGCCAACCTCATGGCATGGTGGGTGGGTTGGTGGTGTTGGTCAGCAGGATACTGGGTTCAGGTCCAGGCACTGGTGCATTTTTGTTGCACCCAGCCCGATCCTTATTTTTTTAAATGTTTTCACCCCGCAACATGCACCCCCCTGGAGTTGAGAATCCCTAAGTGGGGGGATTGGGGTGAAGCCCCCCATTGAGGGGGTGTGGGGTGCAGCCCCCCCCACATAAAACATTTAAAAACTAAGTCCCCAGTTCCCTTTTGCTGTGCGCTGGTGTGTCAGAGTGTCAAAATACATTTTCAGCACTTATGACTTCTTGATAATGGTGATCACCTTAAGGCTTTTGCCATTATCACATAAATCCAGATAGACAAGTCCAGGAGGAGCATTGTCACTTTGCATTGCAGCTTTGGAGCTGAGAAGCTGGGGATGATGCATGTGAGAGTATGTGGTAAGGTGGGAGAAGGTGGTGTGAGAGAGAAAGAAAGGAGGTTATTGGAAACAGAAGTAGAGGGAGGAGAGGGGGAAGGAGAGGGAGAGACCAAGTGGGGGAGGGGAAGTATCATGAGAGTGGAGATTGATGGAGAAGGGGTGGGAGGGTCGAGAGAGTGAGAGAGAGGGGTGATGAGGTGTAAGACAAATGAGAGTGTGCAACCATTAGCAGAATAATAGCTATGGAGCATGAGGTATCAGAGTCTGGGGAGCAAAGGTAGGGAGTAGGGAGGGGTGGCCCATGTGAGTGAGTCTATGAGTAGTTGCTGGTAGGCAGGGTTGGTGCAGGTTTTGGAGACCTGTTCTTAACAGTTCAGCACTCACAGACATTCTTTTGCAGTAGAAACTGATTAAGTTTGACTTTGAAGGTTCTAGGGTTAGCAGCATTTAGAGTGTTAGCTGGGACCTCATTAAGCCACAGAGGGGCACGGTAGGAGAAGGGTCTTTGTCCAAGAGCTGTCATTCAGAATGGGACATGGAACAGGTGTAGTTCTTTATTCCTGGTCCTGTACATGTAGTTTGTTAAGGTAATCTGGTTGGTGATACAGGGAGGAGTTAGGCCTAGCATGGCTTTCCTACCTAAGAGGCATTTCTGGTATGAGATTCTATTCTTGAGGCTTAATATGTTTGCTTTCTTATAGAGTACTCAGGTGTGTGTTAGATGGTCAGCAATTAGTAACAGTCTGCAGATCTTGTTTGAGCTGTGCCTCCCTCTTGAAGGTGGTATCAGTTGCTGCTCTGTAAGCCATCAGGCCATAGTCAACCATGGAGAATATGGAGATATTTATGGAGAGCCTGGCAGCATTGCTAGTGAGGCTTTTCCTGTGCCAATAAAGTATCCTGAGTTTAGTATTTACTGCCTTCACAACCTGGTCAATATGCTGGCCATATGAGAGAGTATCATCTATTATTACTCCTAGGTATTTAAAAGAATGAACCTGTTCTAGAGGGGCCGACTTGTTGTCAATAAGTGTTAGTATGGGGTACCTCCTCTTTAACTGAGGGCTAAAGAGTAGCATGGGTTTGTTTGTTTTTGCAACTGAGTAACTGCCTATGAGAGCTGAACCAGACCTCCAGTTGTTGGAAGGTGAACTGCAGCTCAACAAAGTGCTCCAAGTTCCTTGCTTGCCACCTGTTTCTTGGGTCCAAAGATTTCCATTCCTGGTCTGAACTGACTCTGATCTGCTGCTGGTCTTGGACTGACAGTCCAATAGAAAGTTGACCTACAATGGCTTGTGGCAACCCCTTAGTTTGGCATCCAAATATTAATGAGCAACCAATAGGTTTGATTTAGCAGAAAATGTACCTAGCTCCTCCAGTAAGATGTTGAAAAAAAAAAGTATTCATAACACAATTCTTCTGCTCTAGGTTCAACTTATATTTATAAGCATACACATGCTTTATATGTGGCGGGAGTTGCTGATACATTCCCCCACCAAAATAACCTAGATACTGATATGGTGTCTACCTAAAGAAGTGTTTGATTAGTGTGCTTGTACAACTTCATTTAACTCATTGTCTCCTAACAGATGCCTGTAGTGGTCAGTAAAATACACTGGTGTGTCCTGAGGATGTCTGCAAAAGTCAGCTAGTGTGCTAATATGCCCTTGCAATGTCTGGAGAAGTCACTTATATATTTTAATATATAGTGTAACAAAATATAATATATATTTGACAGCATAGCACCGTTGGAAAGGTAATTCTATGCTGAACAACCTTGTCACTGATATTTTTTGCATATCATGTATACTTTAGGAGTTATTTGCATTTGTTTATGGTATGGTGTGTATGGCTTATGTTGCCTGTTTTAGTGAAAACATTTTTTGTTTGCTGTTTCAACCAGCTTAAAAAAAATTACATATTATTATTTGCATACCACCATTGGGAATGTAATTTTGTGCTGAACAACTTTGCCACTGATATTTTGTGTATATCATGTATACTTTAGGAGTTATTCACATTTGTTTACGGTATGGTGTATATGGCTGACATGTTTTCCATCAAGATTCACCTAAGCAGCTTGAATAAAATTCACTTTTTTGGCACTTCAGCAGGTATAAAATAAAAACCATATTGATTACAACTGGTTGCATAGCACCATTGGAAAGGCAATTTTGTGCTCATCAACTTTCATGCTGATACTTTGTGTGTATCATGTATACTTTTGGAGTTATATGCATTTGCTTATGATATGGTGTGTGTGGTTGAGATTCATCCCTGAAATCTCACCAAAGCACATTGACTAAACTGGGGAAAAATTGCATTTTATAGATATCTTTTTCTTAACAAACATAATATTAAAACACCATATAATGTCTGTATGCTTAATTTGGTGTTGATATTTTACATATTTTCAAAAAAAAAAATAGCTTATGTTGCCCTTTTTTAGTGAAAAAAATATTTAGTTTGCTCTTTCAACCAGCATAGAAAAAAAACAAAATTACTTATTATTACATGCATGCCACCATTGGAAAGGCAATTTTGTGCTGAATAACTCTACATATCATACTTTGTGTCTAGCATGCACAGTTATTGAGCTGTTAGCATTTGTTTGTGACATGCTGACTATGACTTGATTTTGCTTAGAAAGACCCAGGATTCACTGTTAAAAGTATACAGAAAATTCAGGAGGCAAGTGGTGTAATCTCAGAGTGAGCCTCTGGAGTCAATAAGTTAAGTTAACAAGTTTTTGAAAACAAATTCTTGAGTTGTGCCTATGCAATTGACAAGTTGCATACACAAGGTTTAAGTCATAATGTTATGACATCTATGCAACAGAGATACATGAAAAACTAATTTAGAAGTCAGTTGCTAAGTTACAACATTTGAGTCCAGGGACTTGGGTGGGGCTCTAAATTCCTTAGAGTTTTTGCCCCACTTACTCCTATGTCAATGTCTCCCCCTAAAAAGGTTTCCACACTTTAATATTTTTTTTTTTATTTATTGACTCTCGGATTAACACCTTTGAGAAAGAACAGCTCATTTACAAAGGTTCCACTTCAAACAGGATGCTAGACAACAAAACAGGATGAACATTGGTACAAAATTATACAGAGAAATACACAGAGGTTAAAACAGATACAGGGGTGAATTTTGTTACTTGAATTATACATGATTACACAAAAAAGATAGGGGTAAAGTTAAACAACCTAAGGTGCAGGAGAAGAGACTAGCTGTGAAGGGGGATAAGTAGAGCTAGGAAGAAAGATTAGAGAGGCACATGAGGAGTAGACAGTAGGGGGATACCTGATAGGAGTAAGTAGGCTAGAGGGCCGTTGTCAAGGGTGGGGGGAATGAGGGAGAAATGCTGGTTGGTTAGTGGGAAGGGGACAGTGGGGAGAGAAGTGCTAGTGCAGGTGAGGATGAGGGGAGAGGGGGCAGAGTAGATGGGACGAAATGGGTGGACTAGATAGCAGTAGTTGACTGAAGGGGAAGAGGTGTGAAAAGGATGAACAGGTGGGATTAATGGAGGTATTAAACCTATGCAAAACAGTCACAGGTACTGGAGGTGGTAAGTCATTCCCAGAGCAGTCATTTGAACAGTCCAAGTTTGGGGCTTGTTTGGATATCCCAATTGAGAACATTATACTAGATTGGTGCCCTTTAGATAAAAGATCTCTGCCCCATAGAGGTCCAACATCAGGGGACCTGGAAGGTTTGGTTTATGGCATTCTGGGTATGCTGAGATCTACAGTGCATGATTAAAAGCTTTTCTACACCTGGTGGCATGAGGCCTAGGAGAACCTTTTTAGTTAACAGACAGGTCTGATATTGAATCCAGTATCGGAGTGGAAGCCATCCAGCTTGGTCATAGAGGTTACAGGTGTGAGTTAAACGGACAGCACCAGTGAGAAGTCTACAGGCTTTATTAAGCACCACGGTGATCCTATGGAGGGCCGTAGGGAAGCAGTGCCATAGATAGCTAGACCATAGTCAATGGTAGAGGTGACAGAGCTGTGGATTGCCAGTCTCAGGGCATTGGTGGGCATACAATGTTTGTGCCTGTGTAGCATTCCAATCCAAATGTTTACAGCCTTCGCAACATTCACAATGTGGCATGTGTACGAGAGGAAGTTATGTGATCCCTAGGTATTTGAGTCATTCCTGATGGTGAGAGACTGTGTTTTATGTCTGCTACTCACACTGCTGAATAGCATAACTTAGGTTTTGCAGAAATTCGGGATCAGCTTGTGGGAGTTAAACCATTTTTCCACCCACTCAAAATCAAGCTGGAGATGTTGCTCGATGTGTTTAGTGTCATGGTGTCCAGTATAGATGACAGCTTCATCTGCATATAGTAGCATTCTCTGTTGACAGGCACTTGGAAGATTATTCAAGAATAGGCTAAACAGTAACAGTCCCAAATTAGAACCCTGGGATACGTCTGAAAGGACCGGCTTTCAAACTGAGGTGATATTGGCAACCCTTACTTGTTGGGACCGGCCCACTAGATAACTTTCAAACCATTGTAGTGCTTCATTGGACAGACCAATGGAGGACAGCAGTCCGAGTAAAAGTGGATGGTTGATGGTTTCGAAAGCTTTTGTTAGGTCAATGAACACCGCACTGGCACAGTTTCCCTGATCAAGTGTGTTTTGGATGAAACCTGTAAATTCCAAGAGGGCAGTGGTGGTGCTGTGCCTTTTTCTGAACCCATGCTGTTGGGAGCATTGGAATTGATATCAGTCCAAATACTCCACGAGTTGATCAGAGACTATGCGTTCCAGCGCTTTGGAAAGTGGAGGGATAATGGAGGTGGGACGGTAGTTGGTGTGTAGTACCCTGTCTCCACTCCTGTGAACAGGTGTGACAAGCGCCTGTTTCCAACTGGAAGGGAACTGTGCAGATCTAAGTGAGAGGTTCAAAATCATAGAGCTAGGCAAAAGGATTTCTTCAAGGACTAGTGAGGCTAATTTTAGATCAAGAGAGTCACCACTAGTACAAGGTTTAAGGATGGCCTTGCGTATGTATGTTTTTGCCAGATACAGAGGAATCTCTTTGAAGTAGAACTGCAGGTAGGGCCACCCAAGGATGCTTCGCTGTGGTGAGCATAAGTGTTGGGTGTATCAAAAAAGGCACACAGAAGGATAGAGCCCAGATCTGAGAAAGCATCATTAAAGGTGTTGATAATGGTCCTGAGGTCAAGAACCGGTGATCCACTGATGTTAAGCATAGTGGGTGGCAACTTGAGATCTTTCCCAGTGAGGTCCTTCATGTTGCTCCAAAATTTGTTCCCATCTACCCAAGAGTTAGTGAGCGTGTCTCTGAAGTATTTACTTTTTGAGTTTTGAATGGCTTGCATACATTCATTTCTGGCAGCTGTGTGTCTTTGGAGATCTGCTTGGCTGGATGAGGATCTAGCACAGTGCCAGACGTGATCCCTCAATTTCAGCTGAGATATAAGCTCAGGTGTAATCCATGGGTTCGAGTTCCCTCTAACCTTCTTCTTTCTGACAGGTGCATAGGTATCACAGGCAGCTGAGAATTGTGAGATAAAAAATTACAGAGCTATGTTAGTGTCAATGATAGTGTCAAGTAGGGTCCAGTCCAGGTTACGGAGATGAGAGTTAAGTGATTGAAGATGCCCCCGCTTTGGTGGCCTAGCCAACAGAAGCTTGGGAGGGGCCTTTTTGAACTTGTTTGACCAGACAAAGGTAATGGGAGTGGTTCCTAATGGTGTCAGGGAGCACGTCCCCTTGAGAAATATGTTCAGAGCGGTTTGACAGAATCCAATCAAGTAGGGTGTGTGTACCTGTCTTGTAGTAATATCATGTGGGAGCAGAAACAAGCTGTGTGAGGTGCTGTGCTGAGACAGTGTCCTTAAAGGAGGAGGCATCAGGCGAGAGCCAGATTATGTTTTTTTTTTTTTTTTACTCCTCTTTTTCCCTCCGGTCATGGTCTGGGGGTCCTCTTTCAGGCATCCTGCCTGTTCCTGCCCTGCCTGAAGTCCACCTACCTGTGCCTCCTCTCTCCCTCCCCCTCTGACCAAGATCAGCACCCCCGGCTTCACCCCTCCTCGGTGGGGCTGCCCGTCCTCTTTGGGTGCACTTTTTAGACAGACTCTGACATGGGAGAGGACCCGGGTGGTGGAACCTGAAAGGCTAGGCAGGATGGACTCAGCCTTGGGCATGGGGGCAGGTTCCATCACCTACCCCTCAGACCAGGCTTTTCCTTGTTCTAGAGATCCTTCCTCCCCATGCCTGTGCACATCCCGAAGCAGGCATATAGGCAACCCCACGCCTGCATCAGGGCACGCTAATCATGTGCAGCTGAGCGTGCTGCAGCATCCCGGTCTCCACCAGGAGCCCCGGCATGCCAGGCAATCCCCGACCTCCCCCTCAGCGAGAGAGCAGCCCATCAGGTGCTCAATCCTCACCCACCTGTGCAGGCCCCAGGTGCCCGAGCTCGCTCCGAACATGGGTCACTAGGCGCAGCACAAGGTGTGGTGTCCAGCACCTCAGCCCTCAGCACCACTGGCCTGGCTTGGCCACATTATGTTAAAGTCTCCTAAGATGATAGTTTCTGAATTAAGACACAGACCACTAAGATGTTCAAGGATGTTATTGAAGCCAGTAGATTGCTCCTTTGGGGGTAGGTACACAGAGGCTATTGTCAGCACTTTGTTGTCAGCCCCTTTCAGAACTTTTAAGGCAAAGACCTGGGACGTGGACCTAGGGTTTGGTATAGGTAAGGCGTGACCCATGTAAGTTTCCCTGAGATAAATGGCACAGTTTCCACCCCTTTTTGAGGTCCTGTCCTACCTGAAAATGACATAACTGGGGATTTCGACTGCAGAGTCAGGAATGTTTGGGTTAAGCCAAGTTTCCACAACAGAGAGGATATCAGGGTTATGTTGCTGAACTGAGGTACGAAAGTTATCAAGCTTGCTGAGGATGCTGCAGACATTGAGTGAAGTGAACATGAGGGATCCACCCTTCCTGTTGCTGGGTTGTTGTGTGGCTAGGGTTCCAGGGTTAGTAGGTATTACCAGAAAGGAGAAGTAGCATAAGCAAAAGTCGCAAGAGGTAGCCTTTGAGCATTTTGCAGACTAGCTTGTGGGATAGCTGTCTTTTCACCCTAGCAGAGCAGTCAGGCGTATGCACTGAGAGGCAGAGTGGGAGGATAGTTGGGGGTCAGTTTATAAGAGTGCTGGGAGTATGTATCCACCATAGATATAATAGGATCCAGATAGGGCATATTGATCTGAATTTTTATAGGCAGTAATTCCTGTGACCATACCAGGATTGTAGTGCATGCTGTCAAACAGTGTGAATTGGCAGGGAGGTTGTTTCGAGTTGTCATACAGGACACTGGTGCAGATTACTGCCAACATCAATAGTATTTTGAAGTTCTGGATAATTCAACCCATGGTCAAAGCAAGGAGTGCCACAGATACAGCCGTCAAAGACAGTTAGACTAGTCCAATGCAACAGTCCCAAAGGCACCATAGATTTTTTCCCAACTTTTTCCTCGACAAGCTGTTTGAATAATCAGGGGTGGCATGAGCCAATGTGGTGTGCAAACAGAGTGGAGGGAGGGCTGAGGCATATTTAAAGGAGGACTGAGAGGGGGTGGGGGTGGGACAAAATTCAGAGTCCTGTGGGATTTCTAAAAGAAAAAATGACCCAGGAGTAGCAGCCGAGGAGCTGGCAGGATGGCACTCCAATCAGCAATGCCTAGTGTCCAAATGGCCTAATCAGAAGCAGTTTTTAGTGCTCCACACCAATAGGGTGCCCGCCATAGTGGTTTGGCTCCAGCTGGAGTTTAGCGTCTGTACCTGTGCTGTAGGTCCAGGGAAGGGAACCAGGAAAGTGGCTGGTGAGCATAGAGGCAGCGGGCAGCGGCCGCAGAACTGGCACTGAGGTCCCACCAAATTTGACCATAGTGCCACTCAGGCAGCTTCCTACAGAAAGCAAGGGAGAGAGAGTAAATAAAGGAGTAAATGAAAGGGAGCAGGCGGGGTGGGGGCTGGTGGCAGACCGTCAGCGGGGGATAGGGAAAAAGATAGAGTTTAAGACAAAAGGCAAGCTGGAAGATTTTCAGGAGTGGGGTTAGTGGGAGAGAACAAAGGCTGGTAAGTTGAAAATGTAGACAGAGGGGAAGTTGGAGACAGGCTTGGGGGGTGGGGTGCTAGTCCAAGTTCAGTGGACTTACACCTCACAAAGGAGAGAGTAGATAGGTGAAAAGAAGAGAGATGAGCAGCTTGGGGAGGGACTTGGGCTGAGGGATGATCGGGGAAAGCAAGCAGCAAAATAAGCAAAGTATTAAATTAGAGAAAGGAAATACTTTTACTGTCAGACTAATGCTAGGCAAGAATTAGTAAGAGTTAGGCAGTGCAGTAAAAATAACAGTACCACAATGGAGCAGTTAAACAGTTGGGTTTCACAGTTCACTAACTTAACAAAATAGCACTTCTAAGACAATCAAAAGTCTCAATATTCTACCTCAAAAATTCAGAATCCTGTGGGTTTACAAAGCAGAAAAAAAAGACCCAGGAATGGCAGCAGAGGATCGGGCAAGATGGTGCTCCAATTGGCAATGCCTTGTGCCCAAACGGTCCAATCAGGAACAGTTTTCAGTGCTCCACACCAATTGGGTGCCTGCTGTAGTGGTTTGACTCCAGCTGGAGTTTAGCGGCCGTACCTGTGCTGTAAGTCTGGAGAAGAGAACCAGGAGAGTGGCTGGTGAGTGTAGAAGTGGTGGGCAGTGGCTACAGTACTGGTCCTGAGGTCCTGCCGAACTTGACTGTAGCACCACCCCGGCAGCTCCCTGTGCTGTAAGTCCAGGGAAGGGAACCAGGAGAGTGGCTGGTGAGTGTAGAAGTGGCAGGCAGTGGCTACAGTACTGGCCCTGAGGTCCTGCCAAACTTGACTGTAGCACCACTCCGCAAGCTCCCTGTGCTGTAAGTCCAGTGAAGGGAACCAGGAGAGCGGCTGGTGAGCATAGAGATGGCGGGCAGCAGCTGCAGAACCAGCCCTGAGGTCCCGCCAAACTTGACAGTAGCGCCTCTCAGGCAGCTCCCTGTGCTGTAAGTCTGGGGATGGGAACCAGGAGAGTGACTGGTGAGCATAGAGGTGTCAGGCATCGGTCACAGAACAGGCCCTGAGGTCCTGCCAAACTTGACCATAGCGCCGTTCAGGTGGCTCCCTACAGGAAGCCACAAGGAGCAAGGGAAACAAATGAAAATATAAAGTATACTGTACATGGAAGGCCATCTTGCATGCAGCTACATGGTGCCTATGAATTCCTCAATTACGGCATAGAACCAGCTGGTTGAAAGTTCAAACTGGTATTTACTCAGGGATGAGCCCCGCTCGCCTTTCCTCTGTGCTTTTTGTTTATGATTGAAATACTGTTTCTTTAAGGTTGTATTATTAACAAAAAATAATGCTGTTTTTTGTTTTCAAGAAATACAAATGCTTTATGATGAAGGCAGTCATTATCCCACAACAAATAAATAATGTCAGGTGGTAATGCATCATCTTATACAGATTTCTGAAAAACTGAATGGGTGTGCTTGTGGCAGTGACCTCTGTCAGGGGAAGGTGCAGTATTGCATCTCTCCTTTGGTTCAGAGTAGGATCAGCTCCACAGTTGCTTCAGAGCATCAGAAAGCTCTGAAGCTCCAGAAATTCCCCACAGGTTGCAATTGAAATGTCCCCTGTACTAGCACTGATTGTGAGAGAGGGCATTAGAAGAGGAGATGGTGACAGTAAGCATGGGTAGCACTAGCTGAGAAGCTTCAGAGTGGGAGGAATTATACTAGCTCCTACCATGCTTTGCTTTATATTCCTGGTGTCCCTAAAAGTGTTGGTCCCTGTGACAAGAGCAAGCAAGTGCTGGAACTACTGCTGCAAATGCAGCTTCTTTTTAGAAATGCCCCGGTAATTAGTTTTCTCCTAGTCGCAAGGTGCGACTCAAGAATGGAACACAAGATTGGAGCAGGATGCTCCAGTAGCAGCAGAAGCACTTCTTGTTTGGAACAGGATGACAGGAGTTGCTATGAAGAAAAAGGCATGCTCTGAAACATTGCAGACTGCTGCATAATGCGGCACGAAGATAGAATCAGTTACTGACTAGTGGGAAACTACAGATATGAGGATAGAAACCTCAAAGTGTCCCATAAATAAATAAAAGAATTTAAAAGTGTTTTGACAGCCCCAGAGATGTTATGAATGGGCTGCCTAATAAATAGGTAAAGCTGCCACAAAAGGGCCAGAAATAGGGCCAAATGTAAAAGCTGGCCGATGGGATGAAATTGCAACCGTCGGGGGGGGCCTCTAAGGAGCCTCTAGAAACAAATACAAAGATATAAATAACTTCCTAATGTGGGGTGTAGTGTGCTGACAACACAGAAAGTAGGATAAAGAAAAGTAAAAGGTATTGGTGAATAAAACAGGACCGTACACTTAAAGAAATGAGCTTGAGGAATGGTAATTGTTCTGAAGGTGTACCTCTTTTATAAATATAAAACTGATGATTTAAAATTGTGCGGTAGTTAAATGCATGTATAATAATGTAGAACACTTGACTATGGACTGACCTGTTTCTAGAAAAGCTCATTAATGAATCAAGATTCCTATAGAAGGATAGTGGCCCCTAGTGTTCTTTCATTTATACTGACCATGTTCAAAGTATATGCCGACCAGTGGAAGGAGTTAATTTTAATGAGGGTCACTATGTTAATAAAGATAGCTAAAACTATTCAGGGATGGGATATTTAAGTACTGTTTAAAGAAAGTAATTTCCGTGTAAGGGCTTAGAAATATCCCTTTCTTTATTTTGTATAGGCCGGATATGAGCCATATAAACTTATGTTTTGCTTAAATTACATAAAGTAGGTGGATCCCTGTTTTTATAAGGTCACTCTCAGGGCAATATAAAAACCTGCCACTAGGGCTAAGTTAGAGAGGGACGAGTCAGTCTAGCACTGACTGTGAGAGAGGAGGGTTAGGCTTAACCTAATTAACTGGAAGGAAGAGTGCCATTGCTGGGCATTGTATAGACCTTTCTAAGGCAACTGAAGATGGATTGATCTAGGAAGAGTATGAACTAATAGCTAATGTTTTACTTTTTGCACATATCATCGTTTTAAGAAAAGAATAAAATAATAAGTGTCATAAAGGCACTTTTTATGCACCAGATCTACGTGTCCACCTAGTAACTTGTATCTTGGTATCCGAGCCCCATCCACAGTGTTCAGAAACTAGTGTTTGAATTTGGAACACAAATGTGACTACATCAGTAAATGATTTTTCAGATCTTTGCCACGGCAGATGTTTCAGAAAGATTCAATTAGACACTTGCAGCTTGAAGTTTCTGCATACAAACTTGGACAAATCCTACCCAGAAACTGGAAATGGATTTTGCACAATATATTACAAAATATATAATTCATCAAGCTGGTACATCCTGCAGTGAAATAAGATTTAATTAAAATACTAATGCAACAAAACATTCTACACTTATCAACAAGGTGTGCAGACATTCAAGGGCATTAGAAAAATGACATGCTAACAAAATTTAATACTTACTTCACTGCTTATATAAAACTTCAGATTTTCTTTTTCATAGCATCTTAGTATTTCATAATTAAGTTTTCTGGGACTTTTTGTCATAAGAAAGATTATTTTATCTTAATAAGCTGAATTATTTCTGATATTTAAACAGAATATGGTTTATGACTTTTACTTTTACTGTTTTGGTTCACGCATTTGTGTCCCCTCGCTTAGATTACTGCAATTCCCTATACCTAGGGCTTTCCGGGGTAGACATCCACCATCTGCAACTGGTGCATAACACGGCAGCCCGCCTTTTGACAAGATCTCCCTGGTCCTGTCATATTACACTGGTGTTGTGCGAACTGCACTGGCTGCCAGTTCAGTGGCGGATCACCTTTAAAGTTGGCTTGCTGACTTTTAAAGCCCTACACCGACTGGGCCTGGACTACCAGAAAGAGCTCCTGGTTTCCTATTGCCCTGGGCAATTGCTCCGTTCAGCTGGTGAGGGGTTGCTAGAGATTCTTAAGGTACGTCTGAAGTCTTCGGGGGCCAGATCTTTATGTTCATGGCTCCCACATTATGGAATTCTCTATCTCATCAGTTACGGGAGTGCACGACTGTGGAAAGCTTTAAATCAGCCTTAAATACCTATTTGTGGCACCAGGCTTATGGTAATGTTTAGTTGATTGTATTGGTAAATTGGTGTTTATTTGATTTTAAGACCGTTTTATTCTGATCTGTTTGATTTTAACCTGTACAGTGCCTTGGTTTTTTGAAAGACGCCTTAAAAAGAATAATATTATTATTATTATATTATTATTACTTTGTCATTTTGGTACAACAACCACGTTTTCAGTACTGTATACAGTATGGTCAATTGGTCATTTCACATTGTCTCTGCAGTCATTATCAGAATTTTCAAAAAGTTCTTTGGTCATGTAACTCACAATCCCACACTGAGCCTTTCCACCATCACACAGACATTTTACAGGGAAACTAACAAACTCATGGAATCTTTTGGCAGAATAAGTAACTGTATACCTGCCCTGCAGTGGCATGGGCCATTCATTTATCTCCCCACTTAATTTAACTACCCACTTCCTCAATAAGCTTGACAGTAAATATCTACAGCATAATAAAAAAATGCATTATGAATGTTTATGTTGTACTGCGTTTATACTGTATGAATTTAGCACTTATGGTAGCATATTCAATACTGTATATGATGTGTGAAGAGTGGGGAAGGAAAGGTGTAGCGAAGGTAAAGTACAGTGCCATGAACCAGAATGAAGTGCTCTCACCATAGTTTCTGTTTGTTTGAGGTCTGGCCATGTGCTTCATAATTTATTTAACATTGTCCAATTGCAATTCAGGGTTGAATTTAATACACTTAAATAAAGCATGAACCCAGTGGTACCAGTCAGCTAGAGGATACTGCCTGCATACTTGCTACAGTTTCATACAGAAGTAGTATTAAGAGCAGGGCCAGATTAAGGCAATCTGGGGGCCTAGGCCCAATAGAAATCTGGAGCCCCCCTTCACTGTAATCATGCCCCTCTGCCATGACCACATCTCTTGGCTATTGCCAATCAGTTACTGAAACATGAAAGCAATGTTCTTACTGTTCCTAAAAAGTGGCATAAAATGCTTCAAAATGACTGAAACTAATACTATCAGGATGGAACAATAGCAATAGCCTGAATTTTGATAATTTAGAGAAAATAACTAATAATAGTCCTTGTAAAAATAATTTTTTTGCATGTGAAATGTCATGATTTGCACTTCTCCAAAGCCCCAACCCCCCAAACACACATGTGCACTTGAAGTCTGGATGTCCTTATACTGTCCTGTCAGACAGTATGAACCAGGATGTGGAATTTTGTTGGGACGGGTAGGGACCAATCTCTGAAAGAGGCTAGGTAATGGGTGGTGTAGGAGTTAAGTTTGTGTTTTCTAGGGGTTATGAACTTTGCGATCATACTGCAATGCGAGTGATTATTGGCAGAATTTGAAATCATTCCCAGGATCAAACATTCCTGTTATTAATAAGTAAGCCAGGATCTACAAATGGCAAGATTTACTGATGGGAATCTTGAAATGCATTCATTTGTTCACCCTGAAAATAGAGCAGTATCAATGCCAGAACTTCAGTATGAGTGAGATGAGAGAATTAAAAAAAGAAAGAGCACAATTTTTAATTGTACCATTGAAATTTATAGTAGATTTCTTAATTTTAGGAGTGAGATTAAATACTTATTTTTTGTTTGCTGGGATATCGGAATTACAAACCTTTGAGTCACAGACTCCTTTGTAAAAGCTCCATGTTATGGAAGTACAACATAAGGGAAATGGACAATACAATGAAAGGTATTACAAATGAATGTGGAGGGTAACACAACCCAGAGTCCAGTATGGTGCAAAGATAATGAGTAATGCATTGACTGGTATTTCATCTGAATGTGGACGGTAAGACAACCCAGAGTCAAACATAGTACAAAGGTTTCAAACAAATGAAGCTATTGCTTGCATTCAAATTTCAAAAATGACAAGGTTTCCTAAGCCAATAAAACAGATACTTAAGATAAAATATAAAGCATGCACTCTGAATTGCACTGTTAATTTTCTTTAAGAGTAAGATTCTAAGTTGGAATTCTAAATGGGTGTGGGAGACAAAGCAAAGGAAATGTGCATATTACACCTTGAAAGTCTTCCTGGCTGGGGCTACTGAAGCTGTCAGCTGCACTAAACACCTAATTAGGGAGGGGAGAATCATATCACAGTTCAACCCCTGACTTACTCAGTGGCTAAGTCCTTTACAAACAAGCATTTATCAATACCAAATGTTGTCTTGCTGGTGTTGTCATTGGTAGTGCAGGAGTTAGAGAGATGCATAATAGGAATGGTAGTGAAGTATGGAACCAACGTCAACCCCACCCCACCCTGCAGCGAGTGACAGACATCGAGGTGTGCTTTTGGGTCATCGTGTATAATGCCCAAGCCATTTCACCTCACCCTGCTCTGCAGACTCTGATGTGTCGTGTTGTGCTTTGGGGTCATCAGGCCTTATCATCACCCAGTTCCATAAGAAGTACATTGAGATGGGTGCAGTATAGAAGAAAGGGATGAACTTTGGGGCCGAAGAGTCAAAGGCACATCTTGATGCCTGTCAGTGGCTTCAAGGTGGGGTTGGGGGTGCAATGAAATGAGCATTACAGCTGACAATCCAAAGGCACACCCCTGACACCTGTTAGTCTGTACAGGGTGAGACATTACAGTTAGAAACCCCTAATGGCCCAGCATTTGTTGGTATTTGCACTCCAAATTTTCAACATGGCCTTTTCGTGACCCCACCTCATGAGAGCTTTTGGGACTCTGTTCATGAAGTGGTGCTGTGATGTTATTCATCTGTTCAGAATGTTGATTTCCTACGGTGATAGTGCCATTCTGTGCCACATTTAAAAACAGTGTTCGGGCAAGATGTGAAAAATTACACCTGCACCATTCATAAGGAGGTGTGGAAAGATGGAAATTTTGAAAATCTGGAGTGTAAATTTTAAAAATTCTTGAAGTTAAGATTGTGCGTGAAAACTGCACAATGCACACTCGTAACACAGTCATTTTTCTGAATTCTTTCACCTAATTTTTAACATAGGCCTTTTGAGAGCTCTGCTCATGAACAGTGGCACTAAGATTTTCTTAATCTGTCCTGGAGGTTGATTAGAACTGTGACTGCATCATTGTACACCCGATGTGCGAAACCACATTTCAGGCAAAATGTGAAAAATTATGGCTGCACTATTCATAAAGAGGTGTGCAAAAATGGCAATGCTAAAAATTTGGAGTAAAAATATTAAAAATTCTCAGTTATGATTGTGCGTAGAAACTGTTCAATGCATGCTGGTAACCTAGTCATTTTGTGGAATTTTGTCACCAAATTTTCAACATAGGCATTTTGGGACCTCTGCTCATGAAAAGTGTTACTGTGATTTTCTTAGTGTGTCCTGAACATTGTTTTCCTACTGCAACTGCACCATTGTGTGCAGGATGTACAAAAACACTGTTTTTGACAGAGGAGAATTTTGCTTTCAGAGCAACTAACAGCAGTCTAGAACTACAGCTTTTTCACTGATAAATCACTTCTATCTCAGCAGGAGTCGGTGCCTGTTTGGATAAAGCAAATGGATACTTTATTAGAAGAAGGGGGCCTCATTTAAGTAAAAAAAAAGAAAGTCACTGTGTGTTTTTCTGAGGAAGGGGGCTGTATCAGCTTAATTTACTGAGTCAGGAGCAGAGGATGAATCTAATTGGATGTGTGGCTTAGGAGCTTAGGAGTACAAAAGCAGCTGTCTCCAATTACAACATCCTGATGTTTTCAACAGAGGAGAATTTTGCTTTCTGAGCAAGTAACAGCAGTCTAGAACTACAGCTTTTTTACTAATTGCCCTCCTTCCCACCCTAAGCCAGTTCTACTTTTATAGCCACTGGATTTGACTGACAACAGGAACTTCCTGTTTGGCACTAGGAAGAGAAGGATCACTGAGACACATTAGTTTCATCAACCTTGAAGGAACCTAAAAAATAGATCTTTCTCTCCCCTGGCTGCTGGAGGTCTGAATCCAAGCACGGAAGAAGGAGACTACTGAAGAATACAGGAAGTTCCTGTCCCAGAACAGAAAGGATGAGAGTTGTAAGTGCACATAGGCAGTAGGAAAGTTAGTGTAAAAATACATAGAGGGAGGAGACAGTAAGCATGCAAAGCAACAGGAGAGGGTACACAAAATAAGTCAAGATGGGAGAGATGTTGTGCAATGGCTGTGGGGCAGCAGTGTTCCGGGAGACATTCTGGAGGCTGTGATGCTTCCCTGTTTGCTGGCACCTATCTGGTCTGGGGGAGGAGGTTGCCCATCTCCAGGATGACCTGGCTAGGATTCATGAAACCTCTTCCCCCACCCAGGGACCACCAGGGCCACCACCGCTACCTCAGAGGTTGCCAAGAAAGAGGAGCAGTTGGACCAAGATGGGCTCAGGGAGGATGAGGGTGGTGGAACAGAGGTGCATCCCTCCAGTTGTACCTCTCCACAGTTCATATGCTGTTCTGGTGAAGAATGGTTCCTCTACGGAGGCACCTGCAATGGAGACCAAGGAGGATGCTGGGAACCTCCACAAAGGATACCCACAGGAGGGGGGGGCATGAGACCCCACAGGGGAAGAAAACAACTCCTGGTGCGGGATTCGATCATTAGGGGGTAGAAGTGGGGGAGGAAAGGGATAGGGAGGTAAGGTGCCTGCCTGGTGCCACGGCTTGGAGGACAGGAAGCAAATCCTCAGGATTGTGGGAGCAGCTGCATGAGGCAGGGAGCTGGATGTCATTGTCCACCTAGGGTCAAATGACCTGGCTAAGAAAGGGATCAGAGCAGTGCAAGAAGCATTTGTGGAGATGGGGAGGGGCCATAGACAAGTAGCATTTATGGTAACCTCCTTGAAGGTGCTGCCTGTCTATGGCAAGGATGATGCTAGGGTGTTCTGCACCATGGGATCCAATGAATGGTTGAAACATTGGTGTAGAGCTCAGGGTTTGGCTTCATAGGGGACTGGGGAACCACCTGGAGGGATGCAGGCCTGTACTGGCGCGATGATCTGCATCTGTCTGGGGGGAAACCAGGATCCTAAGTGATAGGTTTAAATGCTTCATTGGCAAGCATTTAAACTAACCAAGGGAGGGAGGCACTGAAAAGGAGCAGGGAAATCCCAGCCTACCCCAACAAAACACAGTAGTTAGAAAGGTAAACACCAAGGTAGAGAAGTCAGGAAGGAGCAGGACAGGGGTAAATGCAGAAAAAGGCAGTAAGGACAGGGATGGGGCTAAAAGGGTTAAGGTAATAAAAAAACAGGCAGGTTTGCCCATATTCATGGAGCAAGTGCAGTGGTCTGAGATTGGTCTGATTGGTGTTAAGGACAGTAACAGCCATTGGTGTCCTAGAGGTGACCTTTGAGAAGTGATTTAAACAGGCCAAGTCTGGGTTCAGATGTGATAGGGTGTGGAGTGGCATTCATCCAGAGTGGGTCTTGGTAGGCAAAAGTACACTTACCTAGAGATGTGTGGAAGTGGTGGACAAGGAAGGGGGATTTGACTGAGTTGTGAGTAATTCTGGTTTGTGGAGATGGTGTCAGTAGGTGTGTAAGGCTGGGCAAGGATAGTCCTGAAGCTGTGTGTTTTGCCTACTGTATGAACAACTTTGCTGTCTGTTTTATGACTGCT
The DNA here is from genome assembly GCA_016271365.2 of Neoceratodus forsteri. NCBI lineage: Eukaryota > Metazoa > Chordata > Ceratodontiformes > Ceratodontidae > Neoceratodus > Neoceratodus forsteri. The sequence continues at coordinate 777,469,453 of CM028138.1, forward strand.
TCACGTGCCCCCCATTTTCTTCTATGTTGCACTGCCTGTAGCTCTATCTTTATTTATATCAAGCACAAACACGTTAATTGCTGACATATTGCAGACTTTAGAAGGAAACTCCCAGCAAGGCAGTGCAGGCCATTACTTCACCTCTTGGCTGTAGTTCATAAAATACTGTCTTTAGTCACATATCAAGATGTTTAATATATAGAAATACTAGTATATGATTAGATATCAAGAATATTAAAAAACATTTTGTCTACAACAAATTTAAATATATACATTTTAAATACAACTATATTTATATACTGTGAAACCCACCAGGATAAAGCACAGCACTGCAGAATTCTGCAGCAAACAATGTCATTTCAATGGGAGTTAATCCCTTTCGTATGTAGGAAACCTGTGACACTGCACTTCATCCTGGTGGGCTTCACTTTACATGCATACATACATACATACATACATACAGTATATAGTATTTCTTTATAAGTAACACTGTAATAGTATGCTAATCACATTATCAGTTTCATACTGATGTGAAAAAATTGCATCAGTGTTTACATCTCTGAAATGTGCTTGGCCCCCAGCTGGTCCCACATTGAGATTTTGGGTCCCTGGGTCTCTCTGATGGCAGAAAAAGGTACTACTGTCACATCATGTCTATTCCCTTTGTTAAATGTTATATATTTTACTGCTCAGAATTGGTGCTCAGCAAAGGTTCTATTTTTATTTAATATACTTTATTGAATTTTCTGAATACACAAACGGCAAATTACAAAGGAAGAAAATACAGAACAGTCAGAAAAAAGAAAATAAAGCCAAACAGTATAGGAAAAAAAAACTAAAAGACAAACAGCAAGCCAAGCCCTCCCCACCCTCCTCCCTCCCACGCAGCTCAGCTAGCATGATTCAAGAAACTAATGAAGTGGCTTAAATGAAACACATCATGGGAGATATAAGAGAAACTGGGGTAGAGGGATTTGTGGGAGTAGTTTCAGAGGAAAGGGAGGAGAATGTAAGGTAATGGAGACAATAGCTCCCCTGGTGCGAGGGTCAGTAAAGTGTAGAGAGTCTCCTGTCTTGTGCAGAATAGATGAGCACACTTCACATGGGTAGCAATATGGTTCTCCAACACAAGAGTTGTCATGATCTCTTGGTGGCATTCCTGGAAACATGGGACTGTATCCTCAGTCCAGTGGTGCATAATTATGAGCTTAGCAACTGCTGAAAAGGAGAGCTATATATGCCTGATGGATGCTTATCAGGTCTCATGGAAAGAGACCACTAGGCAAATGATGGGGTTAAAAAGATCATTGTGTTCCAGGAAGGGATCAAGTGACTCCTTAATTGCAGTCCAAAAAGGTCCCACTTTCATACAACCCTACAGCACATGGAAAAAATGTCCTCCTTCTTGGTGACACTGGGTACAAATGGGGGATTCGAGTTTACCCATTTTATGCAACTTTGAAAGGGAATAATAAATATTATGAAGAATCTGAAATTGGGTCAACTAAAGTCTATCTTGCTTAATATATTTGTACAGTAGCCACCATATTGAGTGCCACATGGTAGGATCCCTTGGTATACCAATCTGTCCAATAGTAACAGATTCCTGAGGGGGAGATAGAATTCAGGGACTGAAGCAACTTGTAATAATTTATTTATTTATGAGTTTAACCAGGAAGTCATACTGAGCAGTGTTGCTCGATTCCAGATGTGACCTGGGAGACAAGTCCCAAGACAATACCACAATCACAAGGTACAGTAGTTAAAGAACACAGTGATGGGGACATCCACCATACATACAATCAGCAGATAGATACAGGAAACATTACAGAGAAACCCATCTGAGAACACAAAAATACAATTACATAGTGGGCACTAGCTAAAGCAAGAGCAGCTGGAGGAGAAGTGGGAGTTGAGTAGGATATTGAGGTGGCTGGGGTTGGGTGAGTGTCTAATATTGGCTGGCAAGGTGTTTCATAGCTGGGGGATTCAGAATCTGAAAGCTGCCTGTCCTATGGTTGTGCACATGAAGGGGACATGGAGGTGCCTGGGGTCCATGCTTCTGAGGAAGTAAGCAGGGGGATGTTGTGGGGTGAGGATAGAGGCTAGGTAGGGGGAAGGGTATGGGACCAAAATTTGGCTGCGGACCTAGCAGAGTGGGTTAGTCTGCGGTCTTGGAGGGACGGCAAGGCTAGGGAGTTGTATAAGGCACAGTGGTGGGTTGTTTGTGGGCAGTTGAGGATAAACGGACAGAAAGAGTGGAAAAGGATGTCAAGGCTGGCCAAGGCAGAGGAGGAATCAGTAGTATAGACTATGTCGCCGTAGTCAAGTATTGGGAGGATCATCTTTTGAACAATAGCTTTCCTGGCAGGAGAAGGGAGGCAGCTTTTGTTCCTATATAGGGTGCAGAGTTTAGGGAGTAGTTTCTTGTGTATGGAATCAATATGAGTGGAAATACTCATCTGGTTGCATCTCTATTTGATGGAAGTTATCATCTATCGAGGAGTCCATTGTTTTCAATGGTTGCGAACCTAAAAAAGAGTGAATGGATTGGGTAATTTGTAAGTATTTAAAGTGGTAAGTTATGGGGAGAGGGAACCAATCTTTAGTGAACTGGAATGGCAGAACTTTGACTCTGTCAAGAAGCTGGAAGACTGAGACTGGGTGGGTCGATCAGCAATTTTAATATTTAGGTTACCCAACACTGGTTATGTCAAGGCTTTAGATCAGTCTATGTTAAAGTAGCGCTCAAGCTGAAGGTGGGTCTTCAAAGACCAGATGAATGGGGTGGAGTGTAAAGGTGTAGGAAGCAAGGAGAGCTTAGAATAATCCAAGCTTCATAAGAGGATATCAAAACATCACAAGTGAGACCTGTATTTCCAGACAAACCGGCTTGTACAAAAAGATAGAATCAAGATCCCTTGTTCTCCATTGAAATAGTTTACTAGCATGAAGGACATTACAACAGAAGAAAAGAGTAGGGATCTAGGAGCAGTCAGTTTAAGGTATGCGTGGTGAACTGCCTTTCCTTTCCAAAGGAAATCGTTAAGAGATGATTACAACCTAGTGAACAAGAATTTTGGGAGGAAAACACTGAGCATTACAATAGGGTAAACTAAATAGGGTAAAACATTCATTTTTTTAACACTGACTCTACCCCAAAAAGAGAGGGGAAGAGAGGACCACCTATACAGATCAAGCATAAGTACGTGGAGTAACCGGGTAGTATTTTCTTTCACCTATGTAGAGACAGAGCAGGATAGACAAATGCCAATATAGGTCAGGATACGGGGCTCTCAAGCGAGATCGAGCTTAGTGATGTCCTTTTTTTTTTTAGTCTTTGGTAACCAGGTCAGGCCCACTAAGCAAAACTGCCTGTTTTTAGTGGCAAACTTGGCACCCTGGGGTGGTTAAGTGACTTGCTCAGAGTCACACAGTATGCAAGTGGAGGATGTGGGAATCAAACCCAGGTCTTCTAGATGTACCGAGCTCATTCACAGCTCATTACCCTAACCTCTAGGCTATACTGCCAGCCCCAACTAGGTTATTCAAAGGTAGTACTTTGGTTTTATTATCTTTGAGCTTGTAAGCCAAAATACTCAAAAAACAGTTGATTTCTGTGATAGCATGGGAAAGAGTATTGACTGGATCTTCAAGGTGTAGCAGAAGTTCATCCGCATAGGTTGACAAAAGATATCTTCTCTCCTGAACCAAGATTCCCAGAATGACATGATTAAGCTGTAGCTTACAAATAAAGGGATCTAAAGGTAAGTTAAACAGTAATGGCGAGAAAGGGCATCCCAGTTGAGTGCCCCAGGACAAGGGGAATGGGACTGACAGAATGCCATTACATCAGATTTGTGTGGTAGGATTAGTATATAGAATTTTAACTCAATGGAGAAATTCTCCTGGGAGGCCAAATTTAAGAAGGACAGAGAAAAGATATGGCCATGAAACCCGATTGAAAGCCTTTTCCACATCCAGGTAGACCAGGGCCACAGGGATTCTGCTCTCCCCGATGCAGCAATTAAATGATGCAGTTTTTGCAAACAGTAGCTGGACATCCTTCCCTTCATGAAACATACCTTGACTGGACTGATGAGGGAGTTCAGGATCATAGTTAGGTGGTTGGCTAGAATTGTTGCCAGTATTTTAATATCTGTATTTAATAAGGATATGGGTCAGTATCCACTAGGTTGTAACTCATCCCTATCCGATTTCTTAATAAGAGTAATTAGGGCCTCCATAAATGATGAGTCCATGAGGCTGTACTCATACCTGAAATGATATAACCTCAACAAGAAGGGAGCTAATTCTGGAAGACAAGTGATGAAAAAATTGTTATTGAAGCCGCCTAGTTCAGGGGCCTTATTGGGAGGTAGCTGGTGGCTGGCACTTTGGACATCAAGAAAGGAGATTGGTTGAGCTAATATACTCTTCCTGGCTGGATCAATGGCTGGGAACAGAAATGGGTCAAGATAAGAGGCAATATCATCCTCACTAGGTGAATCTGGGAGTTCACGTGTGTATAACTTGGAGTAGTAGGTGCGGAGGATTGCCGCAATCTTTCTTGGATGTGTTTCAATTAAGTCTGTATTTTCATCCCGAATACCAGCAATATTCTTTACTGACTCCAGCTGCCATAACCTGAGGGCCAGCAACTTTCCCACTTTATCTCCCAATTCTAAGTACCTGATTTTGGTACACTGTAAGGCTAGTTCAGATTTTTGGGAGAGCTGGTCTGTATACTGGGCCCTCAGATCATTCAGCCTGACCAAGGTCTCCTTAGAGGTGGACGCAGTAAGGTCATTTTCAAGCTGTCAGATGCCAAGAAGGAGACTTTTCAACCTAACCTGAAGCCTCCTAGTCTGTGTGGCTGAGATCCTTATAATTTCTGCACTGATAGTGCATTTGGTGCCCCCCCATAGAGTATCTACAGAGGCGACCACCCCTCATTTTGCAAAAAATGTTTTTTAGAAAATCTTTAAAACTCTTGAGGGTATCTGGGTTCTGCAATAACTGTGCAATAAGCTACCATAAGGAATCATGCTCTCTTGGCCCATTGAGAGAATGGATAAGGGTGACCAGAGTGTGATCAAAAATAATTGTCACGTGTATGTTGGAAGACATGAGGCTGTATAGGTGATCGTGGGTAATAAGAAAATGATAAATTCTAGAAGAAGTACAATGCAAAGGAGAGTAATAAGTGTATCATCTATCATGAAGGTGCAGAAGATGCCAGGGATCAATTAGACCAAGATTGTCCATATGTTACCGGAGTCCCTTTTGTCCTGGGGAAAGAGTCCTATAGTGGGAGTCAGATCTATCCCATTCAGACTGATATACTATATTGAAGTTTCCTCCCAGGAAAATACTACCATCAGTCAGAGGTATGGGGAGGGGGGCTAACTGCATGACGAATGAAGGTGATTCTGTGTTTGGACCATAAATGGATCCAAGGATGACCGGGCTCATGCCAGCAACACCTTGGAGCAGAATAAAGTGTCCCTCAGGACCCCAGGATTCCTGAATCAGTCTGAATGGAAAAGAATGACATATCAAGATGACCACCTCACTTTTCCTAGTACTGATACCAGAACCATAAGCCTGCCCCACCCAATCTCTGCAAAAATATTTGATATCCTCGTGGCGTACATGAGTCTCCTACAGGCACACAATATTGGCCTGCATCTGCTTTAAATGATGCAGTAATATGTGCCATTTACATCTATCTCTGGATCCCTTCACATTCCAGATCACTAACTTATCTGGCCCTGCCATACTAAGGGTGACTTACAATGTGATATTTCCCACTTGGAGAACTTCAGGGACATAACATAAGAGTTCTGAAGACACCAGATTGTTCCTGCTACTGCATCCCTCAAGATATTCCGTCCTCTCCTCCAAATGATGCAGTCTCTGTTGGAGGGATACAGTTTCAGACTCCATATGATTGCACCAGTCTTCCATGGAGCTTATCCATACTTTCTTATTATCCACTCTCTGTGCTAGGTTTTCAGTTGTTGATTTGATTGTTTTAAGCTCATCAGTTATATTCTGAAGTGCTTCTTTAGGGGTATGCTTTCCTGGAGGCTGTGCTCCTCAGTGAAGGCCTGGCTTGAATTGGACTTGGTAGTAGGTGGACCCTGAGATTTGGTTCTCTTTGCGACCTCATCCCTCTTGGGTGTCAGCAGTGGGGTATGATGCACTGGTGCTGGCTTCATTTCTGTGTCCATGTTTTCATAACATTCTGTGCCTCTTGAAGCCTCTGAGTTATTAGAGGAGAGTAGTTATAATAAAAGTCTCTGGTGGAGATACTGAAATACCAGAAAAAAATACTTTTAGTAAAGGTGAGGAGCAGAGCCGAGGAGCTAAGCTGTTTCTACAGCAAGGTGCATCACACGACTCCAGTGCTCAGCAAACTAAAAAAAATCTATCTCACTATATGTTTTTACAATTTGTTTTTACCCAGAATAGCCCAGTTGAATTGTAGCATCTTGTTTTCAAAGGGGTCCTTCTTTTTATCTATTTTTAAGGCTGGGAATACTGAAACATAAAGAGGTCAAGTGACATGAAAACGGTCATGCAGGGAGTCGGTGACTGTGGTGATATACCAAGCTGGGATCTTCTACTTCCCAATTCTGTTCTCTAACAGCTAGGTTGTAGTGACCCCATGTTACTTAGTTAACACAGATAAGATTCACCAGCTGGGCCTGAAGCCACATTGTACTGCAAATGTTAATTAATTCATTTAGAAACATGGGAACTATGTATTGCAATAAAAGTCCCTGACAAATCAAATGAAATGCCAGCCCTGCCTAATAAATTCACAAATATGCATTCAGTGACGTTACATCGCTTAATGTGGGCAATCTCCTTTTTATTACCTCTGGAACTAATCAAATAAAACTATGCTTTTCACAGCAGGTAGTTTATTGATCAATTCATTTGACAGTATACAATACTTGCTCATAAATGTTAACTTAGCTATACGAAGAAATGGACAAGAGCCTGAGCAGTATTTTTTTACCACTTAATTACCTTGGAGAGCATGGTTTAGCTATAACATTTCATTTTAAGTGGAGAACCAGTGCAAAAATGAATTTCTAAATGCTGTTATTTGATAAAAACTATCATATGTGCACTTAACCCTTTTACATTTTATAACACTTTTTGCACGCCATAGAAAAATTTGCATTCTGACTGGGCACTTTATTTTTCAGTCACCGTCACCTTTACTGAAAAAACATTTCTGAGTGATTCTGCACTTTATACTCTGCCTAAGCCATCTGTGCATTTCACAATTAGATATATAACATTATTTTTGCACTTCTTGGAAAAACTTTGATTTTGACTTGCTGCTTTGTTTGTTAGTGCCTGTCAATAACAGTAAGAAGTTTTCTGTGGGATGTATACTGATGAAATTTGACATATTTGAAGGATCATGTCCTGGAACCAAAGGGTTATGATGGTAGATACCTTAAGCGTCTGTAGATCAATTTGAACAGCCAGTATATACTCATGAACTTATGGATTTTGAAACTTTGTTTAACAAAAGCAGCTTATCATATTAACATGTACCTTGGATTTTGCCCTAGTTAACCGTGCATTAAATCCTCAGGTATACCAAAGGATTTTTTTGAATTGTATAGAAATTATGATTTTGTGTAGGTGCTTTATTTTTTTGTGATCATCAATAAAAAAAAACTTTTCTGTGGTATTTTGTACTTTATATTCTGCCTAAGCTAATTGTGCATTTCAACTTTAAAAAGATTAAATCATTTTTGTACTTCCTAGAACTATGGCTTTTTAACTAGGTGCTTTATTTTTTTGTGACCACTAATACAGTAATTAGTAAAAACACTCTTCTGAGACATGCACAGATGGAATTAGGCATAATTAGGAGACCACATCTTGGAACTAAAGGGCTACAGTATATGGGGAGAAATTACAAGTGCCTGTACATCAATAGGGGGACTTGTGTATATTTACGTACTAATAGATTACTGTATCCTCTTTTTATTTGTAAAAGCAGTTTGCTCCTTAACATGCACTTCACACTCTGACAGTCATCTTTGCTTTCAACCCACAGGCATATTATAAAAAATTTATACTATGGATTTTGAGTCACATGTCAAAAGACTTTTTTTGAAATTTTTATAAGGACTGAAGAGACAGTGTAAAATGACCAATTGACCATACTATATACAATATTGAAAACTTGGTTGTTTATAGCAAAAAGACAATACAATTCACAAGCCTGATTCTGTTTATTGATCAGAAACAGTTCAGCTTATTCACATGAAATAATCTTTCATGAGACAGAATGCCCCAAACAACTTAATTAATAAATGCTAACATGCTATGAAAAAGAAAAAACTGAAGTGTTACAGTATATAAGCAGTGAAATAAGTATTAAAGAAGCAGTACTAGATAAAAAAAATCTGCAATTTTTCAACAGTGTATTCCTTGTGCTCTGCTGAGCATTTACCTGGTAATCATTCCTGCCGGTGCAGTACCATTACTGTGCAATTTGCTCTATTTTGCTTTGTTCTTGTTTAAATTTCTCCTGCTTGCCATGCAGCAGTACTAGATAGCAGCCACCATATTTACTGTGGTGCTACAAAACTGGAAACTGATCACTCCCTGATTAGGTAGTACTGATAATTTAAACTTTGCTAGCATGCCATTTTTCTAATACCCTTGAATGACTGCACACCTTGTTGATGAGTTTAGAATATTTTGCTATATTAGTATTTTAATTGAACCTTAATTCAAGGAAGGATTTTCCAGTTTTGATCATGAATAATAACAAATTTTCTGTGGGATGTGCAAAGCATAAAGCAACAGGGTCTATTAAATTACCAACTAGTCTATGGACTTAGGACACAACCAGTGATCATCTAACATTTACGGTTTTAAATAGAACCAGTGACATGATGGGGAATAAGTAGGGGCAGACAGCACATTGAGGGAGATAGTGGGAGGGCAGTAATTTCTTTACAAAAAGACTGTGATCACTGACCGACGGAGAGAGAAGTGAACCACTAGACTACCAGGGAAAGTTTTGTTTTACAGAACGGCAATCAGAAAATGGGGAAGGGGAGGGACAGGGAAGAAGATAAAGTATGGCCAATGGGGACCCCGACTGAACATTTCCAACACACCAGGAAAGATTAGCTGGAAACAGTGTCACTTGGTGCACTTAAACTGCTCACAATGGAGCTCAATTAATTCTGAACTTGGCATACCGCAAAGTTGTAAACACATAGTTGACACCTTACTGATGCGGTAATGAGGCATATCTTGGTACCGTACTCACTACTACACCTGCTTAGGTATTTCTCATTACTGGTATACTTTTGTATAACTGCCACGTGAACATACAAACATATGAATCTGCCATCAGAAACAGGCCTCATGGTCTATCAAGTCTGCTTGAGTACCCAGCAAGCACCTCTAGATTGCAGTTGTGCCATCCCCTCCTACCTTTCACCTCCAGGAAAATTCTCAGTATTACTTACCCAGACCCTCCCCCTTGCCCTGTTCCATGCCCTTTTAAAACTACCCACTGTTTTACATGAAACCAACCCCTCGAGTAGGGTGTTCAATTTCAACACTACCCTTTTTGTGAAGTAATGTCTCCTCATCCCTTTTAAAACTGCCACCCTGTAATATTAGTCCATGCCCTCTCATGACCCTTCCCTTCCTCAGTTTAAATAACCCATCAGCACTAGATTTGTTGATCCCATTTGAGTGTTTGAACTTTTTAATCATATCCCCCATCCTTCCACTGCTCCAGGGTGTACATACCCAGATCCCTTAGCCTGCCCTCATAGGTTTTACCTTCCATCCCTTTATCATTTTTGTCACCTTACACTGCACCCCCCTAGCAGTCTAATATCCTTCCTCAGACATGGATGACAGTACTGCATGCAGTACTCCAAGTGTGGCCTGACCAAGGACCTGTATAGGGGCAGGATCACTTCCCTATGCCTGGATGAGAATCCCTTTACAGTACACCCCAGAATCCTGTTAGCCTTAGCTGCAGCTTTTCCTGCATTGAGCAGAGTTGTTCATGCTCTCCATTACCATCACCCCTTAAGTCCTTTTCTTCCTCGGTGACCCCCAGCCTAACCCCCAACCAATATTTCATCCTTGGGTTCTTGGCCCCAAAGTGCATAACCTTGCACTTGTTTGCATTGTTTGCACTGAAGTCCAACTGCCACTTTGCCAACCACTTTCCAGTTTGGTTAGGTACCCTTGTAGTTACTTCAACCAGTCAACTTCATCCACTACTGCTCCCATTTTAGTATCATTTGTGAACACACTGATCCTGCTCTGAACTCTGAGTGAGATATCCAATATGAATAGCCCAAACCATACCAGACCCAGCACAGAGCCTTGCAGCATTCCACTCGTCACTGGCCTAAGTGTTGAGATTTCCCCCACCACAACCACCACCACCTGTTGCTGCCTCCCCTTCAGCCAGTTCATGATCCAGTTACCCAGCTTCTCGACACCCATGGATTTTGGTTCCCACCAGTCACCCATGAGGCACTGAATTGAAGGCCTTGATGAAGTCCAAATATAGGATGTCCACTGCATGGCCCTTATCCAGCTCTCTTGTTACCCAGTCATAGCACTCTATTAGAACCCAGTTCCAGCTACTGCAGCAAGGTGCTGCAGGGAGGTAAGGATAACTAGGCAGTGGAGGGGTCTTGGGTTTTGGGCAGTGGAGGAGGAGTGGCTAATAGTATTGAGGCTGTTCAGTGTAGAAGATGACATGGGCATAAGTGGTGCCTGGGGAGAAGCTTGGCATGTGTGGTTTTCATGCCCATGGTTCCCACTGGACTGAGTTGGCAGTTAGATTGAGGGCCAGGCACATCCTCTAATCCTCTTTGGGCAATGGTATGCAATGCCAGGTCAATGAGAAACAAGACCTCTATTTTTGTGGACTTGATATCCTCTGTTGACCTAGCCTGCATTACAGAGACCTGGCTGGGTGATGATGCTGGCCCAGTCCTTGTGGCTACTATTCCCACCAGGTACTGCATGGTGCACTGCCTGAGGAAGGATCATGGGGGTTGGGGAATGGCCATTGTTTTTTGATCCAGCCTGGGCTTCTCGGTGCACCCAGTTGGTAGCACCCAACCTTTTGAGTGTGTCACCATCCATGGGGGTACAGGTGGAGGTTGCAGAATTCTCCTTGTTTATCACCCCCCTGAGGCGGGGGTAGACTTCCTGTAAGAGGTAGAAGACTTCATCATTGACCATGTGTTGGAGTTCCCCAGATGTTTAATCCTGGAGGACTTCAATGCTTTGACTGATGATGAATCCTCCATTTTGGTTACAACCTCCTCCAGTTGAAGCAGACTCTGGACCTGTCACAAGCAGTTGCTTCTGCTACCCACCAGTTGGCCACACAATCAATCTGGTGTTCCAGCTGGGTCTTGAGGTTGATAACCTCAAGACTGATCAGGTCATTTGGTCTGATCATTACAACATGGCATTCATGTTTGGGGCCCCCTGAAAGTCCCTCCCCTGCAGAAATGATCAACTATGGCCCTTTAAGGGACTTGCACTCAGAGGAATTGATGGCGGTAGCTTATTTATCTAGGGTTTATGTGGCATGTGTGATTGGTGCCGAAGAAATGGTTGCCACCTATAATGGGTGGTTTCTGAAGCTCTGGGGCCTTCGCACCAGCTTGTCTTCTCACACGCGATCAACGTGGTTTGACAGTGATCTCAGAGTGATGAAGATCAAGGGTCAGAAGTTGGAGCATCGGTAGCAGAAGACCTGCTGGAGTCTAACAAGCTGGTCCTACATGCACACTGTGTTGAGTACCAGGGGACAATCTCCTGTAAGAAGGAAGAATTTCTGTCCAGAGAGATTGCTTTGGGGAGGAACAGACCTTCTCAGCTGTTTTGAACAGTAGACAGGCTTTTACAACTTGCCTGTCTAAAGAAAAAAAAGCCTTTTCATCCACTTTATGTGAACAGTTTGCTCTGTTCTTCTCCGACAAAGTGTCGGCCATCTGATCAGGGATTCCATCAATTAGGCTTTTGTCTAGCAGTGGTTGGGCTGGGAGGATTAGAGGTACTTTACCTGTCTGGAAAGAGTTTAGGCCAGTTGAGGTGTCCAATGTGAATAATGGATCTTAGACCTGAAGCACACGTTTTGTGAACTGGACCCAGCCCCAACACGGTTCTTAATGGGATGTGTTTTGGCTGTTGATCCAGTGTCCACCAGGATTGTCAGGTGCTCAGTGGTGTAGGGGGTTATCCCAGCTGTCTTGAAAGAGGTGCTGGAGAAGCCCTTCCTTAAAAAGCCTTCCTTCATCCCTGATGTCCTGGAGAACTTCTGTCCTATCTCCAACCTGCCTTTTTTGAGCAAGGTTGTTGAGAAGTTAGTGGCATGACAGCTTGAGGATCACCTGGTGTCCTTAGACATTTAGGAGCCAGTTCAGTCAGGCTTTCAAGCTAGACACAGCACTGAAACAGGTCTAGTGAGGGAGCATAATGATCTGCTCAGGGCTAGAGATAAAGACAGGTCAGTTCTTGTACTCCTCAGTCTCTCCTCAGCCTTTGACACTGTGGACCACGTCATGTTATTGGATCAGCTCTGTGAGTTTTGTGTACTTTCTGGTATTGTCATCAGGTGGTTTGAGTCCTATCTCTCAGACCGGGTGCAGCAGGTTGTGATGGGGAATTTCTCTTCCTCTCCAATGCCTCTGTCCTGTGGAGTTCCACAGGGCTTGATCTTGTCACCGATGTTGTTAGCCATGTATATGCTGCCCTTGGGTGAAATAATTCGACAATACAGTATGGAGTTTCACTAATATGCAGATGATACTCAACTGTATTTGTCATTTGTTCCTCAAACATTAGGAGCTGTGGATGTCCTTAACAACTGTCTGGCTAAAATTAATGACTAGATGGCTTCCAGCACAGTGAGACTCAACCAGACCAAGACAGAGGTGCTGGTGATCAAGCCTTGTTGTGAGCATGATGGACTGCTGCCTAGGGCTGATTCTGTTTTTGTACTGGGTTCTACCCTATTGACAGCTTCCCTGAGGGTGTGAAATCTGGGCATGATCCTTGACAGCAGACTGACTTTCGAAGACCAGGTGTCATCTGTAGTCAGTAGTGTTTTTTACCATCTATCAAACATTGCCTGGATTAAGCCTGTCATTCTGCCCGAGGACCTGCTGACGCTAGTGCATGCCTTTGTTTCCTCCAGGCTCGACTACTGCAATACTCTTTACTTCAGGATCATGGGAGGGACCCTCTGCAGACTACAGCTAGTGCAGAATGCAGCAGCTCGGTTACTGACCGGTCTTTCTAGGTCCAGTCACTTGACCCCTGTTTTGCGTTCCCTGCACTGGCTACCTTTCTGGTGGAAGGTCCTTTTCAAGGTGGGGCTTCATACCTATAAACCCTAAGAGGACTGGGCCCTTGATATCTGTTAGACTGCCTGACACCAGTGACCTCTGCTTGCTCCCTCTGTGCCTTTTCAAGGAGCCTCCTGCATGTTCCAAGGGTTTGGCTCAAGACTTCTGGAGATCATGCTTTTAGCATTTCTGGGCTGTCTCTGTGGAATGCACTTCCATCTGCAGTCCGGGAGGCCCCCTAGGTACAGATGTTTAAGTGGGGGTTGAAGGCACTCTTCTTTGGCCTGGCTTTTCATGAATGCTGAATTTCAACATGTTGCTCAGTCCCTGTTTATGATATTTTATTAGTTTTAAATTGTTTTATATTTTAGTTATTTTAAATTGCATTAATGAAATTTTATATTGATGTCTTGTATGTTCATTATATATTTCTGTGAGGCATCCAGAGCCTCCGGGAATAGGCGCCATACAAATAAAACTTGCCTTGCAATGCTGCTGCCCATCCAGGAGGCCATTCACCTCAAGAAATGACACCAGTCTTTCTTTTAGTATTGCTTCCATGAGTTTACCCACTATGGAAGTGAGTATGGAAGTGAGACTGACAGGTCTGCAGTTACTGGCTCGTCCTGTGGGCCACTCTTCTGTAAAGGCATCTCATGGGCTATCCTCCAGTCCCGTGGCATGTAGCCCGTGTCCAGGGAGGTGCTGAACAGGTCCACCAGTGGCTTGGCCTATACCTCCGCCAGCTCCTGGGGTGAATGCCATCCGGACCTGGTGCCTTGTTCACCCTTAGTGTCTTCAGACACTCTAGTATTCTACTTTCCTCAATCATTCCATCAGTCAACCCTCCTCCTGACCCCATCTTACCAGTCCACAGAGGTAGTGGACCACCCTTCTCCTACGTGAATATAGAGAAGAAGTATTCATTCAGTGCTTCTGTTTGTTCTGCTCCCTTTTCCACCCAGCCTTGCCCCTCTTGATCCACATTATCTAGTTTCTGCACTTCTTTTTCCCTCACATACTGTATCTAAATAAATCGTTCTTCCTTCCATTAATGCCCTTCTTTGCCCTCACCCCCTCCAACACTTTCCTGTTTAGTCAACATGGCATCTTGGCTCTGGTCTTCTTGCTCAGAGCCCTGGTGCAAGCCTCTGTAGCATCTGTTAAACCAAGTTTAATGATATCCCACTTTTGTTGTGCATCCATCTCTGGCCTAATCCCCTCTAGTCACCCTTGCAGTATTTCTTGCATCCTTCTGAAATTCACCCGCCTGAAGTCCACCACCCTTATTTCTGAGCCTATAGTCTCCCAACTCAACCTAAGTATGAACCACACTGATTGATGGCCACTCCCAGCTAGTGGGTCTTCCACCCTTAGTTCACTCACTACTTCCCCATTCAATAATACCATGTCCAGTGTATCACCTAGCTGAGTTGGCATGTTGACCCACTGTGTCAGAAGACTATCCTGGAATGCATCCAGGAGTACCCACTCCCTGGCACTGGAAGTTGTTTAGGTTCTTCAATTCACTCCAGGCAGATTGAAGTCCCTCATGATCACCACACTCCCCTTCCTACATACCATCCTAATCTGTTCCGCTAATTCCTTATCCAGGTCTTCAGATTGGGTTTGTGGTCTATACAGCACCCGCAGCCTCAGAGTTCTACCATTTGAGGACAGGAGCTGCATCCATATTGCCTCTGTCCTCTCATCCACCCTCTCATATCTTGTGCATCTAATCCCATCCCTTACATAGACTGCAACCCCTCACCCACTCACCATCCCTCTGTCCTTTCTGTAAATGTTGTACTCCGTGATTGCCAGATGCCAATCCTGGTGTTGGGTTGCCCAAGTCTCAGTGATGGCTGTGACATCTGCCATCCCTTCAGCTAAGAGAGCCAAGAGCTTAGCTTGTTTTGTTACCCATTCTTCTTGCATTCAGGGAGACCACCCTCCACCCATTCCCATCCATCACTCCACCCTGTGGCCCCTTGACCTGCCCCTCCCTTCTGCAGCACACTCCCCCATTGCAGTCACTGTTGACATGGAGGTCAGCTCATTTGGCTCCACTTTCTTGTGACCTTGCATAATACTTGCACTCACTTCCCTATCTAGTTTAAAACCAACTTGAACCATATATTCCTCCAACTTATGTTTCATCACACCCTGCCCACCCTACTCAAATGTAACCTATCCCTTGCATACAGTTTAAAGTTGTTCCATGTATCCCATCCTCCTACCAGCCCATACCCATAAGAGCTACACTACCCTCCCAGCCAGGAGCTGAACTCCACTATCCTTTCCTTTCTCCTCTGCTCAACCTTAGAACTGGTAGCACCACTAAGAGGCCTAAGAGCTCCAATTTCTGAACACAACTTTCCCAGCTACCCAATTTCTCCCTGAGACTCCACCTTTCAGCCCCTCAGATCATTAGTGCCTACATGTATCACCATGTGCAGTTTCTCCCTTCCCCAACACACCTAAGCAGAGCCTGCAGTGCCCTGTCCACTGTCAAGCATGGTACAGGTTCCACCCATAACCAACTGCTGTTCACCCTTACCCCCACCTGATCCATTTCAAGATAGAATCCCCTACACTCAACTCCACCCCTTTGGCTGCACCTTCTCCACTACCACTGTACTGGCCTCTGAGATTTTGGCACTCATTTAATATATATTTTTAATTTTCATTGGAAAGTTTAGAAATACTGCTTGATTTATACAAAAAGCATTTATTATCCCTATATATAATGGGAGGATTCTGCAAATCTGGGCTCTTATAGACCAATTTCAATTATTTCGGTATGTGTTAAAATTTTTGAGATGCTTATTTATCAGCAATTGATGCAGTATTTTATTACATATCATGTGCTGACTCACTGTCAATCAGGTTTTAAAAAGGGATATAATTTAACACATACAGTTTTGAAGGTGGTTGATAATGGGTTGGATGCCTTCGAGAGAAATCAGGAAATGACAGCCATATTCCTGGATCTGTCAAAGGCATTCGATACTGTTAATCATATTGTGTTATTGAATAAACTGAAGGAAGTGGGCTTGGGTGTATCAGCATTGAGTTGGATACAAGCTTATTTAATGGGAAGATTACAGTGTGGCAGGGTGGGAGGAACTTGTTCAGCACCTGTTACTATGTGTAATGGGGTACCTCAGGAATCAGTGCTGGGCCCTCTTTTTTTTTATATATATATATATATATATATATATATATATATATATATACTACCACAATGTGTCCAACTCTATGTGATGACACAATATTATATACAAAAATGAAAATATTGATACAGCACTATCCATTTTCAGCAAGATTTTTTCAAATGTACAGAAAGAATTAATAAAATTAAGACTTCTCTTAAATGAGCACAAAACACGATGGATGATTTTAGGAAAAAATAAAACAGTTATATTACAAAGAAATAAGGTCATTAACTGGCGTTATTCTCAACAAATGAAGTCTTATAAATATTTAGGAATGTATTGGACAACAACTTAACATTTGAGATGCATTTAACATCAATGTCAAATAAATTAAAGGGATTATTGAGTTTTTGTACAGGAACAAATCCCTTCTTTGTTTAAAAGTTAGGAAGTTGTTTGTCACATCTATGTTTTTGACAATATTAGACTATGGAGATGTGGTTTATAAAAATGCTAACAAAACATTATTAGGTCCCTTGGATGTGTTGTTTAATAGTGCTTTATGATTCATTGCAAATTTGCCATATAAAACTCACCATTGTGTTTTGTACCAGAAATCAGGTTTATGTTCACTATCAGATAGGTGAGACATGCATTGGAATTTATTGGTTTATAGATCTGTGACCTAGTTATTACCCGATTTTCTTTTGAAGATAGTAGCAATTAGACAAAAACAAATACATGGTCTAAGAGCATTGGATCGAATATGTTTTTATGTACCTCAATGTAGAACTATTTTTGGGAAGAAAACCTTGTCAAGTTTGAAACCAAAAACATGGGAAAGATTGTCCAAGCAAATGAATGTTATTGTATTAACATCTTTAGATTGTTTTAGGTCATTTTTGAACACGTATTGATACACATTGTAATTGTTTTGGATGAAATTTGTACTTTAGCTACACTATCTTGACTATTTATGTGCTATGTTTTATAAGAAATAACTGTGCATGTTTGTAAACCTGTGATTTGTATGTTATGAGATGGATTCAATTGGAAAAGATAGTTTTATCTCAATTTGATATACAATAAAGTTGAAAGTTGAAGTTTGATAGTATCTGGAATAGCCTAGAAACAGTTTCTGAGTTTCAATTTGCAGGGGACTGCAGGAGGTCTGCTAGTGCATTTTAAAATCCTGGTACATGGCAAAGCACATAACAAAGAACTGCATTGAATTACATACAGTTACAACTGTGGATAGTTTGAGATATTTCCAGATATTTTACAATATATCTAAAGATATTATCTCTGGTGTCTCGCAGTGGTACTACAGACATGGAAGGAGTTTCTGTAATGATGTCAGTAATTTTAGAACATATCTGGCTGTGTCTTTGGCTGCAACTGTAAACACACATAAGTTTATTGTTCTAGGAATTACTATATTTGAGCCAGAGGCTCTTTTACAAAGGTTCCACGTCAATTAGGTACAGTACAAAAGGTTACATAGATAACACAACAATTTGTGTTGTGTCAAGACCAAGAAAACATGTACAAATACATATCAAATCACTTGTGCAAAAGGACATGAGATATCAATAATCACATTATTATTACAAGAAAGAGGTCATGCCAGATTAGGAGAGACAGATAGGGAAAAAGCCCAGAACAGAGAGGGTAAGTAAAAGGTGTGGGGAGCAGACAATAGCAGGAGAAAAGGTTTCCCAAACATGTATTTGTCAAATAATGGAACAGAGTGGGTAGTGAGAAAATAGGAGGTTTAATAATAAAAATGAATGATGCATATTGTATAGGCTGGATGCTAACCTATATTCTTAATAAAGGAATTGATTGTCCAGCAAATATGATATAAGCATAGAGGTACTATGACCTCAGCATTACACCTAGAATACCAGGTAGATGCAGCACCTAAACAGAAAATAAAACAGGGTTCAACCACCTGTAGGTTCTTTGTTTCTCTTCCCACCCACAACCATTGAGACGGGTACACAAAGGAAACTTTATTTTACCTCCCCAGTTGGATAGCTGAGGGATCTGTGTGTGAGAGAGAGGGTCTGCACTGGACTCACCCAGGAGATTACAGGAATATGGAACTCGGACAACTTCGAAGCAAGACTCTAACACAAGCTCAAGTGAAAAATTAAGGTAAGCTGTAAAGAATTGGCTTGTCAACTTGCAAACACAGTTTGCATGGAAGAAAAAAAATAACATTCAGCAATAGCGATACAATTTCCATTCAAACATTGCGCTGAACAAATATTTAAGCATAAAACCTTTTTTTATGTTCCATCAGGTTTGAACACCAAACCCCTGGAGACTGCAGGCTACTACACCATCCAATAGCCCTCCAGCCAACTTAAATCTTCGGCCAGAACTAAGCAACACCTCAAGCCTTAGTTACTACACATTTGAAAATACTTAGCCTTAAGGGCTTACAGTGACTATTGACTATTAGGCCTTTATCCACCTCAGTCAGACCACTCACCCCTCACTACCAGATACTTAAACTTAACCCAGCACTAGGTTGTGCCTCAGACCTTAGTCACTACACATAATTACTTTGCCTAAAGGGCATGCAGTGGCTAAAAGGTTTATATCTGTCTCAGTCAGTTAACTCATCCCTTTACCACCAGATACCACTCTCTGGTATCTAACACTGTACTTTAACTTGAAAACACTTAAAAGCTCTATGCAGTGAAACTCTACACATTTCACATTAACGATTATTATGCATAGAAACATAGAAACATAGAATTTGACGGCAGATAAGGACCGCTTGGCCCACCCAGTCTGCCCATTTTCCTACCTACTGGATAAGCTGCAGATCCTAGTTAACCAGCAGCCTACTTCTTCCACCCCACCCCAGAACTGCCTTATGGCTATCCCATGTGTTGAATGATCCACCACTGATTTTGACTCCACAACCTCCTCCGAAAGGCCCTTCCATGCATCCACAACCCTCTCTGTGAAAAATACCTTAAAATTACCTCTGAGCCGCCCCCCTCTATCTTCAAATTGTGCCCTCTTGTTCTTACACCTCTTTTTGAAAGATGCTACCCTCTTGGACTTTGTTGATTCCTTGAGGTACTTGAAAGTTTTATCACGTCCCCCTCTCCTCCTTTCATCGAGGCTACACCATATTAAGCTCCTTAAGTCTCTCTTCATATGTCTTCCCATGCAGACCCTGCACCATTTAGTTGCCCTCCTCTGGACAGCTTCCATCCTGTCTATGTCTTTGTGAGATTAGGTCTCCAGAACTGCACACAGTACTCCAGATGGGTTCTCACCAGCTGTCTGTACAGAGGATAATAACTTCTGTTTTCTACTAGTGATGCTCTCCCTATGCATCCCAGTATCCCCAGCCCTCCTTGCTGCCCTCTCACATTGCTTGCCCATCTTTAGGTCATCTGATATGACTACCCCAGGTCCCTCTCCATTTTGTTGTTGTTAGTATCTCCCCCCATTATGTACTCTTCCCTGGGTTTTGTTTCCCAAGTGCATTACCTTGCACTTCTTAGCATTGAATCTAAGCTGCCATACATTTGACCATTCTCTAACTTGCCAGTCCCTTCTCATCCTTTCCACCCCACCCTGTGCATCCAACTCATTGCGAGATCTTAGTGTCATCTGCAAAGAGACGTACTCTTCAGTCCTTCTGCAATGTATTATAAAGACATTGAAGAGGACATCCTAATACTGAACCCTGCGGTGCCCCACTGGTAACCCTCCTTTCTTCAAAGTGGACTCCATTTACTATTACTCTCTGTGTCCTATTCTCCAGCAAATTCTTTACCCATGCTGTCATCTTGGGACCCACACCCAGGCTGGCTAACTTGTATATACACCTTTTGTAAGCGACTGTGTCAAATGCCTTGCTTAAGTCTAGGTAGGCCATGTCCACAGCCCTCCCTGATCCAATACTTTGGTCACCCAGTCAAAGAAATCTATCAGATTCATCTGGCATGACCTTCCCACTGTGAATTCATGCTGCCCAGGGTCCTGTGCCCTCTGGCCTCTAGATGCTCGACAATTCTTTCCTTTAGAAGTGATTCCATCATTTTCCCTATCACTGAGGTTAAACTAACAGGTCTATAGTTTCCTGCTTCTGCCTTGCTCCCACTTTTGTGAAGGGGAATCACATCTGCCCTCCTCCAGTCCTCAGGCACCACCCCATCCTCCCATGATTTGTTAAAAGGTAGTCAGTGGTGTCACTAGTTCTACCTTAGTTCTTTTAGAATTCTGGGATGAATCCATCAGGCCCCATTACTTTGTCCACCTTCAGTTTTAAGAGTTCTTTCAGAACCCTTTCTTTTGTAAATGGGCGGTATCAACCTTGTATCCAGCGTGTTACTACTGTTTGTTTATGTACCTCCCCTCTTCCTTTGTAAAATACTGAGCAAAAATATTTGTTTGAGTATCTCTGCCTTTTCACAGTCTCCCTCTGCCCACCCTCCACCCTTTATTAAGCCTCACTATCCCTCCCTTGGTCTTCCTTCGCTCCTTGATGTACCTATAAAAGGTTTTATCCCCCTTCTTAACTGAGTTGGCTATCTTTTCCTCTGTTTAGGCCTTTGCTGTTCTGACTTGCCTTCCCAGTTTCCTTTTGCTTTAACTGATACAGTTCTCTGTCCTGCTCTTCAGGATTCCTTGTACTTCCTGAATGCTTTCTTTTCTCTTGAACCTTCACTGCCACTTCCTTTGAGAACCATAGTGGTTTCTTACATCATCTTGTTTTGTTTATTTGCTTCACACAAAGGCTCGTTACCTCTGTGATGGCTGTTTTTATTATTCCCCATTATTCTTCCACCCCTCCTTCCTGCCCATTTGCTAGTGCATTCCTTAGGCACTCACCCATTTTGGCAAAGTCAGCCCTCCTAAAGTCCAGTACTTTTGTCTTTGTATGGCTTGACTCTGTTGCTGTGTTTATTGTGAACCATACTGTTCGATGGTCGCTAGTTCCCAGATGGCTACCCACTTCTACATCTGTAATCCTCTCTCCATCTCCATTTGAGAGAATCAAGTCTAATATTGCTCCCTCTCGAGTGGGCTCCAGTACTAGTTGTCTAAGGCATGCCCCCTGTAGGGCATCTAGAATAACTGCACTCTTGAGTGGCAGCCTGCACTCCAGTTAACATCCGCATATTCAGATCACCCATCAGCAATATCTCCCTTTTATGCCATTCTAAGTATACTTTCTATCATTTCCTGTCCATTTCCTCCCCCTGAAGAAGGTCTGTATATAACCCTATGTACGTATTGTGGTGCCATTGCCTGTCTCCAAATTTACCCACAGTGCTTCTTCTCCTCCTGTTTACCCTTTTTTCTGTTGCTTTTATTCCTTCCCTTATGTAAAGAACTACTTCTCCTCCTCTTCTACCCTCCTGTCCCTCCTGTAGACAGTGTATCCTGGTATGTTTATGTCCCAGTCATGGTTTTGTGTGTACCATGTTTCTGTGACTGCCCACGATATCCAGACCTCTCCTCCATCAAGGCCACTAATTCAGGAGCTTGTTACCCAGACTATGGGCATTAGTACTCATTGCTCTCCATTTTTTGATGGCTTTACCTTCTGTTGCAGCATCCCCCACTGACCGTTCTACCTCAGTCTTTTTCTCATTTAGTACCATATTTTGTAGGGAGAGGCTGGGATTTTCCTGCTGCTTGTCAGTGCCTCCCCCTTTGACTAGTTTAAAAGCTTGCCAATGAAGCATTTAAACTGATTGCTCAAAAGACTTGTTCCCTTCCTGGACAGATGCAGACCATCCTGCCAGTATAGGGTGGTGTCCTCCAGGTGGAACCCCAGTCCCCAATGAAGCCAAACCCTGTGCTCCACACCACTTTTTCAACCATTCATTCAAACTGCATGGTGCCAAGTGCCTCTGCCTCCCCATGCTTTTGACAGGCAGCACCTCTGAGAAGGATAGTGTGTGCTACTATCTTAGGTCCCTCCCCAACTCTGCAATGTCCTCCTGCACTGCTCTAATGTCATGATGAACCAAGTCATTTGTCCCTAGGTGGACAATTACATCCAGCTCGGAATCCCTTGCAGCTGTTCTCATGATCCTGAGGATGCACTTCCTGTCCCTCCAAGCCATGGCACCAGGCAGGCATCTTACTTCATTTTCCCAGCTCCCCCAGTTCTATACCCTAATAATCCGGTCCCCCACCAGGGCTGCTTCCTTTCCTCTGGTGCCCTCTGCCTCCCTTTCTGTGGGCCTCCCTTGTGACAGATATCATCAGTCTTCTCTGCGGGTGCATCCATAGGGGCTATGCTCCCCAGAATGGTGTATGGATTGTGGAGTGGAACAATTGACTGGGTGTGCCTCTGTTCCACCCTCCTCACCCTCCCTGAGCCACTGTGGTCCAACTGCTGTGCTTTCTTTGCAACCTCTGAGGTAGTGGTGGTGGCTTAGTGCACCCTGAATGGGGGAGGTTCCCTTTCTGCTGTCCAGTGTGGCCTGGGGGAAGGTTTCCTTACTACTGTCCAGTGCAACCTTGGGGAAGTTTTCCTTACTACTGTCCAGTGTGGTCTGAAGATGGGCAACTTCCTCCCTCAGGGCAGATAGTTGTCTGCAAATCAGCATCTCAGCCTCCAGAAAAGACTCCCGGAAGACTGCTGCCCCACCCCATTAAAGTGCACTACTCCCCATGTTTATCTAGTTTTTTATTGTAGTTGTGTGTTGTGTGCAGTATGGTGTGATTTGTTATATAGAATATATATATATATATATATTATACAACGTGTATGCTTATATTATCAGTGCAGTGTGCTAGAGGGATATGACAGAAATGCACCTTGCACTCGAGAAATGATGTCAGAACCTCAGGTATAAAGGAACTATTTCCAGGGGTAGGGGGTGAGGGGTGGGAAGGGTTGGGCCTAAACTGTGTCCTCACAAAACAATCGACTAAAAGCTCTCACCCACCGCTGCGATGAGTGCCTTCCTGTCAGCAAGATACCCTACATAACAATTTGACAGAGAAACTACCCTGCTAATCAAACAGAGAAAAATACAGACATCCAAGTCAGATGCAGGTAAACCTCTCCAGCCCCAAAACAGCCTGGTGGTTTGTTAGCCACAAAGGAAAATCAAATATGCAGTTATTTCAGCCCTTCTGAGGATGCTGACAAGATAAACAGTTTTAAAAAAAACCTTTCTGAATTAAAAACTAAAACAAATACCACGCAATGCTACTTTATAAGTGAGGAAAACTTCTCTCAGATGTAAGCAAGGAGAGAGAGAGAGAGGAGAGAGTTTAGTTACAGATAATTTGTCCAAACTAGTAAATCCATGCAGCTCTCTCAGTTGTCACCAAGCACTCCTGTACACAACTTGGAAGAAGATGGGCTTCTGACTCACACAGATCACACCACTAGTTTATAGTAATTGAATAATGCTGACAAATGGTCTAGCTAGACAAATGCTATGATGCTGAGCTCTGACTTGTGAAGACAATTACCCCACCTCAGGCTATGTTTGGCATCCAGTTACAACCTGCAGCTTTTGCTATTTTGAATCACACAACCCCAGCTAAAGTTGCAAAATATATTGATGCAGATTCTCACAGAATTCTAGTAATTAGTCCAGTTAGCCACAAAGGAAAATCAAATGTGCAGAAGATAAGCAGTTTTAAAAAAACCTTTTCTGAATTAAAAACTAAAATACCATGCAATGCTACTTTCTAAGTGAGGAAAACTTCTCTCAGATGTAAGCGAGAGAGAGTTTAGTTACAGATAATTTGTCCAAACTAGTAAATCCCATGCAGCTTCTCAGTTGTCTCCAAGCACTCCTGTACACAACTTGGAAGAAGATGGGCTTCACATAGCATTTACTCATTAGCATTTGCAATACACCCCACATTCTTTGAATTTCAGTCCTTTGCAGCTGGGCAGTAGTCCCTGAAATACCAACATATGAAAAATGGCAAGGCAAGTTTATTTATAAGGCACCCAATCCCCGAGGCTCTGGGTGCCTTACATAAAACAAACAGGGGTAGAGAGGATACCAATAAGAAAAAATACACACTACAGTATATTCATATGCAGACCTTATTTAAAAATAAGCACAGTTTAAAAAAATAATTTTATAAGCGGCTCTGATTAATCTGGAAAGGACATGGAAAAGAGGTGAGTCTGTAGACCCCTTTTAAATTCCTCCAATATTGGAGACTCTCTGACTGAGACAGGAAACATGTTCCAGAGGGCTGGACAGAGGTTTTTAACCTGGCCCTCAGAACTGCCAGGAGGCCCTGGGTGGAGGAGCAAAGGGAGTGGACTGAGGAGGCAGATGTCATCAGATACAAGCTCTAAGGTCTATCAAGTCTGCTTGAGTGTACAGCTATTAGTTAATTACTCTGCAGCTGTCCCCTATATAGTAGTGATCTTCCCCCTGACCCTGTCCCATTCCCTCTTAAAACTGCTCACTGACTTCAAAATTATCACATTCTGTGGAAATGTGTTCCACCCAGCCATTACCCTTCCCTTTTTTCTCATTTCCCACTTGAATCTTCCCCCTTCCAATTTCTGACAGTGCCTCCTAGTGTCTCTCGCTCCCTTTAATCTAAAGATCTAAAATTAAGAAAGATTCAGGATTCAAAATGCAACAAATGTCCCTCTTGAACTAGTGCAAAGTTAAAAATGTCATTGTACCAATTCCCTTTGCGACTGGAGGAAAAGATGACCTGAACCTTGTGGAATCAATAGCCGGTCAGATGGTGTTGATCTTGGAGACCACCTTGATTCTTGAAGCAGTTGCACTCTGGTCAGAAGAAACTGAAGACACTTGTGGAAAACAGGTACTTGGAGCACTAGGCTGATCTACACTGTCCCTGCTCTCATTTACTGCCCAACTATCCCCAGCACTGGGACGGAGGGCTATTCCCCAGGCCCTATCAAACTGATAGTCCTCTGCAGGCTGGAATCCTCTTTACAGATCAGATCAGTTCAGGTCACTCTCCCTGTTCAAACTGTTCTAAACTGAGCTGTGCAAACCCTTTAATACCCTTTCACCATTCTGTTTCACAAAAACAAATTGAATTCCAGCTTTGAATTCTGAAGCATCGTGAGCCACAGTGGAATCCTAGTTTTTGAATTTCATCTGCCTTCCTGAGAACTTTAAGGCTGTTCTGCTCTGACAGCCTGGATACCACTGTAACAAATACATAACTTTTAGCATAAATAAGTTACTGTACCAAAATGTTTAAGCACTTTCACACATTTGCCATATGGAAGCTCCTTTTCCTGGCTTTCTCCAGTTTATTTCTTAAAGAATTATCAGTGTTGTGTAAGTTACTTTTTCTATTACTTTCTATTTCTTTTAGAAACTTGATCTAGGAAGCTCTCTGCAGTCACTAGCAAGGATGGAGAAGTACTAGAAAAGGTAATACACCTGACAGTTACAGTTACTTATTTCTTTTTATACAAAAATAATTAATAACTATAACAAATGACATTTATTTGAAAGTAATAGGTTAGTTAATAGTTACTTTCAAATAAATGTAATCAATTACAGTTACATATTACTTTTGTATAAAAAGACATAAGTAATTGTAAATGTAAAGTGTTACTTTTCAGTGTTTCTCCATCCTTGCTAGTGACTGCACAGAGCTTTCTTGAACACGTTTCCAAAAGTAATAGAAAGTAATAGAAAAGTAATTTACCTAACACTGAGAATTAATTAATGGCAACCTTTGAGTCACTAAATGTAATGCTTCAACTTTGTGGGTATAACCCCTTGTTCCCAGGGGTTACTAGAATCCTGGTTAGAATTTGTGGCAGGCAGGGAAGGCAGCTAGTGAAATGCCAGTTAAATGGATTTCATTCTGTCTCACTCTGTTTTCGGTCTCAACTGAGATCTGGAGGGATGATATCATTTAGAACTGTCACAGCAGCATAAACCACACCAGCTAGCAGCTGCTAGGGAGCTATACAGGATGTTTGTGTAGTCTGAAGTGGGATTCTGGAGTTGGGGTTTGTGGAGGAGGCTGCAGAGGGCAGTGCAGCTCCTCATTCAGCTCTGGTATAGAGCTATCAGTTTCTTTTGAAATCTTTGGTTCTCATCCTAGTGGGTGACCTTGTCACCAAAGATTTCTTCAAAGTAATCTGTCTACTTTGGAGCATAGAAAGGTTAAGGGAGGATAGTGAAGATTAATAAAGGAGAGGGGAGGTGGGCAGAGGGAGACAGTGAAAAGGCAGAGATACTGAATGAATGCTTTTGTTCAGTATTCACAAAAGAAGAAGAGGAGGAGTTACCTAAACTAAACAGTAGAAGCACTCTGGATAGTGGGGTTGACACCAGTCCATTTACAGAAGAAAGAGTACTGAAAGAACTCTTAAAACTCAAGGTGGACAAAAGCAATGGGGCCTGACGGGATTCACCCTAGAATCTAAAAGAGCTAAGGGAGGACCTAGTGACACCACTAACCACACTTTTAACAAATCATGGGAAGATGGGGTGGTACCCTGAGGACTGGAGGGAGGCAGATGTGATCCCCCTTCACAAAAGTGGGAGCAAGGCAGAAGCAGGAAACTACAGACCTGTTAGTTTGACCTCAGTGGTGGGGAAAATGATGGAATCACTTTTGAAAGAAAGAATTGTTGAGTACCTACAGGACTCAAAGCAGCATGGATTCACAGCAGGAAGGTCATGTCAGACGAATCTAATCAATTTCTTTGACTGGGTGACCAAAGTAATAG
The DNA here is from genome assembly GCA_016271365.2 of Neoceratodus forsteri. Taxonomy (NCBI): domain Eukaryota; kingdom Metazoa; phylum Chordata; order Ceratodontiformes; family Ceratodontidae; genus Neoceratodus; species Neoceratodus forsteri. The sequence continues at coordinate 777,496,716 of CM028138.1, forward strand.
ACCAGGGAGGGCTGTGGATATGGCCTACCTAGACTTTAGCAAGGCATTTGACACAGTTCCACACAAAAGATTAATAATCAAGTTATCCAGCCTGGGAGTGGGTCCCAGGGTGGTAGCCTGGGTAGCAAACTGGCTGCACAACAGAACATAGAAGGTAATAGTGAATGGAACACATTCTGAAGAAAGGGGGGTTACTAGTGGAGTACCTCAGGGCTCAGTAGTGGGTCCAGTCCTCTTTAGCATCTTTATAGGTGACATTGCAGAGGGTCTGGAGGGAAAGGTATGCCTCTTCGTGGATGACACAAAGATCTGTAACAGAGTTGATACACAACAAGGGGTAGAAAGGATGAGAAGGGACTTGGCAAGGTTGGAGGAATGGTCAGACATATGGCAACTTATATTCAATGCAAAGAAGTGCAAAGTAATGTACCTGGGAAATAAAAATCCAGGAGAAGAGTGCACAATAGCAGGGGAGGTACTAATGACAACAATAATGGAAAGGGATCTGGGTGTAGTCATATCAGATGACCTAAAGGTGGGTAAGCAATGTGAGAAGTCAGTAAGGAGAGCCAGAGGGATACTGGGATGCATAGGGAGGGGCATCACAAGTAGAAAAAGGGAAGTGGTTATCCCTCTATACAGACAGTTGGTGAGACCCCATCTGGAGTACTGCATGCAGTTTTGGAGACCTCATCTATGCAAGGACATAGATAGGATGGAAGCAGTCAGAGGAGGGCAACTAAAATGGTGCAGGGTCTACATCAGAAACCATATGAAGAGAGACTGAGAGAGCTTAATATGTATGCCCTTGATGAAAAGGAGGGATGGGGGGCATGATAGAAACTTTAAGTACCTCAAGGAATCAACAAAGTCCAGGAGGGTAGCATCTTTCAGAAAAAGAGATGTGTAAGAACAAGGGGGCACAATTTAAAGTTAGAGGGGGGATGGCTCAGGGGTAATGTGAGGAAATTCTTTTTCATGGAGAGAGTGGTGGACGCATGGAACCGCCTTCCTGGAGAGGTTGTGGGGTCTAAAACAGTAGGGGAATTCACACATGCATGGGACATACATAAGACAATTATAGTGGGGGGGTTGCAGGAAGTAGGCTGTTGGTTAACTAGAATCTGCAGCTTATCTAATAGGTAGGGAAATGGGCAGACTGGGTGGGCCAAGTGGTCCTTATCTGCCATCAAAGTCTATGTTTCTGTGAGTCCAGAATAAGACTGTTCAGGTACAGAACTTTTAACTTTGACACCCACTGTGGTATCCCTTGTAGTATGTTAAATGTAAGATACATTTCAAGACAGCATCTACAGTTTTACAGCGTGTGAGGTGTTTTTAAAAAAAATTATATAAACTTGCAGCAAATGGTGGCCCCCCCCCCCCATATGGAGTAACCAGTTTACCTCTACAGGTTCAGAAGGGCACCTACTGCATGTTTGCTCTCAGTGCATGTGGCCAATGAATGAAGGAACAGTTTTACCCAGGGAGTAGGATATTGCTATAGTTTTACCCCTAGTAAGTGGCTTGTTCTCCATTTACTCCTAGTATGTGTGCCCTACAGTTCTGAGCCTCCTGTGGTCATGTGTGCCACTATTTGTCCTCATGTAATATGGAAAAGTGTTCCAAGTACTGGCCAGATGTACCTAGTCAATGGAAAAGAGTCCTAGTACTGGTCGGATGTGGCTGTTCAAATGGAAAAGTGTGTTCTGCTGGTGGTTAGTCTGCAGTTCGATTTCTATCCTGTAGTAAATGGAAATTTGTAAAGTTCTGTACTCTGAATGTCTGAAAATATCCTATGTGTAGCCCTTGGGGGTACATCTATGCTTTGTGTTTGTTCCTTCTTGTGTTATGGAATAAAGCCACACTCTAGAATACCAACCTGGTATGGACATTCTTGTTATTGCTCCCTGTGTGGAATTTCTTTGGTACCCCTGTCCAGAAGTGCAAACCTAGCATACCACTGAGAAAATGTTTTCTCCTCGGGACCTGGGCTATTGGCCATGGTGTTGGTCCCACTAGGTGTGTATTAGAAATTTAGTGCCATACTCGGCTGTGTTCTGCATTGGTTTCATCTTGCCTATGGTGGGCAATCAGACACAGTTTTCTAAGTTTTATGTATCAGCAGTCTGTCTGGTACAAAAATATCATATGTAACCCCACCCCTCTCTGTTTCTACCCCTAGACTTGCTATAGTGGTGAGAGGTGTGCCCTTCTAGTTAAATAAGGGGGCTAGTGGGTGGTTACATGGGGAAAAGAATAGCTTTCTGCATGACTTTTCACATTAATTTACAACAGAAATTATCCATGTCCCCTTTAAATGACTGCCTTTCTTAGGTCTAGAACCCAGATACCTTGAACAATCAATTTTTGTGTTATAAACTGCTTACTGGGGCTGTCCCACGGGTGTCTGTAACATGTCCTGCCTGACAGCACACATCTTCTCCTGGCTCCTCCTCCTTCCTGCCTCCCTGCAGCATGGATTTGAAACAACAGTCATTCCACCTTTGCAGGTTAGCAATCTCCCTTTTGTAAATTTTAAACTTCATAAAAATAGTTTTCCCTGGTAGAGCATGGTTTACTCTACCAAACTGACATCGTTCTTTTTGCAAATTAGGCTTCAAATGGCTTGGTAGTGCAACTTAAGAAAAAAAAAGTTGCATTTTTCTGCAGTTTTAATTAGGCTGATTCATTTCTCAGTGCACAGTGTGCTTCAAATAGCTTTGATTTTAAAACTATCCATTTTGTCCTATGCTTTGTAAATGTTTATGTTCTTTGGACTGTTAGCTATAGTAGCCCCATGTTGCATTAACTTATTAAATAGATCAAATTTCATATGTATTTTTCTCAAATGTTTTCTATCAGGTTTTTCCTTCACCGAGCAGCTTTCCTGCCACTCTAACATGTCACCTAACCTGTGCTCATGTGAAGGAGCCCATCCTCAATTCATGAAGTGCCCCCCCCCCTTTATTTCATTAATACATTTTATGGCTTTGGGCAGAGCCTACAGCAATTTTGGGATTGATCTGTTGCCTTAAAATGGCTGAGCCTGGCATCTTCTGTTGACTTCTGAAAGTATCCTTCTGAAAGTCCAATGAAGCTTCTAACACTCAGACATGGTCAGCTGCTACGGAGTAACAGCTGCATTATTCTGGCTGTTACTTCTGCATTCTGTGACAAGAATTGCACATGCGCACCTCGAAAGCATGCACAGTTCTGCTGGTGCCGCCATCTTGTCGATGGCATTCCTCCTGCACCCTCCCAATACTCCTGTCCACCCCGATCCCTAAGTTCCCCATTCCCACATCAATATCAGGGTGCCTAATCCCTGTGTCAGCATCATGTATCCCCCAACTCATGTGGCACACTGGGAGCCAACCCCAGTGTGCTCAAATTTATGTTTTCATCTTCCCCCATTGGCATTGGGGTGCCCAATCCACATGTCATCATCATGTACTAACCCCCGCCTCACGTGGCACACTGGGAACCCATCCCAGTGCACCCAAATTTATGTTTTCTTTTTGCTTTCCCTTCTGCCAACATCGGGGTGCCCAGTTCCAGTGTTGGCATCATGTACCCCCCAACTCAGGTGGCACATTGGGAGCCCACCCCAGTGTGCCCAGATTTATGCTTTTTTTCTTTTTTTCTGTAAATAAATTAAACCATCCCCCAATATCTTGTTTTTTAAGCTGTAAAGAAGAAAACGGTCACTTGTCATCGCCCAAGTCACCCTCCCTATCCCCTCCCTCCAACTGATCACTGACCTCCCCACACCCCCCATCCCACCATACTTACATCCGGAGGATAGTGCTGTCATATTCTTTGGACTGGGACATATCTGCACTCTTCAAAGCCGAACTGCAAACTGATGAATCAAAGGTAAGCGTGGTAAAATGGCAGTCAATGGGCTTTCAACTTATGTTGCTATATCAGCCATTTTTAGGAATTTTCTTCCCAAATTTTCAACATGGTGTTCATGGGACCCCACCTTGTGAACACTGTCTCTGTCATTTCATTACTCAGACCCTAAAGGTGATTTCACCATTACTGTGCAGAATCACCTTTCAGGACCGATTAACAAAACTGGACCGATTAATGAAACAACAGTGCTACTGTTCACGAGGTGGGGTGCCAAAAAGTTCATGCTGCAAATTTAGTGAAAAAAATCCCCAGAAAGTACTGCATTATGGGTGTGCATTGCACAATTTCCACCCACGCTCCTAAATTCACAATTTTTAATATTTCCATTCCAGATTTTCAGCATTGCCATTTTTGCATACCTCCTTATTAACAGTACAGCTGTCATTTTTCACATCCTGCCTGAAATGTGTTTTCACACCTATGGTACAGAATGTTAAGGTCACTTTGTTAAATCACCTTTCAGGACAAGTGAATGAAATTATATTGGCTCTGTTCATGAGGTAGGGCCCCAAGAAGGGCATGTTGAGAATTTGGTGAAACAACTCCAAAAAATGGCTGAGTTACACCAGGGCTTTCAAAATTCTCTATGCACACGTGTAACTCTGGTCATTTGGCAGCTCACCACAGCCGTATCAGCTCTAGCAGCAGCTTGTTAATAGTAGCCATTCCACAGAATGATTATCCTGGCACTTCCCATCTGCCAACTATTTAATATAAGAGAAAATATCTGGTCTCCTGCCAGCAAGAGTTGAGATGTACTGTATCTTCCTCTGAAAAGAACTATGCTTCGGCAGGCCTTAGCCTGCATTGTGAAGGAAGTTGCAGTTCCATACAGCCACTCTCCAGCTGCTGCAGAGGAAACACCTTTAGTGCACTTGTGCTAAGCTATGGACCTAGCTTGTCTCTGTCTCACACTTCTCTCTGCTTTCTCTTGATGCCACAGTGCTATGCAGCTGCTTCTCTGCAGTTTATTTATTTAGTTTTTGTTAACCAGGTAGGTGCACTAGCAATGGAAAGACTGTTTTCAGACACAACCTGGGAGGTTATGGTACCCTGCTGTGTACACCTCACTGTTAACTGCAACTTGTTTTGCTAGCTTTTATTGTCAGTTAAGTTCCTACTTTCTGCAGTCTTCTACTCTGTCAATGTTCAGGACTGCACTTACTGTTTAGACATTGTAGTTTTCCTATTATTTGGACAATGTTTTCACTAAGTTATCTAAGGTCACAGGAGCTTAAGCTCTGGCACTTACCTTGTATATTATGTCCCTACTGCCTGATGGTGTTTTGTAATGCTATTTTTACCATTATTATACTATGTCTCCATTCATAATGCTCTGTTTGCCATTGTTCTCACTGCTACTTTGTAACCTTCCGGGTTAGCTGACTGACAGTCTTAATTTGATAGACGGTCTCAAGCTCTGATCATTAACAAATGTGCTGATCTCACATAGGGTACACCCCCCAAATACCACTGGACCACTAGGGCTGTTAATCTGCTAGCCATGGCAACCTGATTGACAGCTCCCATAGCTAACACTACTATACCAACGTTTCCGCTACAAGGGTGACAGGCATTTAACTTACAATGTTTATTTCTATAACTGTAGGAGCTAGGAGTGTAGGAGATCACTTCTGCCCCCCCAGCTCTACTCCTCCAGCACTAATAATAGGCTCATGACTGTTCTTTTTAAATCTGCAGTGGGCACAGCCTTGCAGATGTTTTGCTTTGAGAAAAGGACTCCCTGCATAAATTACCTAACAAACAACATGACAGAGTTCTGATAATAGTGTCCTCTGCTGAAGCCTCATTACTTCACTGCCTGTGTGTGTATGGCAGCTGGTGAACATTATTTTTCCTCTGGCTTGAGAAGTTAATTGAGCCCTCTCCAGTACTGCCTTTTTTTGCAAGTTGAAACCTTCTCCATAGTGTTTTATGGACCATTCCTCTAGCTTGAGAGAAATTAATTGAGCCTCCCCAGTACTGCCTTTTTTGCAAGTTGAAATTTCCTCCATTGTGTTTTATAGATCTCTTCTTTCTTTAAGTTTCAATGCTTAATTTACTAGCATTTGCATACTGAGAAACTTTTTTTTTTTTACTGGTATCCCTTCCCCCACTTACCCAGAGGTGAGATATTACTTTGTTTCCTGACTGTGCTGGTTGATTTTACTTTCTTCCCTCATAGAAAGAATGTGAAAATAAATTTGTGTTATTTCAAATGATTGATAAAGTGACATGTCCAGTTTGCAGCTCTTGGGGATGAAGCTGTATCTCTACCTGTATGGAGTAGTGCACTTGCCACCAACTCTTAAGACATCAGCTTGTAAGATACATCATGCATGTAAAGTGATACATAAGGTTTGTTAGATAACATATCACATTGTTTAAGATTTCCATCTGAATTGATTAAATAAAAAATACTGAAAGAATCAGGGATACATACACATAAAGGGATCTGGCTATGTGTAAACAATATAACATTCGCAAATGGATGCAAGATAATAAAAGAATACACAAATGTGAGGCCTATCTGAATCGTTTAAGTAATCCTAGATGGAGAAAATTGTTTACAAGATATAGATTCAAATGTATAACAAACAATAAGAAATTGAATTTATATAGTGCAATTAAACACAATGGAAATATTTTATGTAAATGTGGGAAGGACACAGATAATTTAAAAAATCTTATAATATTATGTCCATTGTATAATTAACCCAGGAGAAATTTGCTGTGTAATATATTGAGAAAATTAGAGTTTGAACCTGACTAAATGGTTATATTCCTTCTGAGATCACACAATGTGGAGATCCTAAATGCAGTGGTGTCCCTCCTTGACGTCATTGAAACTAAAAGGCTACATTTAAGTAAATAAGGTTGAAAAACTAGTGGGTAATTAGATGGCCCACAAACCTATGGCAATTCTGATTCCCTATATGAATATGCTGTAATATGGTATTTGGGCAGAGGATAGATTGAGGTATTAAAATTTGTGACGTTATATGGAAATGTACTTATGAAAAGAGGAGTACCAGAAAGATAGTGACCGTGTTTATGCAAAGAATTGTATTAAAGCAATATTATTAGATGTTGTGATTGGAGTTTAAAATGTTCTGATTTTAAAATTGTAATGACTTAAAAAGTAGATCAATAAATTTTGATGATACAGGAAATCAAATTGCAATCCATGAAAAACAGTTAGGTTCATTTCTCTTCCCTGCCTCTGCAGCCACACAAAGTCAACCCCTTATCTCTCTCTGATACCTACTGCTGGACAACACAGCAGTCTAAAAAAACAAAGCTGTATTTTTTTTTCTTAAAGAGTAAGAGGTTTTTTTTCTTGATTGTTTTAAGTGCATAAGTAAACCACAAGAAGACATTTCTTCTGCCAGGGATGTATAAAAAGTCACAAGATATCTATAGAGAGAAAATAATACAACACTTTAATGGTTGCAACTGAATTAGAATATAAATGCAGACAGTTCTTGTGAACTTATTCAATGTTAAACTAATTGATTTTGTATTCCTTATGCTTCTCTTTTCTTGATGTTCCTTGATGTTTCTTGTTCTTTCCAGAGACTTGGTAAAATATGCATTTATAGCTAAAAAGAACATTTCAATCAATCAATCAATCAATCAAAATCTTTATTTATTCAGGTGGACATCATTGAGCAAAGCTCATTTGCAAGATGGACCTGGTAGGATTAGTGACAATTACATAAACATAGTACAATACAAGGAACTAGATACAATATACATAGTGTTGATTTATACAATCTACATAGTTAAAGTATCATGTAAATTCAGATAATTCAATATCAAATTGTTCATATTTAGACGTTTTTTCATAACTCTAAGGTCATAAACAGAATATTTAGAATAATGAGATATGGCACGGAGGGGGTGTTGTCAAATATTGGCATCCATGATTGAAAGTATGGCTTAGACGGGCACAGGATGTTGGTTGGAGATGGGTAAGGAAATTCTATTTTAGCAGAGGGGAGTTATGGGAGGAGAGCAGTAGGCAGGAAGGTGGTGAGGGTGATGGGAACAGTAAAACAGATAGTGATGGGGTGAAAAGATGGGGGAAAGGATATACTAGTTAAATGGCCATAGAAGAGGTATAGGGTATAGCAGGCCATGTGGGAATTGGTAGAAGGAAGAAACAATGGAGAAGGCAGAGATGTCATGCTTAACTTTTGTGCTAATGAAAACATTTGCAATGTTCCTTGAAAAGTTTTGAGTAAAGGGTTTTGAAGGAAGTAACGGATATGGGTATACTCACTTTTAGGTCTTTCTGCAGATTGTTCCATAGAGAGGGCAGCATGAAGCTGATGGCTGTTCTTCCAAAGGAGGTATTGACTTTGGGTATCTTGAGCAAGATTAAGGAGTAGCATCTTAGGGCATATTTGCTTATAGGAGTTTGAGTGAAGCAGTCAGTGATGTATTGTAGGAGTTGCTTGGATATAGCTCTGAATGTCCAAAATGCTGCATTTCTGTCCCTTCTGAGTTGGAGTGAGGTCCATCCAAATGTTGTATGTAGAGAGCAATGATGGGTGTCGTATGGTAGATCTGTAATAAACCTCAGTGCCCTATGATAAAGCGTATCCAACTTACTCAAATAGGAGGCAGGGCAGTGACTATATAAGAAGTCAGCATAGTCAATTATAGCGAGAAATGTGGCCTGTACCACATATAGTTTTGCACAGCTTATGAGGAAGTGCTTGATTCTGAAATAGAGGCCAAGTCTCTGACGGAGATTTTTTAATAGCTCATCCATATGTTCAGTGAAGGAGAGTTTGTTGTCAAACCAGACTCCTAGGTACTTGAACTTGGTTACAAATTCAAGGTTTTCACTGAGAATAGTGGATAAGTGAGGGAGTGTGTGTGCTCCTGTATGTCTTGGATGCCTATATAGGGAGATAAACATTGCTTTTGTCTTTTTTGCATTAAGCAACATTTTTTTGCTCAGTAGTTGATGCTGGAGTAGGTTAAAGTCAGTTTGTAGCTTTTTGCAGGCTACTTCTGGGGAAGGATGACTGACATACAATACCGTATCATCAGCGAATAGGTGTACAGTGGCCTTGGAGATGTTAATATCGATGTTGTTGATATAGACAGCGAATAGGGTCGAACCAAGGATAGATCCTTGTGGTACACCTCTTTGTTGTGGCTTGAGGGGGGGCAGTTCACCTTTGGCCATAACCTGCTGGAGCCATCCAGAAAGGTAGTTGTTGAACCATTGTAGGGAAATGTAATCCAGACTATGGTTTTCAGGGGAGTAAGAAGAAGGTCATGGTCAACTGTATCAAATGCCTTACTTAGATCCAGGAACACTGCGCATATACAATTTCTGTTATCCAGTTCCAATTTCCAGACATTGGTTACTTTTGCTAGGGCTATGATGGTACTGTGCTTAGCCCTGAAACCAGACTGTACAGGGTTTAGAAGATTGTTGGATTCTAAGTAGTCTTTAAGTTGAGTATTTACAATCTTTTCCAGAAGCTTAGATAGCACAGGGAGGATAGAGATTGGTCTGTAATTGTTAAGGTCACAAGGGTCGCCTGATTTGGTTACCGGGATGACCTGTGCAGTTTTCCAGATAAAGGGGATGGTCGTGTAGTAGAGAGAGGTTAAATAGATGTGTTATCAGTACTGCTAGGACATGGATGCCAACCTTCAGAAAGTAGGGGTCAAGGGCATCTGCACCTGCACTTTTCCTAATGTCTAGCTGCCAAATCAGATCTTCCACTTGTTTCAGTGTAGCAGGCTGTAAAGAGAAACTGGTGTCTGTCACCATTATTTTGGGCGGTTGGATGACTAACAGGGAACGCAGCAAATTTGCTGGAGAGTTGTCGAATGCCAAGCCTGCAGTCATGAAATGATTGTTAAAATAATTTAATATGTCCAATCTGTCATTAATAATGGTAGGTTCCAGACAGGATCTTAGCTTGGAGTGAGTTGCTTGGTGTGTGCCCAGATAGGTCTTTAATGGTATTCCAGAATTTAGCAGGGTTTTGGGAAGAAGAGTCTAACTCATTACTATAGAAGATTGATTTTGCATCTCTTATCTTTCTAGTACAAGTATTCCTAGCTCTCCTAAACTGGTCCCAGTCTGACTTGAGACTTTGTTTTCCATGCTTTTTTCCATAGCTTATCTCTTGCTAGGAGTGCAGTTTTTAGGGCTGGAGTGAACCAGCAACAACATGTATTTTTTATTCTCACTTTAGATAGGGGTGCATGTTTGTTAAGTGCTCCTGTGATGACATCATTGAGGACGTCATAGGCTGCATCGACCGTTTTTGCCAGGTAGAACTCTTTCCATTGAGTATAGTGCCTCATATCTTCCGAGGATGCTTACATGTCAAAATTCTGTTTTGATCTGCTTACTGAGAATTTAGAGAGGGAGATAGGCTTATCATATGACCTTACACCGGCAATAAGGCAGTGGTCACTAAGATCATTGAAGAAGATGCCAGAATAGGAAAATAAGTGAGACTTGCTGACCAGTATAATGTCCAGGAGTGTACTATTGCTTGGAATTTTTTTATTGATTCCAGTCGGCTCATTGATTAGTTGTGTTAAGCCGTGGATATCGCAGAAGGATACAAGTGGAGTAGCTGCTTTGGAAAGCCAATTTAGGTTAAGGTCTCCTAGGATGACCATTTCTGGAGGTCCTTTTACCGTTAAGTCACCTAAGTGGGATAGCAAATTAAGCCCGGCATTAGGAGGTCGATAGCAGCCTATTACTTGTAGTGATGTAGAAGGAGATATTACCACTTTAAGGGATATGCATTTGAATTCATGTGCCATGAATATTCAGGTGAAGCAGGTTGCTGCAAAGTTGTTCTTCACATAAATAGCTACACCGCCCCCTCTAATTTGGTGATCAGCTCTGAAGAGTTGGTAGTTAGGTAAACTGAAATCCCTATCAGCAGTGGCTGGTCTAAGCCATGTCTCTGAGACCACCAAAATGTGTGATACTGTGTGAAGTATCCATTCTTGGATCATAATGATTTTTTTAAGTAGGCTGCATACATTGATGAGGAGGAAGCTTAATCCTTTGACTTTGAGAATATCTGATGGTGCTGCAATAGCCTCTGCAGGCCCAGGATTTAGTTCCACATTGCCAGAGCATAGTAGTGTCAAGAGTAGGAGCTTTGTAAGTGCAGCAAAGGATAATTTCTGGGTTCATGCTTTACCCCACTTTTTTGGGCTATCAGTTTGTTTTTTACCTCATCTAGGAGGTATGCTTAGTCCTCCTATGATAGCTGAGACTAGGGATCTGACTGAGAGTAGCATGGTGGTTTTAATAAAGGGGGGGTTGCACATCTTGTCGTATAGAGTCTGAGCACATTTCACCATAATGGTATAGCCAAGGACTCCACTGACACTGGGGATAGATACGAAAATACATAAACTGATCTGTATCTGAGGATATCTTGGTTCTCTAAATTGCTGGGGCCTTTGGAGAATCATATGAAAATAAGGCATTATGTGTTAAATGTTATTAGGCAAGTAAATATTTTTTTTTCTGGTAACATGTGGGGATATTCACCCCAACCCAGGTCCATTTGACCCTACATTAATAAATTCAGATCCTCTAAGGCATATATGTGTTAACACTGATTTATTACAATAGGGAGAATTGGGGGTAGTGCACTTTAACTCCAGGAGTGTCTGGAAAAAACTTGACACAATCAGAGACTGGGTTAGCATGTCTCATTCAAAGGTAATATAATTACTGAAACCTGGTTTGCATAGTAGGATTGAAGACTCCCAAATTCAGATAGAAAACTACCAAATGTTTAGAAATGATAGGGAAAAAAAAGCAGAGGGATTTTGATTTATATTAAATCAAATCTGGTTTCTTACAAAGTTACTGACAAATAACATTGAGGTAGGCTTAGAAATGTTAATGCTTGAGCTAAAAATTCCATTTGGTAGGCCTACGCTCTTAGGTGGTATTTATAAACCCCGTAAAATTAACCCTAATGTATTTAATTCTCTCCTAGCCTTTTTACAACCATATAAAAACGCACATGAAATCTTACTTCTTAGGGATTTTAGCATAAATTGGACAGCAGTGCAAGATTCGCATAGCCTATTAGATCTCCAAATTAGTTTAGCTCTGAGCCAGTTAATTCAAGGTCCCACAAGACTAAACAACAAGGACCATGAGAAAACTACTACCTTAGATCTCATCTTTACAAATAGTCCAAACTTGTACTCAATTAGTGGTGGTCTACCAGACACCTTTTTGTAACAACTGTGTACCCATTATTAAAAGAAAAGTAAAAGCTACAAGTCAAAAATTGTATAACTCAAATTTACTAAACTTATAAACTAAAACAGCAAAGAGATAAATGTTGGCATAAAGTAAAATGTGCACTGTGAAATTAATTGGCTGGCAAATAGACACATGTGTAATACATATAATAAAGCCATTTGAGAAACGAAATAAGAGTATTTTGGGAGAAAACTATTTACTGATAGCAAAGTGAATCCCAATGCCTTCTGGAACAATATCTCTGGCTTAATGGGTAATCAAAAAACTAGGTATGAGGGTAATTTTCTGATTAACAACCACCATACCCCAACAAGTTCAGTAGTATCTTAAGCATTCAATAACATTTTTATTGAATCTGGAAAAATTGGGAGTAAAATGGATCAACCACAGATACCCTTACAACAAAAGGTTTCTACCCAGTCTTGCAGTAGGCTATTAAATTGTGATTCAGTCCTCAAGTTTAAATTTATGGAAGTATGACCTTATGATGTTAGATCTGAGCTTTTAAAACAAGATATAAAAATCCATTGGACCTGATGGTATACCACCAGAACTTCTCCGATATGCAGCCTCTGACATTGCCTATCCACTATTATATATATTTAATCTTTCTTTTTCAACTGTTGAGTATCCTGTTCATTGAAAACAGCCAGTGATTCTCATACATAAATCCAGATTAAAATCTGAAATTTAAAACTATCACTCAGTTTCACTTCTAGCTCAAATTTCAAAGATTTTTGAGCATCTGGTATCTCGCCAGATTACTCATTTTTTGGAATCTGAGAAAAGACTGAACTGTAGACAGTCTGGCTTTAGAGTCCATCACAGCACCCACCCCACTCTAATTAAGGTTGTGGGAGATATCCAGGACAGTTTGTACAGAGGGCTTGTGACAGATGCCATTTTTATAGACCTGTCAAAAGCCTTTGATATGCTTAGTCATACTGTCCTTATATCTAGGTTAGAGGAACTGAACTTGTCCCCAGTAGTAGTGGAGTGGTTTAGGTCTTATTTACAAGATAGGCAACAGTTTGTATCTCTAGGCACTTCCAATTCACCTCTGAGAGCTGTTCGATCTGGAGTGCCCCAGGCATTGATACTGGACCCCTTACTTTTTAATATATATATATGTTAATGAACTTATGTTCCATGGCATGGATGTAGATTTTCATCTTTATGCAGATGACACAGTGATTTATGCTTTTGGGAATTAGGCTGACCTAGTCCAGGAAAGGCTACAGGTAGCTTTTAAATTCATTCAAAACTTTTTCAACTTAATTCATAAGCCTTAATGTGAAAAAGACACAACAAATTTTGTTCAGTAGGTCTAGAGAACTTAAGGACTATGATTTAAAAATCAAAACCAAATATAGAGATATACGAAAATCTACATCTAGCTACAAATATCGAGGAATGTGGCTGGATGGCCCACTTAAATGAGATAAACATATTCAATCTTTAGTAGGGCATAGCTACAAAAAAAATGGAGCCTTGAACAGGGCTACATTTTTTTTTTATTTTATTTAGATTTCGGATAACACCTTTGAGCCAAAGTTCTTTTACAAAGGTTCCACATCAGTTATTGAGAAAACAACAAAAAGGCAAAAACAAAATACGACATTACAATATCTGGATATTGAGTCAAAACTTAAATTGGTTAACAGTACAATTATTCCAATGATAGATTATGGGGATCTTCTATATGTAGGAGCCTCCAGAACATTACTGGGCACAATTGATATAGCCTATAATAAGCTGGCCCATTGTGTCCTGGAATCGCATTATAGAAATGCACCACTGTCTAGTGTACCAAAATCTAAATTGTCTGAGCCTAACAGATAAAAGGGATCTACACATTTCACTTTTTTTGCTATAAATTCTGAAAGGTGTAGTACCCCAATACATTACAGACCTTTTCAGAATTAGACCTGTCCCACAAAGTCTGAGGTCATCTGGCGGCACAGAGTTTAATGTTCCCAGAGTCAGATTAGACATTGGGAGACTCTCAGTAAGACTTAGGGGTGTGGTGGTTTGGAATTCAATCCCCATTAAACTACAAGACCCCACTTTATTAAACAAAAAAGTACATTAAAATATGGTTTAATGAAAAAAGTCATATTCCCACACTATGTTGTCTCTCTGCAATAACTTAAATCTCTGGACAATATTGAGTGTATCACTCTTCACAGACTCTGTATAATGTTATTTATGTAACATCTTGTTATTTACAATTGACAGAAGTAAGAATGGAAAGAGTATGGATGTGCTTTGGATCACCTTGAAAATGAGTTCACTCAGTGGTGCTTTTATCCAATTCATGGCTTTTTGAATAAAATGTATTACTACTACTACTGCTATCACCATTATCTTGCAGCTTCCAAAATGGGATACGGAGGTTGACTACAGACAGAAAATTATTCACAAAGTAATTAAGAGCATCATCAATGCATGGTAGTTCAAGGACAGGGTGCCAATTAAAGCCAGAGAGAGAGAGAAAAAAAGGATTCTGGTTTGAAGATAGAGTAATCCCTTGCAGTAAATGTTCTGGGGGGTCTGGGTTGATTATTCCTCCAGATCCGAAAGACAGATAAGTGGTCACTTAGGGCATCCGAGAATAGTCCTGCAGCCCACATTCTATTGGGATTAGTGGCTAATACCTATTCAAGTAGGGTATGGTTCCCAGTTTTGGTGTTCAGCCTAGTGGGCTCACTAATGACTTGACTAATACTAGCCTCCAGGAGGACAGTCTGTAAGCCAGACTCTGTGTTAGCAGTCCAGTTTAAGTTACAGTCACCTAGAATGATCAGCTTGTTAGGTGAGTGTTTTGCAAGCACACTGGTAAGGGATTCTAGTGCAATGGCTGCAATGTGAGGTGGGGAGCAAACACAGCCCATTAGTGTTACTAAGCAACAACTTAACAAATGAGGTTTTGCTTTCCGGAATCATTTAGGTAGGGGAGATCAGTGATGGTGGCAATAAGGGAGAATATTACAGATATAAGGGCACCTACCCCCTTTCTTGTCAGTTCTATCCTTCCTGAAGGCAGAGAAACCTGGAACATCAATCTCATGTGAAAGTATATGAGGCTTGAGACATGTTTCTGAAATGGCAATTATGTCCAGCGTGTATAGGGAAACTGTGCTTTCAAGTTTGGGCATTTTGTGCCTTAGGCTCATAATATTCATATGAATGAGCTTGAGTCCCTTAGTTGTGGTCCAGGAGGTGTCTGAGGGGGAGCACATTTTATAATTAGGGGAACAGGGCCAAGATTAAGTTCTATATCACCAGACATAACCAGTAATAGTGATGCTATGTATTTGAGGAATTTGAGGAGTAGGGTCAGTATAGCAACAAAATGCTTCCTTCTAAGGCATGAGTGTGAGCCAAAAACATCATAGCAGATGCCATTCTGATTCACACTACGGATTATCAGAGTGTATGGGTCACTAGTGTAATGTACCATATTGAGGACCCTGTAAGGGGGAGAAGGAGATTGCTCAGCATTAGTTCTGGGCATTTGAGTTGTAACAGGCACATCGTCCTTCTAGTGCAGCAGCAATATATAGGAAAGTGCTACCGTGAGGCCACAATGCATCATGATGACAGAGGTACAGCACCTAATAGAACTGCAATTACCCAGAGGGGCAGAGGAGCTGTAGTATAGAGTGGAGTGGTAGGATGGACCAGGACAGGAAGGAGGGGAGTGTTTCCGCAACCAGTAGATGGGGATTTGTCAACTGCTGTTGTTTATATTAAGTGGAAGTATCCCCTGATGGGGTGATGGTCAGATCCAGGATATCCTGCTATACTGGGTCTAGTAAAGGCAGGTTACAAGGGAATAGTATCAGCATTTGAGCAGTGATCAAAAAGTATTTCCTGGCAGAGTAGCTCATTTTCCAGGTCCCTCCCCCAGGGCCTAATTTAACCCATTCTATGTCAAGAAACTCAATAGAATGACCAAGATCCATTTTCTGAATATGTTTTGCCAATGTATTCTTTTGGCAGGCCCTATTAATTTCATTACAATATTCAAGTTTTTCAAGTTTATTGCAGGAAAACTCCATTGAGCAAGCTCATTCACAAGGAGGTCCTGTGACATAAACACTTAAAGTACAAACACAGATAGGTAATAACAGTATATACATGAAATGCACTTTACATGATACAGGCTGGATATACATACAAGGGTACCACATAGGGTGACCACAGGTGATAAACATTAATATGAGACAGAGAAGCAACTTACAGGTTGCATACTGATAAATGAAACATGATGACTGGTGTGTGCAATACATATATTTTGGCAGCTAGAACAAACAACAGTCTACAACTGATATGGGGGGAGGAGTGATTTGATAGAGTAGCAGTGGAGCGTAAGCATAGATAAAGCCAGGAGCAGAAGGAGAAGGGAAAGCAGTTAATATGACAAATCAATTATACCTTACCAGTGGACAAATATGGCACACATGGGGAGGGAGAGACTTAATGACAGTTACAGGTGTCTTTAATTTTGGCTGAACTCAGCATTTATAGAAATTTATTGAAACTGTGCTAGTTAGTTTCAATACGGTTTGTAGTGGTTCCAAATGGAGGGAAGGCGATGCAATAGCTACGCTTACCAAAAGAAGTCTCGTCCTTAGTATGTCAAACATAATAAAGTCAGATTTTCTTAATGAGTATGCACTTTGTGAGATACTAATAAGAGAAAGAGATAGCTTGGCAATTTCTGCAGGAGCAGTTTAAAAGTCCATAGCCCAGCATGGAGCAGGTGCCTAGTAGTAAGGATGTCCAACCAACAGCTGCATATAAGTCACAGTGTGCGCGAATGGTAAGGGAGTTCAGAATGAACTGTAACACTGTGATAAAGGATGTCCAGTTTACTTAGATTTGTAAGAGTGGTGGAGGAATAGATTACATGGCCATAGTCGGTAGGGGAGAAAAGTGGCCTAGTACAAGCTTGTTTCGAGTTTCAAGGGGAAAAGGGCCTATTTCAGTAGAAGAAACCTAACCTTGCTTTTAACCTTCTAGAAACATCTTCAATGTGGTCATTGAAAGATAATTTATTGTCGATCCAGATACCTAGATATTTAAATTTGGTTACAGCTTCCAGAGGCTCATTTAGCGTGGTGACAATGAAGTCTTGGGCAAGGGTATTGGAGGGGCATGTGACAGCACTGCAGGAGAATATCATAGTTTTAGTCTTCTTAGCATTGAGCAGAAGCTTTGCCTTTATTAGATTATGCTCAAGTTGTGTGAAGTCCGCTTGAAGCACTCATTCTCTTGACTTCAGATAACGATGAGCCAGAAGTATACAACACAGTATCATCTGCAAAAAGTGCAGATTGGACGTGAGATATGTTAGCATCTAAGTCATTAATGTACAGAGAAAACAAGATGAGGGCCTAAGATGGATCCTTGGGGACTCCTCTTGCAACTGGCAAGGCAGCAGAAAAATGCCTTCCGCCTTTACTTTTGGAATCTTCCAGTTAGGTAGCTAGAGAACCACTGGGTGGTATGGTATGTGGCACCCAACTTTGCAAAGGCAATTGACTAATAGTTTGTGATCAACAGTATCAAAAGCTTTGCTGAGGTCCAAAAGACTTCACCAGTTACCTTCTTAGCATCTATAGCAGAGATCCAATCATTGGTTACTTTTGCTAGTGCAGTGATTGTGCTATGATTAGCCTGGAAGCCAGATTGAGCTGGGTTAATGAGAGAGAAGGTTCCAAGTGAGATTTAACTGAGTATGGATCAGTTTTCGAGAACTTTAGAAAGGATAGGCAATATGGAGATAGGCTTATAGTTGTTTACATCACATGGGTCACCAGATTTAAATAGAGGGAGGATATGCTGATTTCCAGCAGGGCGACACAGTAGCAGATGTAATGGAAAGATTGAAGATGTGGAGAATTGGGGAAGTGAGATGGGCGTAGCCTGACCTTAGGAAAAAGGGTTCCAAGCCATCGTCCCCTGCACTTATTTTGGTGTCTAAGTTAAGAAGAGAATCTTCTACTTCTTTATAAGTTATCTCGCGCAGTTGGAAGGGGCTGGGTGCAGGACTAGATGTAGGGGGAGGGGTATGCTGGCTCACCACAGCACCAGCATAAGGTGACGTGTCAAAAGCAAATCCAGCTGTGGCAAAGTGGGAGTTAAGTTCCTCCAGGATTAGGGACTTCTTTTCCACAATCTTGCCACTTGCAACTATTTTTGTTGGGACAGAGGGGGCCATGGGCCGTCCTTCTATAACTTTGATAGTCTTCCATATTTTATGAGGGTTACCTTTATCTTGTTCGAAGTAGAAATATAATAGTTAGCTTTAGTAGAGCAAGTTTTTCACAAAGTTATTCCTGGCTGTTCTAAAGGCCTGCTAGTCCAAAAATTCTTTGGAATGTCTAGCTTTAGCCAGAGCTTATCTTGAGCTATAAGGGCTGCCTTGAGATCGAGGTGAACCAGGGGTTGGAATTGTTCCATCCCTTACTTTGATGAAAGGGCATGCTTATTTATTATTGTAGTGAGTTTGTCATTAAGGATGTGCTACCTTGTTGACATCTTTGGCTAGGTAGAGATCTTGCCATCTGATCATGCTCAGGTCAGATAGGAAGTTTACTGCACTGAATCTGTGAAAGGATCTTTTTGTTATAAAGATGGGTTGCGGACGGGCCTTAATTTGAGATCTTATGCAAGCAATAATTCCATGATAGCTCATGTCATTGTGAAACACTGCCAAATGAGATATTTTGTGTGGATGGGTGGTTAGTACCACATCTAGAATGGAACTGTTGGCAGTATTTAGAGTGTTGTTCTAGTGGGTTCACTGACTAATTGCCCAAGACTTGGCTCGTCACAAAGGGATTTGAGGCTGTGTGATTTGAGGTGACAACCAGTTCATATTTAGATCTCCTAGAAATATTGTTTCAGTTTTGCATCTCTGGTGATTGATTTCAAAAGATTAAGGACTTCATCACCCAGACGAGGGGGTCTATAGCCACCTAGGATAGTGATACATTCCAGGAGGGAGATGAAGGGCTCAATGAAACTAACTCAAATTCCTTGGCTAGAGATTTGCAACTAATATTGGTGACCAAGTACTTAGATTTGGCATAGATAACCACACCCCAGCCTCTAGACTCTCTATCTGCTCTAAATAAATTGTAGCCCTGCAGTGATATTTGTTGATCAGTGTTCGTCTTTTTTAACCACGATTCAGTAATTATGATAAGGTCAGGGTTAACGTGTGCAGCCCAGGCTTGCAGCTGTACAAGTTTTTTAGGCAGGCTTAAAATGTTGACCATCATCATTTTGAGACCTGTGGTCTCAGCAAAATCGATAGGTGAGGTAAGTTGTGGGGGGCCAGGTTGAGCTCCACATTTCCTGAGCAGAGAAGAAGCAGTATAACTTTCTTTAAGGAGCTTATAAGAATGGAGACTGCTTTTTATTTCTTCACGGAACCCATATCGTGTTACGTAAGAGGCAGCACCACTGTAATGACAGTTGATTGTGATCAATGTAAGTGCTTAGGTAGACATAGGTGAGGACAGTAGCAAGGGGTTGTAGGCTGACAGGGGGAATAGGCTAAAAGGGGAGAGGAGAATGACACAGTGTCTGCACGGTAGACTGTTATAACATTAGGTATTGATATGGTACATTGGAGAACTTAATTGCATTGAGGTACTTCGAATTGCACTGTATTGCTGAAAACTCTGTACCATAGGAGCAATAAAAACACAATAAGGAGATCCATGGTCCCAGATTGAGTGGTCTCATGATTTGTATGAGTGCAATATTTTCTAGGCAAGTAATTTGCCCACCTAGGTACTCACTTAAAACTTAGATGAAAATACAGCAGAAAGGGGAACAAGGAGAGCAGGAGCAGCTTAGTTAGTGGTGGGCTCAAGAGATATTCACACAGGGCAGTCTTATTGGCCACACTCAGATACCAATCATAGGCTGGCAGCAGTCAAAACTAGGCCAATGAAGCAGTAATATGATCTAGGAGGCGGATCATGAGTGTATTTAAAAGAGGCCTGGGAGAGGAGGGTGGTGGGGTGGAGAAAATTTCAGGTCAGAGCGAGAGCTGAGAAGTCAGAATTAAGAAGGAAACACTGTAACAGGCTATAGAGAAGGGACTCCAATCAGAGCAAAGCAGGCAAGTGGGCGTACCAATCACAATCCCCCTATGGCAGTGCAGCACCAATCAAGGGTGCCCAGGCATGCTGACTCTCTGGAGAGGATTCTATCGGTGTCTATCGACATGACAGTGCAGCGTAGGTAATAATAGGGTGCTCAGCGTCTATCAGACTTGAGTCTGAAGGGTTGATGGCAGACACTGAGGGCTTCCTGTTTTCAGCTGCAGAGCTGTCTCACAGGCAGTTTTAAGGAAGTTGTCAGCCTGTTGAGTGAAGCTTAGGGGAACCTCAACTACAACCACCCCTTGTAGCAGCACTGGGAAAGAAGTAGAATGATAATACAGGCCATATTGCCCACGAATGAGTACAGTGATTTGTGTAGAAGACCAAGAATCCCTCTAGTGGCAGGTCTGTATAACCTGCTAATGGAAAACTAGCCAAAGAAAAAAAGATAATTAGACTTATCGGCACCAAGGCAGAGTGCTTGGATGAGAGGGGGTGCTGCAGGAAGAGCAGTCAGACAGAAGAGGTGTAAGCACTTTAAAACAGTAGTAGAAATTACAATCCAGCTAATACAGTTGAAAAACTTCTAATAACACAGTTGAAATGTGCTTAGTTCTATCGAAAATCTAGCAAAGTGCCAGGTGTCTATAGCAGGGGAAAACTCCTGGCCAATCATAGTGGGTTTGCTGGAAGCACCCATGTTCTGATTGGCTGCACTGTCCTGTACCTTCCAAGGAGCTGCAGACAGGTGTCCTGGTCTTGGTCAGGTGGCTGGCTGGGTGCTGGCTGACTGTGGGTGAGCTGAAGCAGCCCTGTTCAGGGGCAGGCAGCTTCCAAGGAGCCACAGATGGGTGTCCTGGTCTTAGTCGGTGGCTGGCTGGGTGCCGGTCGACCGTGGGTGAGCTGAAGCAGCCCTGTTCAGGGGCAGGCAGCTTCCAAGGAGCTGCAGGCGGGTGTTCTGTTCTTGGTCGGTGGCTGGCTGGGTGCCGGCCGACCGTGGGTGAGCTGAAGCAGCCCTGTTCAGGGGCAGGCAGCTTCCAGGGAGCTGCAGACAGGTGTCCTGGTCTTGTTCGGTGGCTGGCTGGGTGCCAGCCAACCGTGGGTGAGCTGAAGCAGCCCTGTTCAAGGGCAGGCAGCTTCCAAGGAGCTGCAGGTGGGTGTCCTGGTCTTGTTCGGTGGCTGGCTGGGTGCTGGCAGACCGTGGGTGAGCTGAAGCAGCCCTGTTCAGGGTCAGGCAGCTTCCAAGGAGTTGCAGGTGGGTGTCCTGGTCTTGGTCGGTGGCTGGCTAGGTGCCGGCCAACTGTGGGTGAGCTGAAGCAGCCCTGTTCAGGGGCAGGCAGCTTCCAAGGAGCTGCAGGTGGGTGTTCTGTTCTTGGTTGGTGGCTGGCTGGGTGCCGGCCGACCGTGGGTGAGCTGAATCAGCCCTGTTCAGGGGCAGGCAGCTTCCAGGGAGCTGCAGACAGGTGTCCTGGTCTTGTTCGGTGGCTGGCTGGGTGCTGGCAGACCATGGGTGAGCTGAAGCAGCCCTGTTCAGGGGCAGGCAGCTTCCAAGGAGCTGCAGGTGGGTGTCCTGGTCTTGGTCGGTGGCTGGCTGGGTGCTGGCCAACCGTGGGTGAGCTGAAGCAGCCCTGTTCAGGGGCAGGCAGCTTCCAGGGAGCTGCAGGTGGGTGTCCTGGTCTAGGTCGGTGGCTGGCTGGGTGCCGGCCGACCGTGGGTGAGCTGAAGCAGCCCTGTTCCCCTCCACTCTGACTTTAAATTTACTACAGTTTTACCCCCATGAAAAGCTTGTTGCTCACACACTGAGCCACTGAGAATTTAAGCATCAAGCTTACATCCTTTTTGGTTTAACAGATGCAATAATCTGTACCCCACGTAGAAAGTCAGTAGAAATGAGCAAGTCACTTTTTTGTTTGCAATCCATACTGCTTTGCCTGCATCACTCTGTTTCCCCCAATACACCTCCTTATCCGGCTCCCTCTGTATCTCCTTATACTTAATAAAACATTTATTTGGCTCCTCCTCCGTGCCCCTCCTCATTGGTTCCTTACTTTCCATAGCCATCCTACATATAGAAGTGAAGTAAAAAATATTTACACATGTGGTCCCAGTATTGTAACTGTGTTTCTTGAATATTACAAAAATGTTACTAGAATTGTAATTGGAGATGCTTTTTGTCTACAGATTATCATCTCCAGCTGTGGTGACAATTTTCTATTTAAGAACATATATACTGTAGACATTTCTGAAAATTAGACTGGGACAGGTAGCCAGATAACAACCATTATAAGTCTAGTTAATTATTCATGAGTTGAAGGAGCTCATTCATTGGCTGCTGTGCCAGTATGAAATCTATAAGATATCCCTCGGCGTGGCATCCATGCATGCTGCCGACATTTCACTTAACGGTGAACTATTACAGCATAAGAAAATGAGTAAGGAGACTTCCCAAATCCCAGCAACAAAACAGTAAGTCAGCAATATTTCAATATTAAGAATATTTGTATCTCCTCAAAAACAACGACCACAATGTACTGTGATAAGTACGCAAAGGACACCACATGGCTGCCTTTGAAGCAGCACTGCATGGTGACACACAAATGACTAAAAAAATAGTAAAATAAACTGCTCCTCAAAAGGTTATTACTGTAATAAGAATTCCAATCACGATCACAATAATGACCTCAGAATCAGTAATTTCCTTTCAATTAAGAACCATCTAGGTGGGAGTGGCCCTCGGCTGTGGCTTGGCCACCAATCCCTTCCAGACGGTTGTTAATCTCTAGGAAAGGACCAGCTCTTCAGTTATTACTGCTTAAATGCATTATTATTTAGTGCCAGATATTTATTTATTAATGCCTCTGATTAGTTTTAACACTAAGTAGCATAACCATGGCAACTGCACTGTACTCATATTGCAATTTATTATGTGTTGTTTGTTGTATCTATATTGAAAATGTAATAAATAAAATAAAAAAGCAAACACACATTTATTCTTGTACCACTTTTAATAATTTTCATGTTGGACTATCCTGAGTAAAGACATCACATAATCAAAAGATGCAAAGATCTAAGAAGCACATGGCTTAAGAGAACATAAGACTTTGGCAGGGCCCTCATTTGGGATGATGGGGGGTATCCCTGAATTGACACTCTGTTCAGAATACCATTCTGGCAAGAACTGTCAGCCTTATCTGAAAAATACTCCCCACCTGTACGTTATTTACCCCATGAGGTATTTTTTGGTTTTTTATTTATTTAGCTTTTTGTTGACCGGGTAAGTGCACTAGACAAATCCTGCCTATTTTCAGGACGACCCGGGGGAAGGGAATACAGATGAATGCCAACTGACCTTGAACCAGATTAAGCTGTTGGTGGTATTTTTAGTGAATGAGAATTTGGCCCAGGACACTGGGAAATTCCCCTACTCTTCGATAAGTGTCATGGGATCTTTAACATCCACGGAACTACCACCTATCCAGGCAGATGGGACCTCGGTTTAACGTCTCATCTGAAGAGCGGCACCTCAGAAATGCAACACCCTCTCATGCTGCATTACAGTGTCAGTACTGGGATATTAGCCCAAGTGCCAGATGTGGAACTGAACCCACAGCCCTCTGATCTCCCGGCCTCAGAGGCGTGTGCTACCTACTGAGCCATTGACACTGCAAGGTCTATACTGAGGACCTTTATTCTCTCCTCATAGGGCTTGTAATGCAGATCCTGCACTATTTTAGCAGCCCTTCTCTGGACCTCCTTAACTCTGCCTGTGTTCTTCTAGGTGAAGTCCTAACAGTGATCTGTACAGAGACAGCACCACCTCCCTCTTTCTGCTAGCGATACCCCTCCCTATCCACCCTTTCATCCCACTCATCCTCCCTACTGCCTTGTCATAGTGCCTGTCCACCTTTAGGTCATCCAATATGATTACCCCAAAGACTTGTCCCTGCATGGTGATTGTCAATACCACGTCATCCATTTTGTATTCTGCCTCTGGTCTTCTGTGCACTTAGTGCATTATTTTGCACTTTTTCGCATTGAAACCCACCAGCTATACCCTTTTTTATTTGTGTATTTATTTGTTTGGTTGTTTACTTGTTATGCAGGTGAATACACTGGTCCCAGGGATCATTTTCAGGCATGATCCAAGCCTTAAAGATGGCACATACATGTATTCACAGAAAAGTAGGTGCATACATTAATAGTATAAAGATTTAAAGTGTAACAAAATAAACACAAAGATAATCTGAGCCATTTCTGGTTGCAGTATAGGCATAGGACAATATGATCTAGTAATATGATGGTATAGCAACAAAGGAAGTGAGTGTAGGTGTCAGGATGCTAAAGGGTACATACGCATATGGATTTGGATAGGACGGTGGAAAATAAGTTAGATTTGAAGGTCTGTGAGGGATCTAAGATTAGAACCAAGGAGGGGATTCCAAAATATAGGAGCTGCAACAGAGAAAGCTCTTTGTCCCATGTTCATGTTAGAGCAAGGGACACTCATCAATGGTAGAGACAAGGACATTGTGATCCTAGTTCTTGGCTTGCAGCAGAGGAACCTGCTTGGGGGAGGCTGAGCCCTACATAAGGGTTTTGTGTACAAGGGCACCCAGCTGAATGTTGCATCGGGCCTCAGAAGAGAGCCAACCTCTTGTAGCATACAGTGAGCAGTGATGGGTGTTTCTTTTTTTTTGTTACCAGGAGAGAGACACTAAGCTGAGGTTAGTTTACAGGTGCAACCTGGGAGCTCAAGGAAGTTAAGTGACTTGCTCAGGGTCACATAGCATTCAAGTGGGGGCTGTGGGATTCAAACCCAGGTCTCCAGGTTTGCAGCTCAGAACCATAAACCACTGCGCTATATTGTTTCCTTATGATGTTTTGGTTATGGTGGTTAGGGGAGAGAATAAAGCAACAAATACAGTAATAAGCAGTGCTTAGTCAGGTGAGTTAACTGGATGATATCTGTGCAAAGACAATGGAGCAGTACTCCAGGAGAAGTATTGTGCCCCTTCCAATAGCAGTCCTGCCTTGGGGGTGAGAAAGTGTTCCAAGTGGTAGCAAGTTCCAATCTGCTGATTCACTCTCTTGACAGTTGTACTTTTATGTTTACTAAATGTGAAGGTGGGATCCAATGTGACTCCTAGATATTTGTAACTCTTGACATGCTCAAGAGGTGTACCGTCAGGGGCGAGATTAAAAGGGGATAGCCCATTGACATGGATAATCTGTTGAATTTATGAGTGAAGCCAGTCAAATAACATCATAGTCTTTTTTTTTTTTTTTTTTTTTTTTTAGTATTAATCAGTAGTCTGTTAGCGGAAAACCAGTTGTGTGTTATTTTGAGGTCGTGAAATAATGAGTGGGACTGGGGTCACTCCTAAAAACAGATCAGATTGTCCGCATACATAAATTTGGACAGCCAGGATTTATGTGCAGCAGGTTGTTAATGAAAAGGGAGAAGAGAATCAGTTCCAATATGGATTCTTTCAGGACACCATTTGTCACCTCAACGGGAGATGAAAGAGCACTACTAATGTATACACTTTTTGACCTCCCAGATAAGCAATGGTGAAACCAATTTGCTGTCCCCGAAGATAAACTGCCCGATGTCAGTTTCAGAATGAGGAGGTTGTGATTGATGAGATCAAAGGCTTTTGATAAATCAATGAAGATGGCTCCAGTTAGTCTACCCTCATGAGCAGATCTAAGTACTTGGTCACTCCTCCAGGTTTCTCAGGTCTCTGCTCATCCATTCCACACATCCCCAGCAGTGTCCACCCTGTTGAAGATTTTTGTGTCATCCACTAAAGGAATGACCTTCTCTTATAGATCCTTTGCAATGTTTCTTATAAAGACATTAAAAAGGATAGATCTCAACACTGATCCCTGAGGCACTTGGCTTCTAACACTCCCTTTCTTGAAGTGAACTCCATTTAGCAGCACCCTCTGTCACCTCTCCCCCTAGCCAATTTCTTATCCAGTTTACCTCCTTTGGGCCCACTTCTAACCTACCCAGCTTGCTTATTAGTCTCCTATGTGGAAGGTTGTTGAATGCCTTATTGAAATCTAGGTAGGCCACATCCACTGATCCAGCCTGATCAAGTTCCTTGGTCAGCCAATCAAAGAAATCTATCATTTTTTTTTTTTGACATATCCTTCCCACTGTGAAACCTTGCTGCCCCAGATCTTGTAACCCACTGGATTCAAAACATTCCACAATCATTTAATTTAGAAGTTAATCCATTAACTTTCCCACCACTGATATCAGGCTGACTGGCCTATAATTGTCAGCCTCCTCCCTGCTACCACTTTTGTGTAGTGGGTCTACATCCACCCTCCTCCAGACCCATAGAACAACCCATGTTTCCGGTGATCTATTAAATCAAACTGTCAGAGGTGCAGCCAGTATTTTCTTGAGCTCCCTCAATGCCCTTGAATTCACCACTGCTTTGTCCACCTTCAGCCAGGTTAGCAAGAGCATTCCAATCTCTTCCGTCCAAAAAAGGACTAGTGTCCTCCCCCTCTCTCCAAAGCTTTTGTTACTGTTTTATTGCACCTCCCCTTCTTCTCCCTTTGTGAACTCTGTAGAAAAAGAATTTAATCAGGATGTCAGTCTTTTCCTGGTTTCCATCTCCACAGTCTCCTCCCTCCATTTTTAACTTTACAATCCCACCCCTCATCTTCCTTTTTCACTTACATACCTGTCTTGTTTCATTTCTTACCTCCAGGTCCAGTCTCTCTTCAGTGTGTGCCTTTGTGATCCATGCTGCTTTTTCTGCTTCCTTCTGTTTTCCCAGATACACCTCCTTATCCTCCTCCCTTTGTATCTTCTTATACCTTTTGAATGTTACCCTTTCAGCTTTTACCTTTTCAGCCACCTCTCTCAAGAACCATAGCATTCTTTTTCTTCTTGCTTTTGCTCTGTTTGATGCATAAATGTACTGCCTTTATGATACTCCTCTTATTTTCACCTTCTGTTTCTCCACCCCACTCAGGTCCCCCCTCCTACTAGGTCATCAATAAGGCATTTTCTCATCTTTAGAAAATCTGCTTTCCTGATGTCTAGGACTCGCCTTTGTGGGGTTCACTTCCACAGCCATCCTTATATTGAGCCACACTGTAGAGTGATCACTGGTCCCTAAATGGCCTCCTACCTTGATGTCTGCAACACTCTCCCTGTTAGTGAGTACCAGTCCAGTATTGCTCCATCATGAGAGGGTTCCCTGACTAGTTGCCTGAGGAACACTACCTGCAGAGAGTCCAGGATGCCCCTTCTTCTAGCTGAAGCTTCTATTGGGAGGCTCCAATCCACATCTGGCAGTTTGAAGTCCCCCAACAGCACCTCCCACTTTTCTGCCATTTTGCTAGTGACTCCCACCAATACCTTATCTAATTCCTTCTCCTGTGCTGGAGGTCTGTAGATCATTCCAGTGTGAATTGGAGCTCCATTCTGTGTCCCCACAGTGACCCACAGTACCTCTTCCTTGCCCTGTGTCTCCTGTATACCATGGCTTTTATGCTTCTCCTCACCAAAGCACTATGCTGCCTCCTTTCCTCCACACCTGATCCTTCCTGAATAGAGTATAGCCCAGCATGGCCATATCTCAGTCATGGTTTTTAGTGCACCATAACTTGGTAATGGTCACAATATCCAGGTCAACCTCTGTGATGATGGCCTCTAGGTCCAGAATCTTAGACTTCTAGCATTCTCACACATGGCCTTCCAGATTTTGTTTCTACTGTGTTTATTGCCCTTTTTATGTTGTTGTACGCATGCAAGAAACATCGCGCGGCAGCTTAAGAGAGAAACGGGTCAGGAGACATGACACTGTGGCAGCCAACAGTGGCACTGCATTTGGGGCTTGGCACTGGTGGACCAATGCAGGCACACTGTGTTGATGACATTGGTTTCAAAGTACCACCAAGTTGAAACGTTTCACCACTGCAATCAGGGGCCAGCTCGTCATTGCAGCATCTGCCATTTTGTTGTAATGAGAGAGCGACTCATCATTGCAGGGTGATACCTTGCTGTTCGCATGCCCCCTACCCATTACATTTGCTGACAACAGAGCCCATTCCCCATCAGTATACTGTAACCCCTTCCCCCATTTATTGTGTACCAAGGGGGTGCCCAATCCCCCTTTGGCATCATCAATCAATTTCAATCAATCAATTTTTATTTATTTGAGGCACCTTTCTCAAACCAAGGCACCTTTACAAATGACATAAGACAATAAATATCTAAAACAGGATTTAACAAGATTAAAATTAAATAATTAACACTCATTAAAAGCTTTGTTAAAAAGGTAGGTTTTCAGAGCTACTTTAAAGCTCTGGACAGTTGGGCAATTTTGTACCTGACGAGGTAGAGAATTCCACAGGGTTGGGCCATAAAACTAAAAGATCTTGCCCCTGAAGTTTTTAAGCAGACCCTGGGAATCTCTAGCAATCCCTCGTCAGTGGATCAGAGTGGGCAGGAGGGACAGTAGGCACATAGGAGATCTTTCAGGTAAGCAGGTTCCTGATCATGTAGGGCCTTATAGGTCAGCAAGTTGACCTTGAAGGTGATTCGCCAACAAACTGGCAGCCAGTGCAGTCCATGGAGCACAGACGTTATATGACTGGACCTAGAAGAACCAGTCAAAAGCCTTGCTGCTGCATTCTGCACCAGCTGCAAGTGGCAAAGTTCAGCCTTCGTAAGTCCTAGGTGTAGGGCATTGCAATAGTCCAGGTGGAAGGTAACAAAGGCATGGACCAAAGTTGGAAGATCCTCTGGAGGAACCAGGTGCTTCACCCTAGCGATGTTCCTCAGATGATAAAAAGAGGTTTTGATAACTGCTGACACCTGAGACTTAAGGTCAGACAGTCATCAAATACAACATCAGGTTCCGCACCGGTCTGAGACAGTCAGCTGGACATCCCCAAGCCATAAGCCTGAGGGACGATCAGCTAACAAGCCAACCTCAGCAACCCTGGTCCACTACCAACACCTCAGTTTTTCTGGGGTTCAATAGCAGCCAGCTCACATTCATCCAGTCTTGGATTTGGCAAGGCAGCAAAGACCGAAAAGGCAGCATCCTGGCGGGCACAAAGAACATGTACAGCTGGGTATCATCTGCATAGCAATGAAAACCCAAGCCATACCACCTAATAATCACCCCTAATGGCAGCATGTAAACTGCAAACAACATGGGTGCCAAAATGGAACCCTGCGGTACCCCGCAGGATAGGGAGACTGATGCCGAGGAAAAAATTCCTGACACCACCCTCTGAGTCCTATCCTCAAGTACAATCGAAACCACCCAAGGACTGTACCAGACGGTCCACAGATAGATTGCAAATGCTCCAACAGCACACCATGGTCCACAGGGTCAAATGCCACAGAGAGGTCGAGAAGGACCAAGATGAAGCAGGCCTTTCGATCTCTCACTATCAGGAGGTCATTTAGTGCCCGTACAAGTGCTGTCTCAGTTCTATGCCTTTTTCTAAATCCAGACTGGAGAGAATCATAGACATTGTTGTTGGTCAGATGATCATCCAACTGTGAAGCGACCACCTTCTCAATAACTTTTCCCACAAAGGGTAAGTTAGAGACAGGCCTGTAATTAACCAGACAGTCCAGTTCCGAGGAGGACTTTAAGAAGGGGCTTAACCACAGTCACCTTAAGAGGATCAGGAAAAGTCCCCCTCTCCAAGGACCTCCAGACTATCTCAGCAAGGGCCGAGCCAATTTTATCCACACAATCCACTAAGAGACGTGTGGGGCCCGGGTCCAAATCACAGTTGATTGGACGTAGTGATTGGATAACCATCACAATGTCACTGATTGTGGGGAGGCTGAAGTCAGACCACACAAACTGGGTGTCCGACATCTCCTGTTGACCATCACAACTCCCATTTGAGAGGGTCAAACAGATCTCGGATCTGATTTTGGCAATCTTATCTGCAAAGAACAGAGCAAACTCCTCACTTCATTCTTGAGAAAAAGCTCTTACAGGCTGAAGACAGACTGGATTGCACAGTCTGTCCACAGTCTGGAATAGCTGAGCTGGTCTATTCTGTGCAGCCCCAATCTCTCTGGACAGGAATTCTGCCTTCTTATGAGAGATTGCGGATTGATAGATCGAATAATGGTTCATCAAAATAAGTCTGTCACTATCTAGACCTGACCTCCACCAACACCTCTCCAACCTTTGTCCAGCTCTTCTCAACTCCCTCAGGGTCTCATCAAACCAAGGAGACCTGGGGCGAAGAGTGAGAAGACGAACATGAACAGGAGCAATGGAATCCAGGGCCCCTGCCACCGCCTCATTATAGGCACGTACCAGTTCTCCTGGATCCATGCAATCTCTCGGAAAGCCCAATAGATCCAGCACCGCCATCAGGTGATCTGGGGAAACACCCCTTAATGGGTAGTACCGGACCATTTCCATAGAGGCTGACCTACTAGGGGTGGCCTCAAAACTGAACCAAATGGAGTGATGGGCTGACCATCTGACTGGTTCCACCACCAGGTCAGATATCTCCATCCCAGGAGGAACACCAAATCCAGTGAATGACCACCAACATGGGTCGAGGAGGAAATTACCTGTGTGAAGCCCAGCGAAATCATTAACTGGAGGAAGTCTTGACCAAAGTGCGAGAGTTCATCATCAACCCAAGCATTGAAGTCCCCCAGAACCAATCATCTGGGGGAACTCAGTGTTAGGTCGACAATGAAGTCTGTGACTTCCCGCAGGAAAACATTCCCATAACCTGGTGGACGGTATATGAGAAGTATCCTGCACCCCACACCCTCGCCTAAAATGCATTCAAAGGATTTGGTAACTCCACTGGCACTTCCACTAGGCTCAGTTCTGTTTAAAACAAATAACACCCCACCTCCGATCCACCCCTCGGGTGGTGTATCACCGAGAACCCGGCCGGAATTGCTGCTGCCAAAACTGGTCCAGCATTTTCATCAAGCCAGGTCTCGGTGATGCATGCCAGGTCAGATGACTCAACAAAACCAGCTATAATAGCCGTCTTGTTTTTAATAGACTTGGTGTTACATAACACCGTCTGAGTAGGATGAGCCTCCGAGGATGACCATGCTACCTGCTGTCTATAGTCAGAACCCTTGGGTATGGGCACCAGACAAGTAGGTCTCCTTTCCTGGGCCCATTTTGCCCCAGGGCATCTCCTTATCCTCACTGTCCCAATCCGCCCACTCCTTTCCATGCCCCCTCCAGACCCTGCCCCATCCTACTCCTCCTCCCCTCAATCCCCAAGGCCCTATAACATCTATAGACTTCAGGGGATAGTGGGGAATAAGAAAAGGGGCAAAGATCCCTGAGCCTGGAGGGGGAATAATACCCGACTGTCCTAGCCCTAGTATTCTCCCAACACATAATAAACAATCCAAAAATTGACCCACCTCTAAAGTTTAAATAAATACAAAGCTCTACAACAAGACAATAATTTAGCTACAACTCAAACTTTTAACTTAACCTAGCATAATTATAAAAATAAGACCAACACATACTATAAACTATACTACTAAGTATAAAACAAACGAAACCTTGAAAGAAAGTCAAACTAACTAACTAATAATACTTAAAATAATTTAAAACCCCATCCAACACCCAGATTAGCTTAACATCAGTTCGGACATTGTATTTTAGAGCCCCTGACAGCTCCACTTAAATAAAATAACCCACTAAAACAAATACAAACTAAACAGAGTTTAGGGACTCTCACCCCCCAAACCCAAACCCATAATACAACATAATACAATAAATAGTGAATTCCCTTCCCCACCCAGTCCTCTCACCACCGGAGAGAGAGAGAGGGAAAACACTTTCACTACTAAACAATTAAAATAAATTAGACGAAAATAAACATAATAGAAGGAAACTATAAACCCCCCCTCAGTCCTCTCACAACCAAGGAGAGGGAAAATTATAGTTATCCACACTACCAAAGAAAACAGTTATAAAATCCAACTAAACAAAATAAAATGTATGGATGCAGGGTCCTCTCACCACCCACTCATCCAAATAAATAAAATTAATAATTCACAAAAAGAATCAGGAGAGAGTCAGAGGTGTCTTCAACCAGGTCCAGAATTAAACAAGGGTGAATCCACCGTCTCATAGGCTCCTCCAACAAAGGCCAGGAATACTGATCCAATAAGTGCAGACAGATCTAATAAAATTCCAAGCTCTGCTGAAGCAAAAAAGAAGCACTGTGTACAAAAATGTTATTCCAATGAGAGTCTAAGGTCAGCAAAGAAACCAAATGGGCCCATAAAGCTCCACCTACAGAGAATGCTGAAAAAATAATTTGTTGCCTACAACTTTTGATTCCCGGGGGGTGACCGCTCAGAAGCCAACCCCAAGAAATCTGGGAAAACCACAGCTCGTCAACCCCCAGCCAATCAAACACGGTCCCTAATGGCAACAAATCTAATCACAACTCTCTAAAAGTTATCAGGACCACATGAAATACCAGCAGATGACCCAAAGTCCAATTCTGAGCCTGCAGCTCCTATGAAAGCTGGTTTACACAAACAGTCCAAGCAGTACAAAGTGCACCAGCCCAAAAGTCAAAGGGATCTTCCCGCCAGCAGATTCCAACTTCAGGGTCAAAACACTGCTTCCTCCCGGCTAGGTCTCCTGAGTGGACCGCAACCCTCCACCTCCCAAATGTAGTTCAGCCAGTCACTCCCAAAATAAGCCTCAGCCACAACGCTTGTCCACTAGCTCCAGAGGCCGCTGGCTAAAATTGCCTCTTACGAGTACGATAGTTTAGATAACACAGCCGCACCACTAACAAACGTCAGTGCGAATAGTCACAGCCGGCAAAATCTGTGCATGAATCTATGCATGAAAGCAGTTAAGTACAAAATGTGGCAACCACAAACTCACAAAGGTCTTGCTTTCGCCCCTCAAACACCTGCTCCACAAGTCCATGAACAAAGTGAAAGTTACAAAATTACGGGTAAAACTGCTTAACTAACATGACCGCCGGCCCAGCGTGGCCGCCATCTTTGGAAAGTTAGTTCAATAGTGACCTAATGCATGATCATACACCCCTCAACAGTCTTTCTTTGCGATGGGGGGCCCAATCCCCATTGGCTTCAGTCCCCCCTTCCCAAGTCAATTTGCCAATGGGGGAGCCCAATCCACATTAGTATAATGTCCCCCCCAATTTGTTGTGTGCCGAGGGAGAGCCCAATCCCCCTCAGCTTTCCCCTGGACCCACTCAGTATGTACCGACGAGGGTGCCCAATACCCCATCAGCTACAGTTCCCCCCAAAAAAAACATTCAGGTAGCACACTGGGAGCCTACCCCAGCGTGTCAAATGTCCCTGTAAAATAAAAACCATCCCACAATGTTTTTCACTTTTTTCTTTTACTTTTTTAAAATCAGTAAAACAGAAAATGATCCCTGGTTGAATTTGGTGGCCCTCCCCCAACCCGCACCTACCCTCTGCGTACCCTACCTCCCCACACCCCCTTACCCAATACTTACCTCCAGAGCCCAGCAGGATGATCTTCAGAGAACTGGGAACATGTCTGCACTCTTTAAAGCTTTCCATAAATAGTGACTAGAATGTGGTGGTGGAGGTCCCCGTGCTCCCACCATGTGATTTTTTTGTCACTTAATAACTCTAACGGTAACACAAACACAAGCGCAAATGGTAATGCACATGGTGATGTAAACGTAAATGATAATGCAAACAGTAAGAGAAATGCAAGCGCAAATGTTAATGAAAACAGAAATGGTAACGCAAATGGTAATGCAAACACTAATGGCAAAAGAAACACAAATGGTAACAGAAACAGTAACGTAAATGCTAATGCCAATGGAAATGCAAACGGTAAGAAAAATGCGAACGGTAACACAAATGCAAACAGAAATGCAAATGGTAAAGGCAATGGCACCGCTGAAGGAAACAGTAATGCAATCGACAACGAAAAGCAACTGAAAATGCAAATGGTAAGGCCAACAGAAACACAAATGGTGACAAACACACAAAGAGTAACGGTAACAAAATTGGAAATGCACACAGTTACAGTAACAGCAATGATGACGCCAAAGCGAACAGTAATGCAAATGGAAATGCAAACACAAATGAGTACGGAAATGCAAGTAGTAATACTCATGGTCATGGTACCATAATTGGAAATGCAAATACTAATGGTAACACCAACGATGATGCCAAAGAGAACACAAACAAATGCAAATGGAAGCATGTATGCAAATGCAAATGGTAATGCACGGTGATGCAAAACAAAATACCAAACAGAAACAGTAATGAAACACAAGTGGTAGCTTAAATGCAAGTAAAGTGCAAGCACAAAGGTTACACACTGGCATAACAGGAATACTAATACAGCAGTAATGCAACACAAAGTAAACATAACAGTAACAAAATGACACTCTACTTTTTCCCAAAAGCTGCATTGAAAACACAGTGAATACAAAGAATGTATGCATAATAATGGGCCTCGGAGCAGAAAATGAGCACTTGGAATACTCAATTGCTTATATCTCAGGAACCAGTCAGACGTAGAAAAAAATTCAAATTTCATATAGTTTATGACTTTCTTGGCTAGTTTTCTTCTTAGCCCCTTAATGGGGGGCTAAGCATTTTTCAGATGAAAAGTCTGTATCTGAAAGTGTTTCCGAGATACAGACCCCAAAAGGAGCGGCAGATGCCGTAATGTTAGTCAATGGGAAAAATAGTCAATTCAGAGTACCGAACTTTGCAACCCTCTAATATTTTGTCACCAAACCACACAAAGGCACATTTGTGTGATCTTGGCTTTCTTCCCTCCAAATTTCAGCCCAAAAGACCAAACCGTTCTTTTACAGCAGGGTGGCAAAGATTTCCTATTCTTTTGGGCATAGTGTGGCAAAGTACTGTCACAAATCATGACACTTTCACAAAAAAAATCAATCACGAAGGTGTCAGAAGTGCGACACTACTTTGCAACACTACAGTTTACAAAAAATTGAAAAACATATTTCTGGGGTGTTTAATCCCCCAAAAAAGGCGTGGCTAGCATCCTCAGGGCTCGACTAGGTGAACACAAAAATAATTGTGTCCCTAGAGGGTCCCAAATTTAATTGCCAAGCATTTCTGTGACCAGTAACTGAAAAAAAATGGCTGACTCACGACACTACAGAGGTCATTTGTGACGCTAAAAACTGCATTTACAACACTGTTGAATAGTTTGTTAGCTTTTCTCTTTGACTATAATGGGAAACTGTTTTTTGAATAACTTTTGAACCATTTAATATTTTTTCATGAAATCTTCAAAAGGCACATTAGGGACCCCAACTGCATGTTCCCTGAAGGTTTTGGACCAGTCGCATAAACCATGACACCTGTAGGAAATAGCAAAGAATGCATAAAAAAGTGTAAATATGACTTTCTATTGTGCATTATAGCTCTGCAACCATATACTCAACCATTACAAAACTTGGCTGATTCAGAGATCTATGGTACCGCTCTGTGCCTACCAAATCTCAGGCAAATCTGTCATACAGTGGCAAAGTTATTAAGCTGCAAAATTTCACACTTAACCTTAAACCCAACGCTAACTATAGTGGCACTAAATATATATATATATATATATATATATATATATATATATATATAATAGATACACCACTCTTGAGTTTCTTGATTGCAGCCTGATATCGACATGCTGTGGTGATGCGTTCAACACCAGGTATGCGTATCAGAGCACAACCGCACACCCAAGAGTGGAATATCTATCTTATAAAATGGCCCCTGTTGTGATAAAATAGTGCTATGTGGAGATGGTATAGGGTGAAAGAAATACAGAATAGGCTGTGTAACATGAATTATTTTTAATGAATAAACATTGAACTGGATAACAGTGTAAGTGAATACTGTTTCTTTGTTGAGAACTACTGTGGCTTTAACAGTTGAACATTAACTTTTAATGAGAACTGTCACTTTAAGAGTGGTTCATTTTGGAAAGACAACGTGTGCTGAACAGTGCATTGCAGTGGCAGGAAGTGCCGAATGCTTTAGAGTGCCA
Source organism: Neoceratodus forsteri (assembly GCA_016271365.2). Lineage (NCBI taxonomy): Eukaryota > Metazoa > Chordata > Ceratodontiformes > Ceratodontidae > Neoceratodus > Neoceratodus forsteri. The sequence goes on from CM028138.1 coordinate 777,533,120, forward strand.
AGAACTGTTGAAGTTTAACGTGAAAGTTTAACAGTTTTAATTTGAACTGGTTGGTTGTTTGTTTTTTCATTTGTAGTAGATGTTGAATTGCAGGTTACCATGCACAGTGACGTTTTGCATATACGGTGCAAGTGGATGCAGTCCTGCAGGTAATTGGTGGGAGAGTGCCTGAGGCTGTTCATTCTTTGTTTCAGTGGTTTCTGTTTCTTTTGGTGATGTCTTCTGTAGCGCTTTTTGTCGGTCTGTGAGGGACAGTTGGAGGACAGCTGCGGTTTGGGGCTGCACTGTTATCTGTACGGAGCTTCCGGGTGAGTTTTGAACAGGGAAATCTACTTCGTAGTCTTCAGAGCCTGTGAGGAAATCTTCTTCGTTGTCTGTTTTACTGTGGATGGGGTGAGCTTCTTTGTCCTCTGGTGCTCTGAGGGAGGTGGTTGATGTGGTTGCTGGAGGCAGTGTTTTCGGTTGCAGTATCTCAGAGAAGGCGGGCTGCTGATGCTGCTGCTGTGCGGTAGTGTACACAGGGCTCTGTGGTGGTTCAGCTGCTGTTCCACTGGGAATCTCGGCAGTTTGGGGCAAAGTTGTGTTTTTTGGTGCTAGCTGGCAGTCTGATGAGCTTGTACCAGCCAGTATGTTTGACCAGTTTTTGCGATCATGTAGTGTGGGTGCCCAGTATGATTTTAGGCTGATTTCAGATTTGTGGCCTGTTACAGCCATGATCTGTCATGATTCAAGACCTGCTGAGGAGAGCAGCTGAACAACAGTTGATCTTAGGCAGTGATTTGTATATCTATGAGAGAGTCCTGCTTCCATAGACAGGCGAGGCATGAGGGAAGATAAACAATTAATTCCCATAGACTCTTTACTGTACCAGGTTTTCTGCTTGTCTAATAAGTCCTGTGAGGCTCTTTTGGGGCGTAGGAAAAAAGCTTTGCTTTCAGGTGGGCATTTATTGAGGTACTTTTTAAAGAAAGAACAGGGCAGAGAGGATCATTTGGCTGTACAAAAACAAAGCCTCTTAAAGTGGTTTGAATTAATTCTCTGGCGTTTTTATGATTTTTGCTGTCTGGGTTGTATTTTAGGGTTATGTACTGTAACCCATTTTCATCAGTTTTTATATGGAAAGAGTCTCTTTTTAGTTCTCTTTGCCCTTCCCTTCCCCTATGAGCCATGAATATTTGTAGGTTGAACCAGACCTTTCTGACTAGTCCTGTAGCTGTGTTTGGTGATAGTGCTGGAAAGTGCTTTAACTTTTTGAAGTCTGATTCTGTGAGGCATTCGTGGTGTTGAGTGCAATCTCTGCCATCTTTTCTGTATTTTTTAATGACGGACACAAAAACATTGTTTGCAGATTGAAAATCTGTGTCTCTGACAAGATTCATTTGTCGTGATAGAGGCAGTGAATTTAAATGCCTGTTGAGTCCTGCTCTTAAACCAATAAAATTTGACATGTCATACTGTTCACCTGAGGAGTTTCTAACTCTGGTATAAAATTCTCTCAAGGTTGTGTTTAATTTATCTGGTATTACTGTTTTTAAACCTAGGTCTATTTGCTTTTCTGCTAGCCAGTCTGTAAATAGTTTTGTTGCCCAGACAGTTTGCTTTTTTGTATTTTTTTTCAGCTTTGTTTTCTTCTATGTTATCCATTTCTTCAGGGTCAAGGCTGGCATGTCTGCTCACTGTTTGCTGTGCTGGATTCTGAAGTGGGTGCTCAGAGTAAGTCCTGTTCAAGTTCTTTGAAGAGATCATCATTGTACCAGTCATCTTTGATGAGGATTGATGCCAGGTCCTTTGAGGTCCGTGGTAATTCTGTCATTTTTGAAATTTTCTGTCAGATATTTGTATTTCTGTTAGAGTGAAGCAGTGGTGTGCTGCTTTTTCTTTCAATGTAGTCTCTGTGAGTGATGCTATTGTTTACACTGTAGAGTGATACTGCTGTGACTTTGATGATGAGGTTTGAGTCAGAGTGGGAAGTAGTTCAGGCATGCGGTCACACTGGGAGGTGTGCGGTCATTGGGAAATAATGCAGTCATGTGATTTAGTCTGTCCAATCATGTTAGTGGGATTTCTATCATTTTACCACACCATTTTATAAATATATATATATGGGATACATGATGGGCAGAAAATATTCTCACTCCTGCAGAATGAGCTCTGGATATTTCACGAGAATGGTGGGAGCACAGGCCCCAAAGGGCTCTCTTTTAATGGATCCAAAAGATGTGTAACCTTAGCAGTAAAGAACATTGTCCCAAACCTATTTTTTACTTTTGGTTCTTGATATTTATTCCTTATATCCCTCAGGTTATGGTTATGTTTGTGATCAATTTTCTGCAATTTATCCATCAGATACCTAGGAGTTTCTAAATGAATGACTTGGTGAATCTGATTTAACCATTTTAAATTTATTTTTTGTTCCAAAGAAATCCACTGTAAGTAATTTAGCAAATCACAATGGTAAGTGTGAAAATCACTCTTCAAAATAAATCTAGCCAAATTATTGTAAGTGACATTTAATTTATGGTGACTTTTTTTTACACGCCATCCAGTATATGTGACTTCCATAATCTATACATGGAATTATCAATTGACTGACTATTTCTGTTCTCATATTTTGATCCATGCAGTATTTAGATTGCCTAAACACCACTAATCTTTTATTTGATTTACTAACTAGTGACTATATGTGTAAATTAAATTTCAAGTGCTCTTTTACAGTTACTCCTAGGTACCTATATGAAGTATCTTGGGTTAGAATTTCATTTGTAATAGTTTTGATCTGTATATCCTGAAAGACATGATTATTCTTGAGACATTCAGAGCCACAAGCCCTTTTTCTTGCTTTATTCTGCAGTAAATCAAGTTGCTAGCCTTACATAGATTAGGTCAATTGCCTACTTTTCAATACCCTGTTCCAGTCTTGACTTTTGCATCTGCAATTTAAAACACCCCTTCTGGCTACTGCTTAGCCTCTTACATATAAAAGGGACTTTGGTGTTACTTGCAGGACTCCATCTGCTCTGGAAGGTTGTTTCTACTGTGGGCTGAACTGCAACCATCACATTATGGATCTAATATTGTAGAGTGGGCATCTGAGGCCTGGGACAGTTGACAGATATTAGAACACATTTGTAAATAGTTGTTTTGTTTTAGATTGTCTTTGGGTTGCTGGGATGCTTTCAGAGGGGAGGGTTTCTTTTCCAAGCAGGACACCTAAGATGCTTGCATGGGAGTCATACTTTTATAATCTTTGTACTGAGCTATGACTAGTTCCCTCAGGCTGTTTTCCTAGAATATTAAGGGAGGGCAGTGGAAAGAGAAGTGACACTGTATATTGAAACATTTGAAAAAACAACATGTGCATTTAGCTTTTTTACAGGAAACACATTTACCCCAACAGAAGATTACTCTTTTCTGGCAGGAGTGGGTTGGATATGCCTATGGAACTGGGCACAGCACTCAACAGAGAGAAGTGGCAATCCTTATTAACAAGATTCTGCTGCTTAGTTTTCTAACTGAAGTAGCAGACCAAGAGGGTAGATATATTTTAGTTCATGGAAGGCTTGGCCAAGCTGAATTTCTGCTTGAATGCATATACAGCCCTAATATTGAGTGTCCCACTTTCTTCCCTAAATCAGCCTCTGCATTTGCTCCATTTCTCTACGTACCAATCATATTGAGTGGCAACTGGAGCATTGTTTTTCAAAATAACTTTGACAGGTCCCACAGACCTCATGCTGGCCTGTGTTCTGGACAGCACACCCTCCATTAATGTTTTAGAACAGATGGGCCTTATAGACCTGTGGAGGCTTATGCATCTGGGCATTAAAGAATTTACATTCTAGTCTATACCACATATGTAACTCTTTTTCCAACTCGGATTCATTTTTTGTTAGTAAGCAACTTCTCCTCACGATATATTCCAGTTTCACAGAAGTTAATGTTCTTTCTGATCATGTCCCTACTTCTCTACTTTTTGACATATCCCCTTCTGCTGATTGGGATCATTTCTGGTCTTTTAGTGCTCAGTTACATTAAGATTCTACATTAGGCTCCAAACTGAAGCAATTTATTTTTTCTTCTATTAAAAATAAAACTGGGATTAAATTCCTTTTCTGGACCAACTCTGGGCTACCCTGAAATCCACTTGGTATGGGGAGATTATGAGACTAGCCACTGTACATAAAAAGAGACAAGAGCAGTAAACCACTCAGCTATTGCAGTCAATTAGAACCCTAAAGGAAGATCTCAGCCCTTTGACCCTGAAGAAACTCAAGCATCTTTGTCCAAATTAAGGGCTAAATACTCAGGCATCCTTTTGGAAAGTACAGGTAAACACCTTACTAGGTTGAGAGCCATTTACCTAGTGGAGGGGGAAGGGCTAATCAGTTGCCAGCCCTTCACCTCCACTAATAAGAAATGCCTAAATGGATACAAGCCATAAGGATCATGCAACAGGAGACATTGTGACTGCCCAAAAGCAGATGGTTCATATTTTTACAGATTATTTTTCGCACCTATAAACTGATGATTTAGATACCCCACTGGCAGAACAGAAAATGCTTTCATTTGTAAATAACCTCTCTCTGACTCAACTTTCTAAAATGCAGTAGGAATTCCTGGAGGGCACCATTAGTGAAGAAGAGGTCTGAGTAGCTATTTCAGCCCTGGCCCTTCATAAAGCACCTGGGTCCATTGATTTTCCTATGAATTTCTATAGGGCCTTTTTGTCCAAACTATCCACAGTTTTAACTAAAGTTTATAACTATTTATACGCACATGAGTTAAAGGAACCTCAGCTTCTTGAAGTCTGAATTTATTTGATTCCTAAGCTTGGAAAGGACCCTGTGAGACCTGACAGCTACAGGCCCATTTCTTTGCTAATGTGGATATAACAATTCTGGTCAAGGTTCTGGCTGCCAGGTTAAGCAGAGTCTGGAATGATTTAATCATCCCAAACAAGTAGATTTCATGACTGGCAGATTGTCCAACAATCTCCTACGTATAATTCAACATCTCATTTCCAGGGAGACCAACACTGATGCTATCCTGGAGACAGAAAAAGCATTCAATAGAGTTTCCTGAAACTATCTCTTTTTCATTTTAGATTGATATAACTTCTGTGAGTTGTTTGTCTGTTAGCTTCAACTTTTTTATCGAGCCCCCTCTGTCAGAGTTATTTGTACAGTAACAGAGTTTTATGTTATCCTTTTCCTCTCACTAGAACAAGACAAGGTTGTCCCCCATCCCCCATTATTTTAATTTTATACATCAAACCCCTAACCTGGAAAATTTGCTCCACCACAGAATATGAGACATTCATGTTGGTTCCCAAGAATTCAAACTGTCCACATATGCAGATGACATTTTCTGCACCTTTCATACTCCCAGATTTCTCTTTCTGGGGTCTTACGAGTGATAGAGAATTCAGTTTATTTTCTGCATATAAACTAACCTCTTGAAAACGATTGTGTTCCCTCTTTCCTCCCACATAGATGGATCCTTGTTAGAACCCTTAGGTCTGTTGTGGGAAACCAAGTAATTCAATTACTTAGTTATTAAACCTACTCACCAACCCTACAACCTTGAAATCCATGAATATAGCTTTGTTAGTGGACAAGCTTGAGCAGGAACTGATAAGGTGGAATAGTCTGCCCATGATGCTCTGTGGCAGAGCAGCCATCATTAAAATAAATGTTCTACCCCATTCAATGTACCCTCTGGGAATGCTAAACATTGCTGTTACCCTTTGCTTGGCTTAAGCATTTACACATGTTATTATGTCAGTTTCTCTGGATAGATAAACCAACCCAGAGAGTATATGATAAACTAGTTTGACCTGAATTTTTTGAGGGATTACAACTTTCTCATTTATATCATTACTCTTTGCCTTGTACAGGGCTAAATATTTCCAGTGGTGTCAATTACACAACATCTCTGTTGAGGGTACTTATGCCCTCCACTAGGTTGCAAATTAAGAGTGAATTAGAAAGTAGGCTTAAGCTTTCCAATACTTCTCTGTTGTTTACTTCTCCAACACAAGTGCCAACCTCACTCTATGATTCCCTGATTGCGTAGCCAGTTCATGCACATACTCAGCTCTGTAGGCATTTTCCTTTTTCTCACTGTAAAGATATCTGGCAACCATTATTTCTAAATCCTCATTTCTTAGTTGATAAAAAGCCAGTCCACCTCTCTTTTTGGCCTGGACTTTCCATACCTTCTCTGGCATTGTTTGTTTCTGACCAATCTTTTCTGCCATTTCAAGCCTTTCAACAGTAGTTCAGGGTCCCTAATAAGGACTGTTTTAAATGTTACCAGAAATTGCAATGTATTTCTAAACCTTTGGGCCCTCTTCCATTGTCAGACCAAACAGGCTTTTTTTTTGAAACCCTGGCTGAACATTCTCAGCAGCCAAACTTAATTTCAGCCATTTATAAGCCTTTGGATTTATTTGTTTGCGCTTCCGTATTTATTTATTTTTTATTTAAACATTTGGTAACTGGGAAAGGCACACTGAGCCAAGGCTCTTCTCCAGGTGTGAAATGGGTGTAGGGAACATGGAACAAGATAAACCAATACAGTAGAGTAACAGTAGAAGAAACATGTCATACACAGCATTTACATAATATATGCAGAGTACACATCATACACTGCATTTATATAATATATACAGAGTACATCGTTTCCAATATTTACACTAAGTACACTATATACAACAAGACAGGAAAGTAAGAATTATTTGCAGACAACATTTCAGGAGCTATGTAATGTTGTGTGAGCATGCAGGCAGGAGAAGGAGGTGAAGAAGAGATTTCATAGTGGAGTGAGAGGAAGGGCGTTGAATAAGAGAGGGAGTTGACAGTTACACAGGGAGAGGAGGTGGTAGTTAAAAGCAGCTTTGCCCATGTTGGAAGATGGAGTGTGGAGTGTGAAGAAGCAAGAGTTCATAGTGCATAGAGAGTACTTTGAGTCAATGGCTGTGGACAGGAGGGATGAGATGTAGGATGGGAGTAGTTTAACAGAATTTAGAGATGAAGGATAAAGCATGGATGAGGTGCCTGTGCATGAGTGAGGGTAGGTCCAGGTTGGAGATTACAGAGCAGTGGTGAGTCCTGTAAGGAGAATTAGATGTAAAGCAACAGAAAACATAGTAGAGAGAATCAAGATGACAGAGTGAGTAGGAGGGAGCAGTGCAGTATACATTATCAGCATACTCCATTACTGGCAATATCAACTTGGTCCAGAGTTCCTGATGTACAGGGAGGGATAGAGAGCCCGTGTTTTGATAAAGGATTCCAAACGTTGGGCAAAGTTTAGAGGTTAGATATTTAAAGGGTACCTAAACAAGCAGTTTTTTTAAAACTGCAAACTCCAAAATCTGGCTTCATTGCAAGGTAAAGTAAAGGCTGCTGTTTACATTTATGCTAAAACTGCATTTATGTAAATAACATAAATGTAGTTTCATAGCTTTTGACAAATTTAAACATCAGCCTTTTACTTTCAAAATACAGCCTTTGTTTTTCCTTAAGATGTCTGCAAAGTGTGTTAAATGATGATTCATGATGACATCGTCAGAGCCAGAGACAGAGACCCACATATATTCCTATAGTGGTAACTAGTTCTTCTTTTCCTCTTTGTTTTTGAATAGTTGTACCAAAATGATCAACACCATGTATTGACTCATGGATTATTTTGGTCAGTACACATTAGGCTATGATTTTATTCATTTTGTTTACTTTAACTTGCAGAAATTGTTTTGCAGTCCGGCTGACTTCTTTGGCAAACTGCAGTATGGGACAACACTTCAAATGCCTTATGATCTGGTGTTTATGTGATGCACTGAATTCTGTTTTTTGTTAACCAGAAGAGACACACTAAGCTGAAAGCTTGTTTACAGGTGTTGCCTGGCAGCTCAAGGAAGTTTAATGACTGGCTCAGGGTCACACAGCAACGTACCGGTCTGGTTCAGTTCCAAAGCTCATGCTCTCTTGTTAATCCACAAATAAGGCTTTCTTTTTCCACAGGAACCCCTTGCACCTAGCCTGCCTTCTGTTGAACACCCCACTATCCATACCCTGTCCTGATTACTGCCTGGGATCACATATGTGCTTACATTCTCATGAAGAGAATTATCACACCTCAGATTGTAATCTTGTACCTCAGAGAGTTAGACACACCTATACCAATATGCATCATCAGCTGGCACTGTTAAAAAATGCCTCCCAAATCACTCTCCAGTCCATATTCTCAGCTTTTAACTTCTGCTTCCATAGTAAACATTGAATGGATTACCACCCTTCTGTACAGTGAAGGTAGTATGTTCAGTTCCCCTTTTGTGTTTTTTTCTTCCCACCTCATTAACCAACAACTAGGTCTTCCTGGAGGACCAAGCTATAAGCATCATGACCCACCATAAAAACTGCTGTTCATGCCCTCATAAGGGTTGCACTTACAATGGAAAACAATATTATTAGCAGGAGAGGCATACTAATACCTTGAGAGAATCCACCCAACTTCCAGTGTTAGTCTTCTTTAACTGTGATCTGCAGAACCCCTCAGGACAGTTCCCAGCAAGTCTTCTCCAGTACTTTTCTGTGCTCTACTCCACAATGCGAGTTGGCTGGCTACCACCCTTCCAAATCTTGAATGAGCTATTCACAACTCCCTCAATACTATCCTAACAAATGTCAATACCCCCCCACATGAGGGTAATCTCCCTACGCTGAATTCAAGTAACAGTTTATGTGCAGCCCTGCCACTCTGAGTATTTGCCATCACTGGCTACTCTCATCTACAGTCAGATAGTGATCACAATGCTGGCAGTCCCACATTTCAGATCTCACAGTGATCTGCTGAACATCCTCCTTCACGTCTTCAACTAACCTGAATATAGCTGTACCCTGCTGGAATGGCCTCTTCAGTTCCTCTTTGGCATTCATTCTTCTCACCTGCTCCCCACACCAAAAACTGGTGAATTCACTACCCTTCCGCATCATGAATGTGGTTGGTACAGTCTCCCATGTTATTTTTACATATTAATAATAAACATGATCTTCTGGTAAGCCAGGCTGATAGCAGCATGGCACAAGTGGAAAATAGGCTCTTACTCCATAAGATCTAAGCCACCTATGATTAGGCACTATTAAATGACTTGCATAATGATGTGCACACCCATCATTTAATAGTGCCTAATCAAAGGTAGCCTAGATCTTTTTTTTTACTTTTTCCCTGGGGCTTCCCCTAACTGCTTCCTGCTGCCATGACTGACCACCACATGCTCGGGGTTGACCCCTCCTGAATGGGGCTGCCAGAGGCAGAGTTAGGTGGCCAGAGGGGTTGGCACTGCAGCTGGCTCATCAGCAAGGAGCTGGATTTTTCCAGGTTTTTTGGGGAAGGGGCAGGGACATGCAATGACAACTAGCATCCACCCTGTCCCCCTTGTGTGCAGGTGCCAGAGGGTGTGTGGTAACCCTAGCCTCCGCTGGGGGTCCACATTGCGCTGGACACACAACTCCCCCCAGAGCAGGACAGCAGTCCTACAGATGCTCAAGCCTGCTTCCCCCAGCCAGCTCTCCAACACCTGGAGCCATCCCTGAACCCGGGTCATCAGTGCTGCAGACGGCCGCCATGCCTCTATGCCAGCGGGATGGCCCTAGCCTAAGATCTTTAAGGATAGGAAAGCCCATCATTCCCCTTGTTCCCTGCTGCTATCAGCCTGACTTACTGGAAAGATATGTTTATATTTGATATGTCAAAATAAAACAGGGATTTTACTACATGCATTCATGATGCAGAAGGGTGATGAGCACACCAGTTTTCTGTGTGATGAGGAATAGTGAAGAATGAATACCAGAGGGGGACTGAGAAGGCCACTCTTGCATGGTATTGCTATATTCAGGGAAGGGGGAAGACAGAAGGAGAGAAATATGAGCAGATTACTGTGAGAAATAAGATGTGGGTCTGCCAGCACCATGATCACTACCTGACTCTGTTGTCCTGACCAACATTCACCTTCCCATAAAACCAGTTCATGCAATCGTCCAAGGCTGTGTGTGGATATTAATGTTTGAAGTGGCTGCCACTACATGTTCAGTCACTTCACTACCAGTCTAGTACTGCTTGTATAGCACTTTGGGATACAATGTGTATGAAAACCACTATATAAATGCTAATTCTTCTTCTCATTATTATTATTATTACCCATGGAAAAAGAAGACAAGCATATATTTGATTTTCGAGAAAATATGAACTGTAACATTGGACTGCACAAGAACTTTGCTACACAAAAGTGATGGCTCTAGGGGGTGATGAAAGGGTGGCTGCAACCCCCCCACACACACAGAGTAACATACTTGCTTTCTCCTGCTGTATTTCCTATGTTGAAGAAGTCTGATTTATTGATTGTACAAATGTTTACATTCAAACCATGTATTACATTTATAGGTTCTGTCCAAAACATACTAGAAAAGAATAATAGCAGAAAATATAAAGGTTTAATAAAAATGTTAAAAAGTGAGTATTAAGCATGCACACCACCCCAGCACCCTCATTGTAGCATCCTGGATCCACCATAACCACTAGACCACCAGGTTATTCAAGATTTGTACAGCACTGTGGTTTACCACAGAGAAAGCCAGTTGGATTAAAACACAATTTCAGCATGTTAAAGTAAACAAAATGAACAAAACCATAGCCTAACATGTGTATTATACAAAATAATGCACATGGTTTTGACCATTTGGGTGAAACAGTTCTATACAAAGGGAAAAAGGAACTAGTTAGCACTATAGAGAGCCATATATCTCTTTGAATTTTGCCTCTGATGATGTCATCATGTAACACATTTGGCTACCATTTTAAGAAGCAGGTAAGACAGTTTTTTTTTTCAATTGGAAGGCTAATTTTACAATTTTCAAATGCTCTGGAACCACATTTAGGTAAATTATGTAAATGTAGTTTTAGGATTAATGAATACAGCAGCCTTTCCTTTAGTCGCTTAAGGAGTCAGATTTTTGAATAGTTCATTGTCAAAATGTTGTTTAGGTATCCTTTAAAGTGAGCTGTGAAGTTTAACTGTGGATCTAACCAGATGCTCAGGTATTTGTAGGAGGGGACTACCTTAAGTGGGGTACAATCAATGGAAGTGACAGTGGGGACTTTGATAGCTTTCGCTAACCTTTGAGAGGTACCGCAGGTAATGGAGACTATTGTTACTATGGTTAGTCTGAGTTGCTGTAAGTAGAACCAGGATTGAACAGAGTGAAAGTCTTTCTCCAGGGTACGATGGATAGTGGCAGGGTCTGGTCGAGATGTGAATAGTACGGTATCATCTGCATACATATTGATGAGGGATGCAGAGCAGAGAGATGGGGGTTTATTTATGAAAATACAAAACAGTAAAGGGCCAAGTACGGAGCCTTGGGAAAAATCATATATGATAAGAATGAGGGAAGAAAAGGAGTTTGCTATTTTTAATGTCTGCTGACAGTAATTTCAGCAGGACTTGAACCATTTTAAGGCAGGGGACCAAATCCAACTTCCTCGATTGAGTTAAGGAGAAGAGGTGGGGGTGATACTGAATCAAACACCTTGGCCAAGTCGATGAACACTGTGGTGGTGAGGTGGCCTTTATCAGCAGTACTTTGGATGTGACCAGTGACATGGAGAAGGGAGGATATGTCGCAGTGGCTCTTTCTGAAACGGGGCTGGTAAGGGGAGAGGAAGTTTGTAGAGGAGAGGAAACTGGATAATGTGGAGTTTACTAGTCATTCTTGAAGGCTGGCTATGGCACAGGGGCAAAGAAGGCAGAGCAAAAGATAAATGATCACTTTTGAAATGGAATGATGCTCGCCATCTTCCATATTTTCGGAACTATGCCAGTGGGAAGGACATGTTTATGATGAACGAAAGGGGGTGGGCGATGGCAGGGGCTGAGAGGCAAAGGAGGCTAGGATGCATACCATTAGGGCTGAATTTGGATGCACTGAAGTAAAGGAGGATATGCAGTTCTTTGTATGTGGAGGCTGGGGCTAGTCATAGTTGTTTATTAGTAATGCCTGTTGGAGTTTGAGTGGAGGTTGGTGGAGGTGTTGTGGCAGGGTCTGGGGAAGCGCAGGAAGTGAAGAAGGTATTGAGCTTTTCTGCAGCCTGGATTGGATCTGACAATTCAATGCTATCATGCTTATGGGTTGGAGTCTAGCCTGTTGTGCAGAGTCAACAATGGAGCAGAAAATATTCCAGAGAGAGGAGGAGTGTGCTGAGTCAAACCGATATTTAAAATAATCAGCCTTAGCATGCCAAACAGCTTTAGTACAAGCACTTCTTTTATTTATTTTTATTTTAATGTTTGATAACCAGATAAGGCCCACTAGGCATAAGTGACTGTTTTCAGGGGTGATCTGGGAGCACCAATAGGTTAAGTGACTGCTTAGAGTCACACAGCATGCAAGTGTAGGTTGTGGGAATCAAACCCATGTCTGCTGGATGTATCACTCGCATTCACAGCTTATTGCTCTAACCTCTGGTGTATACTGCCAACCTCATTTCTCACAGTGTTGTACTTTTGTCTGGAATTAGGAGATAGGGAGGCTTTGAAAGAGGACTGGTCTTTGTCATGGTCTTTGCAGAGGGTGACTATGGGGGCAATAATCCAGGGGTGGTGACGTTTCCTGACCTTGACTTTTTTGACAGGGGCATGTGAGTCCTAGACATTGTTGAAAATAGTAGTGAAATGGGAAAGAGCAGGGTCGACATTATCTGCAGAGTAGACTGGTGCCCAATTGGCATGTTGTAAGTCTGAGAGGATGGAGTTAGTGTCAAGTACATTTAGAGGGCGCATTATAATGTATTTTGGTGCAGACTTGGGGAAATGAGTTTTTCGGACACACAAAGTGATGCAGTGGCCACTTAGGGCTGAGTCAAGTATACCAGCTCAGGATATCTGATGAGGGTGGGATGAGAGTATCCAGTCAATGAGGGAGTGATTTGGGGAGTGGAAGTTATAGCGTGTCGACTCAGTGATTAACTGGGTAAGATTTAGTGATTCCGGTTTGGTAGAGTCAGACTTTGATGATGGAGACAGCCAGTCAAGGTTATAATCCCCAACAAAGATAAGTTCACTTGATTGAGCTAATGAGGGAAGAGCAGCGATGCATGTTGTGAGGATTTCTTGTGTTAGTCAACATGAGGCATAAACTACCCCATGAAGGCGGGGAGGGTTTGGGGTAAGGAGAGTTTGGCTAGCAGCAGCTTGTGAGATCTGAGGCAGGTTTCAGCTTCTATTCCTGAATGAGGGAGGTGTTGCCTTATGATCATGGTTATGCCACTGCTACTTTTACCACAGTCCTGCCGATAGGTAAGGTAACCCCAGAAGGAGATAGATCAGTCAAGAGTTTTAGCTGATAGCCATGTTTCTGATAAGCACAGCATGTCAGGGGTGTTCTGTGTTAACCAGAAGTTTAGCTGGTCCAATTTAGGGAGGAGGCTCCTAATGTTGATGTGCATTATCTTTAGTCATTTAGGGGAGGATGGTAAGTTGGAAGGTGTAGGGGGGCAGGGTTTCTTTCAACATCACCAGTGATTAGCAAGAGGAGAAACAATATTGAGAAAGTTGCTGGGAGTTTTTTACCTAACATGGCATTGAGGGTGTACTGTTTATGCCTAATGCATCGAACAAGGGTAATACAGCAGCATTTTTGGGGTGACAGAAAGTTAGGAGATGTCCAGTGGTTGGATGGAGTGGGAGGGACACCAGAGTTGGCAGAGAGGTGAAGGTAAGGTGCAGCATGAGTGATGGGTCAGAAGTGATATGAGTGGGGGAAGGTGTTTGTGAAGCTTTGAGTTAGGTGGAGGGAGGAGGAGAGAAGATAGAAAAAGCTACATGTTAGCAAGAGAAAGGATGAGGGGTGCATGGCTGTAAAGTGGGGAATTTGCAGAGACAGCTTAGAGCAGAGGGAGTCACATGGGAAAGATTTGACCCTTTAGTCAGCTTCCTAGTCAATGTCCTTGCTCTGTGGATTCAGACAGTGAAATAGTGAGGTATCCAATAGCTGAGTAGTGCTCACAGGAGGGTGGGCAAAAGTGTATTTAAAGAGTGCCAGGGGTGGCGGTGTGTGGGTGGACAAAATATGAGCTAAAATACAGCAGGGCCACAGTGAAATCGGCTGAGAAACATTAAACAAATTAAAGGAGCAGGTGAGCCAATGAGGGTAGAGCCAGTGGAGTGAGTGTCCAATTGCAAGTCAGGACTGGAGAGCTAAAATACAGCAGGGCCACAAAGAAATCAGCTAAGAAACAGTAAAAAAATCAGAGGAGCAGGTCATCCAATGGGGGGTAAAGCCGGTGGAGCGAGCGTCCAATGGTTAATCAGGACTGGATAGCTGGACCTAATCAGGTAACAACCCACAGCCACTGGTCTTTTTGTTGCAGTGTACCTGAAATTATGTGAAGGCATTTGGGTCAAGGATGAGGGATGGCTGGCTGGCTACTCCAGCTGTGCCTCCAGTGGCAGCTTGCAGCCTGATCAAGGCTTGCTGAAATTAAGTGAAGGCATTTGGGCTGAGGATGAGGGCTGGCTGGCTGGCTTTTCCAGATGTTGAGACTCCCACCAAATTCCTTCTACTGGTTGAATTGTCTCTGCATAGAATACCCAGATGAGATGAGGGAGGGAGAGGTACCCCAGGAGTGTCACATCTGGGTAAGGATAAAAAGGCCAGTAAGGTGGAGGGGACAGATGATGCTATCTCCACCAAAAGGGTGTGGTTAGCCCTCAAGGCCCTAAAGAAAGACAAATCTTCTGGGCCGGATGGCATTCATCCGAGAGTACTATAGGAATTGGCGGACATACTGGCTGCACCCCTGGTGGAGCTCTTCAATGGGTCACTTGAGACAGGGAGGGTACCTAGGGATTGGCAAGAGGCACATGTGGTGCCAATCCATAAAGGGGGGTCGAGGGAAGTACCAGGTAACTATAGACCCATCAGTTTGACCTCGGTGGTGGGAAAATTAATGGAGATTATACTAAAGGAACGATTGGGGTGTACTTGGAGGAGGTGGGAGGTCTGGATAGTCGGCAACATGGGTTTGTGCCAGGTAGATCATGTCAAACCAACCTTGTGGAGTTCTACGAATGGGTAACATCAGAACTGGACAAGGGAAAGCCTGTGGATGTATTATTCTTGGACTTCAGCAAGGCGTTTGACTCTGTCCCCCACAATGGTCTGCTGGAGAAACAGATGGGGTTAGGAGTAGGCCCTTTGATGGCCAGATGGATTGAAAACTGGCCAGCTGGACGTACCTAGAGAGTAGTGGTCTGTGGGGAGCTCTCGAACCCTAGAGAGGTTGGTAGTGGGGTACCACAGGGCTCGGTCCTGGGTCCGATCCTGTTTAATGCATACATATCGGACATCAGGGAGGGTATAGGGTGTGAAATGAGTCTCTTCGTGGATGACTCCAAGATGGGAGCAGTAGTTGAGGGAGAAGAGGGGAGGTTGGCCCTGCAAGGGGACCTGGACACACTGGAAAGCTGGGCTCACACATGGAAATTAAATTTCAATATCACCAAGTGCAAGGTGTTGCATCTTGGTCGGGGAAACCCTAAACACAGGTACACCCTGGGAGGGGAGGCACTGAGGCTTCAATAGGGAAAAGACCTAGGAGTCATGGTGGATGGCATGTATGAAAAACTCTGAGCAGTGCAGGAGAGCGGCTAGCAAGGCAAACAGGATGTTGGGATGCATCGTAAGGGGATCACCTCTAGGAGCAAGGAAGGATTCTGCCGCTGTACAATGGACTGGTTAGACCACACCTTGAGTACTGTGTACAGTACTGGAGACCACACTTGAAGAGGGACATACAGCCCTGGAGAGGGTACAGAGGAGGGCAACAAAGATGATACGAGGGCTAGGGGATTTGACATATGAGGACAGACTTGAGGATCTCTGCCTGTTTTCATTGGAGGAGAGGAGAGACGGGGCATGATTGAGGTCTTCAAGTACCTCAAGGGAATAAATAGGGTAAACATGGAGGGGATCTTTAGACTAAAGCAGGGAGGTATCACCAGAGGGCATGGTTTGAAGTTGGAAGGTGGAAGGGTGAGGGGGAAAAGAGGAGGAGGTTTTTCACTGAGAGGGTGGTGGACCCTTGGAATGCACTGCCTGGTGAGCTGGTTCAGAGATCCACAGTGGAGGGCTTCAAGAGAGGGTGGGACAGACACAGAAAGTGGATGTATCAAATGATGGCCTGTCCCAGGGGGGTGGGGATGGATGATAGGGGTTTCTGGAGCACAAGGGATGAGAAGGTCTCGGCACCCAACTAAGGATCTAAGGTTCGAGCAGACTCAATAGACCATAAGGCCTAATCTGCTGGCAAATAGTATGTTAGTATGAGATATAGTGATGAATCTGGGTGGATTTCTATAAATTTGTCGAATAAGAACATTTACAGCTTCAACAATGAAAAATTGTACATAATCTGTATCTGTCTTCTACGAAGCTTTACCAGATAGTCATGAGACAATCTCCCATGTGTTCTCAATGCTTTGAAACTGAGGATACGCTTTACCAGATGTTTTGGCAGTGCCCAGATGTTCAGCCATTCTGGGAGTCTATTAGGAATAGCCTAGACCCTTTTTGGGGTCTCCAGGAAGACTTTACCCTGGAGAGTTGTATTTTGGATGATTATAGAGGCCACCTCCTGGAGCCACAGGAAGGTCACATGGCTAATATTGCAGGTTTTGCTAAACATATCATGCTTTGCCATTGGTTAGATGTTTCATCTCCCACCAGGACTGAATGGCTCCAATTGATATTTATAGCTCTTACTGTCGAGAAAGTAATAACCACGTTTTACCATTCCCTCCATACCTACACCTCTCATTGGGAAACTTTACACACTTTATTATTTTGTTAGTTTGGACTGGTAATGCATTTTTATGTTCTTCTATTTTTCCCTTTTTGTTGCTTTTACACCATTTGTGCCTTCCTGGGTATCCTGCTGGGGACACTTAGGCAAGGGGGTTGGGGTGTGTTTCACTTCCTGTTTCTTGATGTTGTTGTCCTTTTATGTCCCTATTTGGTATTTGTATTTTTTTATTGTATTGGTTTGTTGTTGCTTGTTTCAAAGTTGTCATAATAAAGTATAGTTGATTTAAAAAAATGCTAGCACCACTCAGTGGGGGAAGGAAGGCTCTTTTACACAAACAATCACTAACCTTGTTCTTTTCTTTTTGCAGCAGGGAAGGAAACAATGTCAGGGGTTTGAAAATAAGGGAGGCAGATTGGAGGCAGGATCATTAAGCACAGGTGGTCAATCAGACAACATCCAGGAAGTCAGACAGCAAATAGGTTCCCATGTATCAAGTATGTCCCACTATGCTTGTGCCCACAGCATTAGTGAAACAAAGAAAAATAGAAACATAGACTTTGATGGCAGGTAAGGACCGCATGGCCAGCCAAGTCTGCCCATTTCCCTACCTATTGGATAAGCTGAAGATTCAAGTTTACTAACAGCCTACTTCCTCCTACCCCCCACTAGAATTGCCTTATGTCTGTCCCATGAATTCTTGAATTCCCCCACTGTTTTAGACCTCAGAACCTCCTCTGGAGGGCACTTCTACATCTCGACTACTCTCTCCATGAAAAAATATTTCCTCATGTTGACCCTGAGCCATTCCCCATCTATCTTTGAATTGTGCCCCCTTGTTCTTGCACATCTCTTTTTCTGAAGGAGGCTACCCTCCTGGAATTTGTTGACTCCCTTAAGGTACTTAAAAAGTTTCTATCATCTGCCCCCATCCCTCCTTTCCTCAAGGATATACATGGGGGAGCATGGCTTAACCAGGGAGTGGAATGGCAGCTTACATTTTGAGCTGCTGCATGTAGAGGAATCAATTCAAAATTGCCTGTACCCAGCACAATAAAAGACCATGAATTACAGCAATAGTTATTATCACTAGGCTCTGGGTGTTTAATTTTACCTTTTAACAGTGAAACAGCCGAGGTTCAACTAAGAGATCCCCTTCAACGTCTACGGCTTGCAGCATGGTGGAGCGCGCCTAACGCCGACCTCGATTATTTTATTCTCTTTGAGAAGCTTTTACACCATATGGACGAGGTGACCAAAGCTTCTCATCATACAACAGCGGCTATTCAAAACCTGACTGGGCGCATAACAAAAATAAAGCAGCAGTCACTGACGCATGAATCAGCAATTGAAGAGATTAGAGGAACACAGAGGGACCAGCAAAGCAAAATTAACACACTTCTGGCCAAAGTTGATGATTTGGAAAACCGCAGCCAAAGAAACAATCAGCGGGTGTTAGGGTTTCAAGAGGGTGTGGAAAAGCGCGATACTATTAGGTTTCTCCAACGGGCCCTTCCTGAAATCCTGGGCTTACAAGCAGATTTCCAACTGGAGATAGAACGTGCTCACCAGACTCTCACTCAAATGCTGGCGAAAGGAGGCAAGCCAAGGGCTATCTTAATTAAATTATTAGCAAACAACACATGGCAGGCACTGTTACAGCGGGCCAGGGAAGTGGGTCGCTTAAGCTGGCAGAGACATCCAATCTCAATTTATTAAGATTTTTCAAAAGATCTATCAAATAAAAGATGAGAATATACTCAAGTGCACCACAAGATGCAGAAAATGGGCATCCAGTATACTCCCTAAGGTACCCATCCACCATGCGTATAATGAATAATGGGGTCCTACTTTCTTTTGAGACACCAGTAGCCCTGGAAGAATTTTTGATGAGGCACCCAGGTGATCCCCCCTGGCCTCCCACTTGCTCAGATCCCCCAGAATCTGAAGGAATGCTGACAGATTTCTAAAACTCAGCCCGAGGCCCTCAATGGGCTTCCTCTATGCAGCAGGAAGAGAATTGCAAAGGATAGCCAAAGGCGCAGAGAGCATCCCCATATTAGAACGAGCCTTTATTCGGAGTTGGCAGATCAGGAAAAACAGCGTGATGATGCAAAATGCGGCCTAGTGCAGTACATGACCCAGAACCCATACAGTGCTGAGATCCACTCGCCTTCCTCCAGAGATCCTCTATGTGAAGAGACTCTCGATGGAAGCAGCCCCCAGACCAACAAGAATATATTGATGGAGGAAGAACTCAACTGCAGAGGCTGACATGGACCCAAAGAAGAAGCAATGTTCCCCAGGCACAGCACCCAAGACCGCGATGGAAATAGGTCAAGAATCAGCACGAGAGTGTTCAGAGCCTCAAGATCGCTGAAGCAACCTCTTGAGCTATTTTAGATAAGTAATCAATGTGTATTCTTGCTGTGCAATGCAGGTTTTTTTATTCTGTTGTTATTGCCCCTCAGCTGGGCTAATTTCAATTCAGCCATTTTGGCTTAGAGATCTCGAGACATTGGGACAAATACCCTTCCAGGGTACACTGATCTCTAAACCATAGTTAACACCCCTTGTGTATTTACCTGGGAGAGGAGATGCTGGGGCAGAGGGCAAGAGATAAGGGTAGAAGTAATTAATGGAAGCACCTCAGGCCTTGGTAAACATGCATTTTGATGCACATTGCAGAGATTATGGAGAGCGGATGTGGTCTTTCTGCTCTGCGCAAGGCTCGATCCTGCTTATCCCCTGGACTGGGAGTTTCTAACCTGAAGGAGAAGCCCAGAAATGCACTTCATTGCCATGGTGGCTCTGGGCTATCAGTGATGTTGTGGGATGACGCCTTGAGGGTACTGTTTTCATGACAAACAAAACCCAATGGTAGTTCAATCGTTGGAATAAGGGTTCCCCTTTTCTTTTATAGTTGTACCTTACATCCTGGGGGTACGGAAGGTTTCAGCCACAATTGGCCCACAGCCTAAGCTCCCCATACTGGTATATCCCGGAAACAGCCCTGTTTTACTCAAATGGTCATTACATAATGCAGAATATAATCAAGGCTGGTGCAGGTTGATGCATATTATTTCTGCATGCAGCCCCCCAGTTGCTATACTGTTTGGGAAACAGAAAGAAGATAGGTCAGACTCTGTTCTGATCGCACGCCCTCAGGAGCCAATCTGCTAATCTTGCTTTCCAAGGGTCATATATGTAGATGGCTCAAACGGTGCATGGAAGTGCCTTGTGTAAATATGTTTAACTGTTGGTTCTTGTATATGTTTGTGTTTTGGATTAAGGGGTGGCATACGTTTAAAGATCAGCTAAGTGAAATCCTGTTGCAAATAGATGACAGGGGGAAGATCCTAAGCAAAGGTAGATAATTTATACATGATAGGGTGGTCCTAAAAGGCCTTTTACATTTGGGGCAAGAATCTAGGATAGACCATTTTTATTCAACTGTCTCAGGATGTTGCCATCTCTCCTTCACCGGTGGTTTATATTTATTTTATGCTCCATTACTCCCCCAGGGTTACGATTATGGCTGAATTAAACTGTATTACTTGGAATGTGAGGGGGTTGAACACGCTGGTGAAGAGGAAGAAGGTACTGTCATATCTAAAGCAGATTAAGGCTCAGGTGGCCTTCCTGCAGGAGACAAAACTTAATGGAAAAGGCCATGGGCTCCTTAAGAGGGACTGGGTGGGAGTGGAGGTTCATGCCTCAGCCCCGACGAAAAAGCATGGTGTAGCTATCTTAATACATAAGCAGCTACACTGTTCTCTCATCACATCCAGGGCCAACCCACAGGGCAGGTGGGTAATTGATATTTTTCAGACCCCTACAGGGCCTATTCTGTTGGGGAATATTTATAGGCCAAACGAAGACTATTCAGCTTTCTTTCATCAGACATCTCAAACTCTCCTTAATATGAATAAAGACAACATGTCCAGTACTTTGGGAGGAGATTTTAATGTAGTGCTCAATACCATGATAGACAAAACCATGATAAAAAAAGGGAATATGCATGGGAAAGGAAGGAGAGCCCTGCAGAATTGGATGAGTGACCAAGGACTGACAGATGTGTGGCATGTACTGAATCCCAGGGGGATGGATTATTCCTTTTATTCTCCAGTACATGGCTCTTATAGCCATATTGACTTTCTGTTAACATCACCTCAGATTACACAGGCAGCTATAGAGTCCCGTATACTCCCCATAGTAATCTCAGATCATGCTCCAGTTTGATTGACTATTTTTTGGGGCCCACATACTCCTACCTCCACCTCTTGGAGATTAGATCCCCTGCTAACAAAAGATGTAGAGTTCTTGGACTGGGCCAAAGTGGAGACATGGTTGTTTTTTCAAGATAACCCAGCTCAGGACACCACAGCCGGGGTCAGATGGGAGGCATTCAAAGCTACCATGAGAGGTAGGATTATTGCTTATGCAGGAGATAGGAGGAAATGCAGGGAGCAAAAACTGGAAGACCTAGAAGATGAGTTTAAAGTAGCTCAGCAGCAGCATAAGTAACAAAGAGGGAAAACTGGGCATGACTCCCTTCGTAGGAAGTTAGTAGGTCTCGAGATGGAGATAAACTCTCTCTTATTGAGGAAAGCTGAACTCTCCAACTTGAGACTGAAACATAAATATTGAGCAGGGGGGGGAAGGTGGGAAGGTATTAGCTTATAGGTTGAAGAAACAGCAAATGGACCGTTACATAGCCTGGCTGAGAGATACCTCAGGGGTAATGCACACCAAAAGTAAGGAATTAAATGCGGTTATGGCAGACTATTATAAATCCTTGTACACCACTTCTAGACAGGTGGATCCCCAAGCAATCCACTCTTTTCTTCACTCACTACACCTTCCCACTATAACCTCACAACAGGCTGAACAACTAGACACACCACTAACCATAAAAGAAGTGAAGAAGGCCTTGCTTTCTCTTAAACCAGGGAAGACCCCGGGTGGGGGTGGTTATTCAGTGGAATTTTGACAAGCTTTGACCGACATTATCGCTCCAGTTATTTAACAAACTTATGTTGAAGCTCAAATGCAAGGGATTTTGCCTCCACCATTAAGAGAGGCGGTTATCACAGTACTGCCCAAGAAAAGGAAAGACCCCACCTCCCCAGGTAGTTACCGCCCAATCTCACTTCTTAATGTGGACAGTAACATATTTACTAAAGCCATGGTGTTAAGATTAGGACCCTTATTACCACAGCTTATACACCCCTCCCAAGTTGGCTTTCTCCCCGGTAGGTAAGTGAAGACCATCTCAGGACCCTGATTAATTTAACCCATGTCGCCTCTCAGTTGTTAATCCCAGCAGCTGCAGTAGCTATAGATTTCGTAAAGGCATTTGACTTCTTGGAGTGGGACTATCTCCATGCAGTTTTGGTGAAACTGGGAATTAGCCCTCGCTTTCGTTCATGGGTAACAGCTCTGTATACTTCCCCATCAGCCCGATTATTGACTAATTCAACCTTATCCCCATCTTTTGAGCTAGCTCGTGGCACTAGACAAGGCTGCCCCCTGTCTCCCTTGCTATTTGTGCTGCTGTAGAACCATTAGCTGCCACTCTTAGAGATAACAAGACTATCAAGGGTATCCCTATTGATAGCAGGGAATATACCACCCTTCTCTATGCAGACAACCTTCTGGTCCTTGCAGCAGATGCGTCTGAGGCACTAACCTCTATACTCAATACCTTACACCACTTTAGAGAACTATCAGGCCTTCAGCTTAATCCCACCAAAATGGAAGTACTCCCTCTTAACTCTAGGTGTCAACCGACAGTACTGGGAAATACCAGTCTGAAATGGGCGGGGGAAAGTATCACATATCTAGGTATTCGGTTTTCTGCTGAGCTCTCTAAACTATGGGACTACAATCTCCATCCCCTCTTATTGGACTTACAGGAGGATATGTTCAGATGGACTAAACTCCATTCAACCCTAGCAGGCAAGATAGCTGTGATTAAAATGATTTTAGCGCCTAAAATTTTCTATCTCCTGGCGCATATTCCCCTTTCCCTACCACACAGCTGGATCCAGAAGATAGATAAGGTAGTCGGTAGATTTCTATGGGAAGGGAAACCCCCCAGATATAGTAGGAACAAACTTAGGGCACACTGCCCAAGGTTACAAGTGGGCATTTCATATGGCGCAACCCTTACATTGGCTGGGTATGGGAACTACTCCCCAACCTCAATGGGTGGACATAGAACAGGCTGTAAGTCAGAGGATTTCCTTATCACTTCTGGTCTATAAAAAAACCCCAACAAACCTTAAAGCGCACCCCACCATAGAAGCCTCCTTACAATGCTGGGTAAAAATAAGGAGAAAGATGAAAATGGGCTTGGCACCAATCAAATTAACTCCACTGTGAGGAAATGAGAATCTGTGTATTGATAAAAGACCTGTGTATTGGAAAGGGTGGGCAGACAGGGGTATCGCCAAGTTGGAAGATATACTTGCTCCATCCTCTATGACAATAGCTTCTTTTGCCAACCTGCAAGCCAGATGGTCAATTCCCACTTCTGATTTCTGGAAATACTTACAAATATGTAGTGCATCCCAGAAATATATGTCCCACATAGCAAAAGGAGATTCCTAGATTGTACCCTTTTGGTGAACAAAAGAGAAGGGGCTGGCTAGCTCCATTTATACTGCCCTCTGGAACACGTTGCCCAGTCAAACCGAGAAGTCCAAGCAGAGGTGGGAGGAGGCTTTGCATCTTGAGTTTATGGATCTACAGTGGAAAGAATGCTGGAAAGGGGCCCAAAAATATTTTACAGATGCAAGGAGCAGATTAATGCAAAATAAAATTCTCCACTCATGGTACCGTACACTGGTGGTACTACATAAGGTAGGAGTATTAAGCTCCAATTTATGCTGGAGGTATAATTCCCAACCTGGAGACTTGCTCCATATCCTCTGGTCTTGTCCCCTAATATAACAGACATGGGATAATGTATGTGAGATAGGGGATAAGGTCCTGAAGAAACACATTCCGCGGTCCCTCCCCCTACTTCTCCTGGGTATGAAATCAGAAGCCCCCCATCTTTGAGAGCTATAATATCGCTGGCTAGCCCTATGGGCCATGCAAGCAAAATGGCTCCTTGTATGTAGATGGAGAACTACAGTGATTCCCAGTGTTCAAGAGCTTCTCACTTCTATGGTCCATATTGCCAGTATGGACAAACTCTCCCACCTGATAAATAATTCCCAAGGAATCTATGAAAAATGTTGTACCGCTTTACCAGATATGCCACTTTCACAAAATGGGAGTGGGTTAAAAGACTTTATAACTAGGACTATTGCTAGGTATCAGGAATATGTAAGTGGATTTATTATACTCACTTATTCAAGAATGTATGAATATCATGTATTGTATTGCCTTACCTAACTATATATAATTGCATTGAATAGTATATAGAATAGTGGTTCTTTGTGTTTGTTTTTTTAGCTAGGGTGTCAGAAGCCTAGACAACACCCGAAGTCACAATGAGCCCCACGTTGTTAAAGTATGTAGACATGGGCCTTGCCTCTCAACACCTTGAAAGTTAAGAGTCGCATATATAGGGAAGGTACCTGTTAATTGGTAGCAGTTATCCTTCATATGCTCTGATGTCAAGTTGTCTATGTAACCAACAACTCTTCAACAGTTTTCCCTTTTGGGTTAAGTTGATTTCATTATTGTAAAAGAAAAGGAAAATGACAATAAAAAATTAAACAGCAAAAAAAAAAAGATATACACAGTATATATATTAAGCTCTCTCAGTCTCTCTTCATATGGTTTCTGATGCAGTCCCAGCACCATTTTAGTTGCCCTCCTCTGGACCGCATCCTTCCTGTCTATGTCCATGTGGAGATGAGGTCTCTAAAACTGCATGCAGTACTCCAGATGGGGTTTCACCAACTGTCTGTACAGAGGGATAACCACTTCTTGTTTTCTACTTGTGATGCCTCTCCCTATGTATCCCAATATACCCCCAGCTCTCCTTACTGTCTTCTCACATTGCTTACCTACCTTAAAGTCATCTGATATGATTACCCCCAGGTCTTTTTCCATTTTTGTTGTTGTTAGCATCTCCCACCATTGTGTACTCTTCACCTGTGTTTTTGTTTCCCAGGTGCATTACTTTGCACTTCTTTACATTGAATCTAAGTTGCCATATGTCTGACCATTTCTCCAACCTTGCCAAGTTCCTTCTCATTCTTTTCACCCCCATGTGTATCAACTCTGTTGAAGATCTTTGTGTCATCTGCAAAAATGCATACTTTTCCTTCCAGACCCTCTGCAATGTCTTCTATAAAGACATTAAAAAGGACTAGACCCAGTACTGAACACTGTGGGATCCCACTAGTAACTCCCCTTTCTTCAGAGTGGGTTCCATTTACTATTACCCTCTGTGTCCTGTTGTGCAGCCAATTTGCTACCCATGCTACCACCCTGGGACCCACTCCCAGTCTGGCTAACTTGATTATTAATCTTTTGTGTGGGACTGTGTCAAATGCCTTCCTAAAGTCTAGGTAGGCCACGTTCACAGCATCTCCCTGGTCTATTACTTTGGTCACCCAGTCAAAGAAATTGATTAGATTCATCTGATATGACCTTCCTGCAGTGAATCCATGCTGCTTTGGGTCCTGTGCCCTGCTGGTCTCTAGGTACTCAACAATTCTTTCTTTCTTTCAGAAGTGATTCCATCATTTTTCCTACCACTGAGGTCAAACTAATAGGTTTGTAGTTTCCTGCTTCTGCCTTGCTCCCACTTTTCTGAAGGGGAATCACATCTGCCTTCCTCTAGTTCTCAGGTACCACCTCATCCTCTCATGATTTGTTAAAAAGGGTGGTCAGTGGTGTCACTAGGTCCCCCCTTAGTTCTTTTAGGATTCTGGGGTGAATTCTGTCATGCCCCATTGCTGTGTCCACCTTGAGTTTTAGGAGTTCTTTCAGGACCCTTTCTTCTGTAAATGGACTGGTGTTGACCCCCAAACAGAGTGCTTCTATGGTTTGGTTTAGGTAACTCCACTTCATCTTATTTTATGAATACTGAAGTATTCATTCAGTATCTCTGCCTTTTTACTGTCTCCTTCAGCCTACCTCCCCATCCCTTTATTAAGCTTCAGTATCCCTCCCTTAACCTTTCTTTGCTCCCTAATATACTTATAAAATGTTTTATCCCCCTTCCTAACTGAGTAGGCTATCTTTTCCTCAGAACTGAGCAGGAGTGGAGCAGGTCAATTAACTGGCATCTTATGTGTTGGAAGGCATCTGCAGGTGACATTAGGGATGTGAGTTGCTCTGACTGTCTTATATGGTAAGGTACAGTAGTGTTAATTTGCTGTTGCCTGTAGAAACACAGAAACATAGACTCTGACAGCAGATAAGGAACACTTGGCCCACCTAGTCTGCCCATTTCCTGTTCTATTGGATAAGCTGCAGATCCTAGTTAACCAACAGCCTACTAATTCCTACCCCCAACCAGAATTGCCTTATGTCTGTCCCATGCATTCTTGAATTTCCCCACTGTTTTTGATACCATGACTTTCTCAGGAAGGCTGTTCCATGCATCCACCACCCTCTCTGTGAAAAAAATACTTCCTCACATTGCCCCTGAGTAGTCCCCCCTCTATCTTCAAATTTTGTCCCCTTGTTCTTACACATCTTTTTTTCTGAAAGATGCTACCCTCTTGAACTTTGTTGATTTCTTTAAGCTACTTGAAAGTTTCTATCATGTCCATCTCTCCCTCCTTTCCTCAAGGGTGTACATATCAAGCTCCTTTAGTCTCTCTTCATATGGCTTCTATTGCAGATCCAGCAGCATTTTAGTTGCATTTCTCTGGACTGCCTCCATCCTGTGTATATCATTGTGGAGATGGGGTCTCCTGGACTACACACAGTACTCCAGATGGGGTCTCACCAACTGTTTGTACAGAGTGATAACAACTTCCTGTTTCCTACTGTTGATGTCTCTCAATATACATCTCAGTATCCCCCCAGCCATCCTTACTGCCTTCTCACATTGCTTTGTTACCATTAGGTCATCTGATATGACTAGCCCAAGTCCCCTTCCATTGTTATTGTTGTTAATACCTTCCCCCCATTGTGTACTCTCCCCCTGGGTTTGTGACTCACAGGTGCATTACTTTGCACTTCTTTGCATTGAATCTAACCTGCCATTTTTTGACCATTCTTCCCACATTGCCAAGTCCTTTCTCATCCATTCCACCCCCCCTTGTGTATCAACCCTGTTACAATGAAAAGCAAAATCACACATGCCCCCATAATGCAAAGCATCATGGGCTGCATATGCAAATCAACACAGAATATTATGCTGGTTCAACTTTAAGCAGAAATGCATGGTGCCGAAAGGCATCTCACACAGTTTACAAAGGGTGCCAACAGAAGACATAGACACATGTTTCATCCTACCAGGACTCATCAGTATGCCTCATCTGTTTGACACCCCAGTGGAATGAACCAGTTATCCTAAGATGGTCTGTCTGGGTTATGTTGTGGCGAATCCAATTAAAACAAAAAACAAATTAAAAGACAAAAAACCTCTAAGCGCAAGCACCGAGGCAATGGTTACCCCAAAGGGCACTGGCCGGGAATCCAAGTTTCAATGAAATGTAACATCACACATGCCCCCATAATGCAAACCGTCATGGGCTGCATATGCAAATCACCACATAATATTATGCTGGCTGTCACAAATCTTTGTGTCATCTGCAAAGAGGCATACTATTCCTTCCAGTCCCTCTTCAACGTCTCTTATAAAGATATTAAAAAAGACTGGACCCAGTACTAAACCCTGTGGTACCCTGCTAGCAATCCCCCTTTCTTTGGACTGGTCTCTATTTACTGTTACTGCTTGATGTTACCTGTGTAGGAAGTTACCGAAGGAGGGTAAGTAGCACCTGCAGTTAGTACCTTTTAGAACCTGTTAATGGGAGCAGGGTAAACACACTATCTAGATTAAGGGTACAGAAACTGTTAAGGTAAGATAAGAAAGGAAAGATGGAGTAGTAAACAGGCAGAGGTGTGAAAGAGAGCAAAATACAAAGACAAGTATGGGGTAAGGCAGAATAGTAAACAGGCAGAAGAATAAAAGTAGATGAGGTACAAAATCAAGTGAGGGATAAAACAAGGGAGAAATGAATAAATCAAGAATCACCCCATCCATGGTAGGGTGACAAGGTAAATACCAGTAGAAAGAGTAGGTGGGAAGGGATCAAAGCAACAGGAAGGGGTCAATGGGGAAAGACACAGTTGGTAGCAGCTGACAGTGAAACATAAAGAAAATTATGGGAATGATGCAGTTCAATAGATGTGGAACTGCAGTTTTCTTGAAGACCTTCTGGAGACTGATGTTTTGCCACATCTACATGTACATTTCTAGGTTGAGATATGTTGCTGGTCTCCATACTAAGCTAGCTAGGAACTGAAGGACCTGTTCCCCCACCTAGGGGCCACAACGTCTATCACCATTGCCCAAGAGCTTGCATATAAAAAAGAGAGCCAGCTGGACTGTGGCAGGCTCTGGGAAGGTGGGGGTAGTAACTGAGGGGAACATTCCTCAGTCTGTGCCACTAAAAGATTCCTTTGCCATCCTTCTGGGATGGGACTGCTGAGAGGAGGCACTTATAGTAGTGGTAAGGGAGGATGTGGGGTTCCTCTGTAGGGGAGGCCCCAAGATGGGTGGTAGAGGACCCCAGAAGAACAGGAAGCAGCTTCTGTTGGGGTACTCAGTTGATAGAGGGGTAGATTTAGGAACAGGAAGAGGGGAAATAGGGAGGTAAGGTGTTTACCTGGCATCACAGCTTAGAGGGAAGGACAACAGATCATAAGGATTGTTGGGGAGGCAGGACAGAAGGTGGAGCTGGATACCATTGTCCACCTGGGGACCAATGACCTAGCAATGGGTGGTGTGATTGTATAGGGTAAGTTCATGGAACTGGGGGAGGGATCTTAGGCAGCTGGCACAGAAGATGGCTTTTGTTAAGGTGTTGTCTGTCTACAACCAGTGGGAAGATAGGGTACTTTGCATGAGGAGATTCAACTCATGGTTGAAGGAATGGAGTAAACAAGTGGGATGTGGCAACATTGGAGAATGGGAATCAACCTGGAGATGTATGGGTCTATGCAGAGTTGATGGCTTTCATCCATCTGGGAAGGGAACCACAATTCTCAGTGAATGGTCTAAATGTTAGTTTGATGAACATTTAAATTGGCTGATTGGGATGGCAGGAGGAAAAACAGAGGTATAGGCCATGCCAACTGACAGACTAAAGCAGTAGAAAGGAAGGACCCAATCTGAGGAAGATTTCCAGAGGAGCAGGATAATGGGAACAACAGGAAAGATTAGATCAAGGTGGAAGGGAACAAAAGCTACAATTAGAGAGGGAAAAGGAGACATGGCACTATGAGAATGCTGTAAGAGGGCAGTAAGCAGAGTGGGAACATGGTGTGGAGGGCCATGTGTGCAAATGTAAGGCATGTTGGAAATCAAATTCCTGATCTGGAAGTCATGATGGCAGAAGCAGACCTGAATATTGTGGCCATTATTAAGTCATGGCACACAGGCAACCATGACTGGGACATGGTCATACCAGGCTACACTCTGTTCATAAAGGATAGGGTGAGCAGAAAAGGAAGATTGGTTCTGTTGTATAGAGGGGAACATATCAAAGTGACAGAAACACATGGAGGGCATAGATGAAAGGAGGAGTTGTGGGAGCTGCTGGACATCCTGGAGACAGGAGTCAGGGACACTGTTTATACTGGGTGATATACAGACCTTCATTCAGTACAGGGGGAGGAACTGGATAAGGCATGGGGGAAGCCCACAACACAATGGCAAGGGGAGCTACTGCTGATGATGATGGAGTTCAATCTGCTGTACGTATATTGTAGTCTCCCAACTGTGGCATCATCTAGAAGCAGGGACATCCTAGACTTGCTGCTAGGGGCATTTCTCAGGCAACTAGTCATGGAGCCCATTCACAATGGGGCAATGTTGGACATGGTGCTCATAAGCATGGACACTGTTGCAGCCATCAACAAAGGAGGCCACCTGTGGAGCAGTGATCGCTGTACAGTATGGTTCAACATAAGGATGGCAGCAGAGGCAAACTGCACAAGGATGAGGGTCCTTGACTTCAGGGGGGCAGAATTAAAAAAAAATGAATGAATGCTTCAGAGGTAACATAGCAGGGGGTAATGGCCTGGGTAGGGGAAGGACCAGTGCACCAAACTAAGGGAGCAAAGGAAGTGGCTACAATGGTTAAGGTTAAAAGGGTAACATTCAAGAAGTAAAAAGAAAT
Organism: Neoceratodus forsteri; assembly: GCA_016271365.2. Classification (NCBI taxonomy): domain Eukaryota; kingdom Metazoa; phylum Chordata; order Ceratodontiformes; family Ceratodontidae; genus Neoceratodus; species Neoceratodus forsteri. Next base: position 777,563,311 of record CM028138.1, read on the forward strand.
GCAGAAGGAAGAGGCTATGGAAGTGCACCAGGAGAAGCAAAGGGAAGGACAGAAAGTGGTGGTGGTTGGGGGGGTGCAAGGGTGAAAATGAGTAAGTGATAGCCAAAGAGGTAACTAAGGCAGACAAGAGCTTTTTTAAGGTACATTAGTGAAAAGGTGAAAACAAGAGGAGGGTTTTTTAGGCTAAGAATGGAAAGAGGAAATGGTGTAGAGGAGGATCAAAAGCAAGCATTTGTCAATGCCGAATGTTTGCTTGCTGGCATTGGCATTGGTAGTGTAGGAGTGAGAAAGTTGCATAATACGAATGGCAGTGAAGTATTGAACTGAAGCCAACCCCACCACCACCCTGCAGAGACTGACAGGTATTGGGGTGTGCCTTTGGGTCATCAGGCATAACAGCCTTGCCATTTCACCACACCCTACCCTGCAGACACTGACAAGTGTCATGGGGTGCCTTGGGGTCTTTGGGCATTATGCTCACCCATTCCATCAGGAAATATGGTGAGATGGGTGCAGTATAGGAGAATGGGGTAAACTTTGGGGCCAAAGAGTCCAAGGCACACCTTGATGCCTCCTCGCTGGCTGCAGGGTGGGGGGAATGGTATGAGCATTACAGGTGACACTCCCAAGTCACACCCCTGATGCCTGTTAGTCTCTACAGGGTGGAGAGTTATGGTCGGAAACCCTAACGCCTCAGGCGTTCATTGGTATTTTCACTCCAAATTTTCAACATGGGTTTTTTGTGACCCCACCTTATGAACAGTGGCAATATCAGTTCATTAGTCAAAAGCTGATTTTGCACAGTGACTACGCCATTTGGCACCACAGGTGCAAAAACACATTTCAAAAAGGATGTGAAAAATGATAGCAGTACTGTTCATGGGGAGGTGTAAAAAATGGCAATGTTGAAAATCTGTAGTGAAAATATAAAAAAAATGGCAAAGTCATGAGTGTGCGTAGAAACTGTGCAACACACACCCATAATGTATTAGTTAGGGAATTTTTTACAGCAGATTGACAACACAGGCATTTTGGGACCTCCGCTCATGAACAGTGTCACTGTAATTTTCTTAATGTGTCCTGATCAGCGATTTCCCACAGTGACCACACATTTCTGTGCCAGAAGTGCAAAAACACATTTCGGCCATGATATGAAAAATGACAGCTGTACTGTTCATAAGGAGGTGGGGAAAAATGCCAGTGTTGAAAATCAGGACTGAAAATATTACAGATTCTTGAACTTATGAGGGTGCGTGGAATCTGCACAATGCTCGCTCATAACACCATCAGTTTATGGACTTTTGTCATTAAATTTTTAACATTGCCATTTTAGGAACTCTGCTCATGAACAGTGTCACTGTGATTTTCTTAATCTGTCCAGAACATTGATTTCACACACCGACTGCGCCATTGTGTGCTACATGCGCGAAAACACATTTTGGGCAGGATGTGAGAAATGACAGCTGTACTGCTCATATGGAGGTGTGGTAAAATGGCAATGTTGAAAATCTGGAGTGAAAATATTAAAAATTCACAAACGTATGAGCATGCATAGGAACTGCGCAATACACTCTTGTAACAGTCATTTTTGGGAATTTTTTCATCAAATTTTCAACTTAGGGTTTTGGGGGGGCCTACCTCATGAACTGTGTCACTATCGCTTGGTTACCCGGTCCCGAAAGGTGGTTCCATGCAGTGACCACAAAATCACCTTTTGGGACCAAATAGTAAAATGACAGTGACTGAGTTCATGAGGTGGGGCCACAAGAACCCCATGTTGAAAATATGGTGAAAAAGTTCCCCAAAACGGCTGAGATATGCACCAAAGTTGAAAAAAAAACATTTATGCCATTATACAGCTTACTGGCATTTCTTCAGTTTGCAGTAGCTTTGAAGAGTGCATATGTGTTCCTGGTCCACCAAAGATTGTCACGCTGGGCACCGGAGGCAAGTATGGGTGTGTGTGTGGAGGTGGGTGTGCAGAAGGTGGGCGTGAGTTGGCGGAGGGGGGCCAGACAGTTAACGAGGGACCTTTTTTAACTGCAGGAAGACAATGGGACTTTTGCCATGTTGGGATGGGCTCCAGCATGGTAGCTAAAAGGGTATTTTTGGGGGGCAGCAGTGGAGCCGATGGGAGATTGGACACCTCCGCCGGCCATACTGACTTTTGCCATGCTGGGGTGGCTCCCAGTGTGGCATCTTCTACAGGAAGATGACATGGGACTTTGCCATGCTGAGGGTGGGCCCAGCATGGCAGCTGAAAGGCTATTTTTGGGGGCTGCAGGGAGCTGATGGGGATTGGACACCCCATCAGCCATACTGACATTTGCCATGCTGGGCTGGGTTCTCAGCATTGGCACCTAGAGGTCTGTTTGGGGAGGCAGTGGAGTCGAGGGGATTGGGCACCCGCATTGGTCACAGTGCACACAGGTGGAGGGGAGCGCATGAGCACACTGTAGTGGGCTCCCAGCATGCTGTGTAAGTGGTGGGGGGCAATGATGAACTGTCTATAACAGTTAAGATGCAGTGAAGATATACGTGTAGGCAATTTGCATACTGCCATTGGCAGTATGCAAATTGCCCACACATTGCCACCACTGATTGTGGCAGTATTTTCCTCTGAACTGTACGCCACTGCATCTGAATGCTGTCATAGACAGCTCAGACAGTCATTGGTGCAGTTCAGCTGCACCTGCAAAACGGACCAGGGCATTGGAAGTGGGGGAGGCACACCTATGAATTCTCATATGGTGGCACTATGTTTCTTGCACATGCATGCAAGCAAACATAAAAATCAGATATCCTTAACAGATATTTCTATTAAGTCTTCAAAGTGGAAGGAGAGGTGTCTGGCCACATAAAAGCAGCAGGAACACTGGAAGGAGGGAGGTAGACACAGGTACATAATAGAGGAGGAGTCCTTGTGGTGATATCTATATTTTATAGGGGCAATCTTTCCTTTTTCTGAAACCCCCCCTTCCCCTTTCTTATTTTTTTTATTATTTTTATTGTTGTTTGATTATACTCTCTCCTTCCCTTTTATAATGTGTAGTTCAGTCTGTTGCAACAGCATGTCTTCTGTCTTGTATCTTATCTCTTTGTTAGAATATATATATATATTGATGTGCATTACCCTTTAGGATATATGTGTGGACTGGCCATCTATAGATATATTGGTAGAAGCACATTCAAAATATATATACTCCTTTATTTCTGTGTTGCCCTCAGTAAACTACAGCTCTTTCTACTTATGTCCCCTATTTTAAGATGAGAGCTGTTTAAAATAACTTTTGAGGCAGTTCTCGTTTGCTTATGTAACCCTCCATTTCAGCTTCTCCTCCGTGCTGCCTCTTCATACTACACAAAGGAGCATCGAGGTCACTAAAAACAAGATTTTAACAGGTTTTCTCCTCCAAGGCTGCTTCTAGCAGAATTTGGTGGTTTGTTCATCGAGCTGAGCGCTTCTATCGGGAGAGAATCCTTCTCCGCTTGTTTTGGGAAGAGCGCTATGAAAGGATTTATTAGGTTTTCGTTGCTGCTGAAGCTAGCAGTTAGAAATGTTGTAGAAAACTTGTTTTCTTTAGGAAAACCCCCAAAATATGAAGTTCCCTCTCCTCCATTGTTCACAAAAGGAGGCTGTAATCTCTATAAAGTAATGAGGGTTCTGGATATATTATAAAGCTGGGTATTACAATCCTGAAACATTAAGCTAATAGAAATAAAGTGTTTGAAAGGAAATGTATATTCTAAAACTATAAAATATGTATTTTTATTTCTCTGTACAGTGATTCTTAAATAATAGGGTAACTCTGATAAACCAAAAAGAGAGAAATTTAAGTTTAAAGGGCTTACCAAAGATAGGGTGTAGAACAGGGGGAAGCCATGTTTGTTTTGCCTTTTCTCTATAGAGCCAGCCGGCCTTTCTGTTACATTATTTATAGTTTGTAAATAAGGGGGTGGGAGTAGGTAGTCATTTAATGTTTCTATATAACTTTAGGCAAGATTTTATTTTGTGTCATTACCACTATGTTATCTTTAATTAAGTTTAGAGGGGGATTTTGATTGTGAAAACAAATAAAATGTGTATTTAGCTGATTTTTAAGATTTAGCTTCTAAACAGCGTGGAGTTTCCTAAAGCCACATGACCTGACTGTATAAAAGGAATATTTTTTCATTCTGTTCTCAGATCTCGAAGGGACTAGTTGTCTGCTATCCCATTGATGGAATAACACTAGCTGTTTTCTAGTGTGCTGTCTGTCATTTTGTTATTTTTATTTATTTATTTATTTATTTTTGCTTTAATTGGTCATTCAGTTCGCCTTTTATTTTGTAAATAAACACTTGTTATTGGACTTATTCTGGAATCTGGTGTCTTCCTTATACCCAAACCTTCACATATGGTGTTAGCAGTGGGATAAGGTTTGATATTTCAGACTGAAAGATACTGCCAAGTATCAGTAAAGGATCAGATGCTGGAAGGAGAGCTGACTAGTGGTGTTTACAATAGAACCATGGCACAAAATCTGGAGCAACCTTGTTACCCGGACTGGGGGATGTGAGGCGTAAAATGACCAAGATGAAGGAGGAAGGTGCCATAGGAGGAGAGGTGACAGAAGAACTCTCACAAGAAAAAGAAGAGAAAATGGTGAGTCCACCTGTGGGTGACTCCCAGGAACTGTTACAATGGCTTTGCATGCAACAGATAGCCTTAGAAAAACAAAGAGGGAGGGACAACCAACGCAATGAGGCTAGGTGGGTGGATACCTTAACAGCTATCCAAGCCTTATGAACAGGTCATCCCACTACACTAGTGGATGGCCGCAAAGATATCAAACTGACATAATTAACAGAAACTGATGATATAGAAACATTTATGACAACTTTTGAACGTATCGCTTGTGCTTATAACTGGCCTAGTGAACAATGGGTCATCAGGCTGGCCCCCATATCTCACCGGAAAAGCACAATTGGCTTATGGGCATATAGACAGTGGCATGAGTGAAAACTACGATGCAGCAAAAGAGGCCATCCGGAAACGTTATGACATATGTATTGAAACCTACAGACAGAGATTCAGCGCTTTAAAGTTTCAGACTTCTGATACTCCACAGGAGACGTATACCCGATTGAAGGACTTGTGTACAAAATGGCTATGCCTAGGGTCTAATACCAAGGAACAGATGTTAGAGGATGGAATGATTTGTGAGGATCCTGCCACAGGATGTGCAAATATGGGTCAGAGAACATCGACCTGAGACTGCTGCAAAAGCTATAAGCCTGGCTGAGGATTATCTGGCAGCAAGACCCCATAGACAAAAAGGAAATTTTTCCACCAACACACCAGCTCCCATGATAAGATCTTTTACTTCTACAGCAAATAATACAGTTGAGGGTGTAAGAGCAGCAAGACCTGAGACACCATATAACACTGACATTATATGCCACATACAGTATGTCAAGCTAAAGGGCATATTGCCAGATTTTGTTCTAAGAAAAAGACTGCACCACTACATGTGGCTGTGGCCAACTGGGGGCAATATTTAACATCAGTCACTGTAAATGGCCAAATAGAAGCTGGTCCCCTGGACTCTGGCAGTTGGCAAACTTTGAGAAAAGCTAATTTAGTACCCTGTACCACAGAACCTGATAATATAACTGGAGTCACTTGTATTCATGGGGATGCCCATTGCTACCCAGTGAAAACCTTACTTCTTGAAGCACAGGGAACTATCCAACAAATGCCAGTTGGACTAGTACCCTATTTGCCTGTGCCAGTCATTATCAGTCATGACCATCCTAATTTTGACACCTTATTGACTGAGGCCACACAACTGGGAGCCTTTACCACCAGGTCACAGACTAAGCAGGCTGTGGAGTTATATAATATTTTTCCATTCGAAGATGATCTTTGTGCATCACCAGAAAAGTCTCGTAAGTCCAGAAGAGAACAAAGACTGGATAAGAATAGATGGACTCCTATACAGAAAGAATTTAAAAAAGATGATATTAAAGAGAAGAGTAGTGATATTGGAACAGACATTTCTTTAAAATCTTTTGGAACTGAGCAGATGCATGACCTAACCTTGAAACCTTTTTTTTTTACAGGTGGGAAAAGATGCTGGGGAGGGACTGAAAATGGTATTACTGAAGGGGTTACTATATAGGAATGTGTTAACCCTAAGGCTGGGGAGATAGTTTCCCAGTTAATGGCTCCAGGGAGCTATGGACAGCATTTATTATACGTAGCACATGATATACCATTAGCAGGACATCACGGGCAGAAAAGAATATGAATAGACTATTGTACCAATTTTTTTGGCCAGGTACTGTATCCATAAGCAAGTGAATGATTACTGTAAAACCTGTGAATATTGCCAAAAGGTATGTCCTATTACTAGAAAGGATGAAGTACCCCTACAACCTCCACCTTTAATAACTATACCCTTTCAGCATATAGCTATGGATATAGTAGGCCAGTTGCCAAAAACAACAAAGGGGAATCACTTCATTCTGGTAATCTGTGGTTACAGCACAAAATATCCAGAAGCTATACCCATGCATACTGGAACTGCACAAAAGATATCAGATGAACTAGTGAAAATGTTTTCCATTGTAGGCATTTCTAAGGAAATTCTCACCAACCAGGGAAGTAATTTTTGTTCTCAACTGTTAAAATGCTTATACCAAGCATTAGGGTCTCATGCTATACTCACATCACCATATCATCCACAAACCGATGGTTTGGTTGAAAAATTCAATCAAACACTAAAACACATGTTAAAGAAGTTTACACAAGAAAAAGGAAAGTACTGGGATCAATATCTGCCATATCTAATGTTTGCATATAGAGAGGCACCACAGGCCTCTACTGGGTTTTCCCCATTCGAGATGTTATATGGAAAAAACCCGAGGTATGTTAGATATAGTGAAGGAAGCATGGGAAGATGAACATCCAGAAGCAAAAACCTTAACAGCGGTACAGTACATCACTAACCTTAGAAGCAAATTAATTACATATGTGAACACAGCACACCAACAGGCATTAAAACATCAACACTACTGAAAAGAAAAGTACGACCAGGGAGTAGGTAATAAATCCGTTCAACCTAGGGAAAGGATTTTGCTCTTACCACCCTGTTCGGACAAAAAAATTATTGATGAGGTGGCAGGGACCATATACCATAATAAAACCTGTGAAAAATGTTAACTATGAGGTGGCATTACCAGATAAAAGACACAAAAAGAAGATATATCATGTCAATTTATAGAAAAAATGGTATGATAGAAGTCAACCTAGTATGTATGTCCTACCAGAAAGTGAGGGGAATGAAATGAAATTGGCCTATGAAAAACTAGATGGAAAAGGGTCATTTGAGGACATTAACATAAATCCTGCACTACACCCAGATCAAAGAAAGGAGATAGATGCAGTCCTCAAAACTTTTCAGCCTTACTTTTCAGTAACTCCTGGCAGGGTAAAAGATATAAAACACCATATTGAAACAGCACAGGTAACTCCGATCCGGAAAAAACCTTACTGTTTGCCTGAAAGTGTGAGGGAGGATGTGATACAAGAAATAATGGAAATGCAACAAATGGGGATTATAAAGCCATCTAAAAGTCCTTGGAGCTTCCCCATGGTGGTAGTAAGTAAGAAAGAAGGAGGGGTACATGTCTGCTTGGATTTTCACAAATTAAATGCCATATCTGTCTTTGATGGATATCTGATGCTCCGCATCAATGATATCATTGACAGACTGTGACAAGCACAATATATAAGCGCCCTAGGTCTGTCTAAAGGATATTGGTAAATACCTTTAGATGAAGAAACACAAGAAAAAATGGCATTCACCACTCCTCTTGGACTATTTCAATTTATTACCATGCCCTTTGGACTTCATTGGACTCCAATACATTCCAACAATGTATGGATCAAATCTTATGGCCCCATACTTCCTATGCTGCAGCCTACCTGGAACGTTATCATATTCAGTCCCTCTTGTGAAGCCCATCTAATACATTTACAACAGGTTCTTACAGCTATAACTAAAGCAGGTTTGACTATCATTCCTGTCAAGTGTTTCCTGGCTATGCAAGAAACAAGATATTTAGGTTTCATTATAGGTAGCGGGATGGTAAAACCTGAATCAACTAAAATAGCAGCTATTCTACATAGCGAAAGATCCCAAATGAAAAAACATGTCAGGACTTTCTTAGGACTTGTAGGATACCATAGGAGATTCATTCCAATTTTCTCAGAAATTACTAGTCCATTAACAGAACTAACCCGTAAGGTAAAATCCGACAAAGTACATTGGACAGCACAATGTGAGGATGTCTCTTGTACATTAAAGGCGAAACTGTATTCATATCCGGTACTGCACAGTCCTGACTTTTCCTGCCCCCTTTTTGTACAAACAGATGCTTCCAACAATGATATTGGTGCTGTCCTTTCTCAAATAAATGGTGATGAAGAATATCCTCTTATATTTTTTATTCGCAAATTGCATGAACGGGAGTCTAAATATTCAACTATAGAGAAAGAGTGTCTAGCTATTCACTGGGCAATAGAAGCTTTAAAATTCTATTTATGGGGGAGAGAATTCAAAATCATAATGGATCATAAACCCCTATGTTGGATTAATGTAATGAAAGACAAGAATCCCCACATAACACAGTGGTACCTTGCACTTCAGCCTTATCGTTTCTCTGTAGAACATCGTTCTGGTAAGAAACATCAGAATGCAGATTACATGTCCCGTTTTGGACATGATTCATCAACCTACACAGACCCTGGGGTAAAAAATGTGTAACAGTAGGATCAGTAAGGATCTCAACTTGTGTTGAATAAAGTATTTTATTTTAAAGGTACCACAGGGTGGAGCTTTGGGAGAAGGTGGGCTAAAGCTCCCTCCCTCAGAGTGGAGGGATCAGTGAAGTCATTCAGAAAACAGCACTATCGTAGGAACAGTTTTCTTCCTAGGCAGGGAGGAGTGTGGTGATAGCTATATTTCATAGGGGCAATCTTTCCTTTTTCTGAAACCCCCCCTTCCCCTTTCTTATTTTTTTTATTATTTTTATTGTTGTTTGATTATACTCTCTCCTTCCCTTTTATAATGTGTGGTTCAGTCTGTTGCAACAGCATGTCTTCTATCTTGTATCTTATCTCTTTGTTAGGAATATATATATATATTGATGTGCATTACCCCTTTAGGATATATGTGTGGACTGGCCATCTATACATATATTGGTAAAGAACGTACAAATATATATACTCCTTATTTCTGTGCTGCCCTCAGTAAACTACAGCTCTTTCACCTTGTATGTCCCTTATTTTAAGATGACAGCTGTTTAAAATAACTTTTGAGGCAGTTCTCGTTTGCTTATGTAACCCCCCATTTCAGCTTCTCCTCCGTGCTGCCTCTTCATACTACACGAAGGAGCATCGAGGTCACTAAAAAACAAGATTTTAACAGGTTTTCTACTACCAAGGCTGCTTCTAGTAGAAATTTGGTGGTTTGTTTGTTGAGAAGCGCTCGGGCGCTTCCATCGGGAGAGAATCCTTCTCACTTGTGCGCACATTTGAGAAGAGCGCTGTGAGAAGGATTTATTCGGGTTTTCTGTTGCTGCTGAAGCTAGCAGTAAGAAATGTTGTAGAAAACTCGTTTCCTTTAGGAAAACCCCCAAAATATGAAGTTCCCTCTCCTCCATTGTTCGCAAAAGGAGGCTGTAATCTCTATAAAGTAATGAGGGTTCTGGATATATTATAAAGCTGGGTATTACAATCCTGAAACATTAAGCTAATAGAAATAAAGTGTTTAAAAGGAAATGTATATTCTAAAACTATAAAATATGTATTTTTATTTTCTCTGTACAGTGATTCTTAAATAATGGGGTAACTCTGATAAACCAAAAAGAGAGAAATTTAAGTTTAAAGGGCTAACCAAAGATAGGGTGTAGAACAGGTGGAAGCCATGTTTGTTTTGCCTTTTTTCTACAGAGCTAGCCAGCCTTTCTGTTACATTATTTATAGTTTGTAAATAAAGGGGTGGGAGTAGATAGTCATTTAATGTTTCTATATAACTTTAGGCAAGATTTTATTTTGTGTCATTACCACTATGTTATCTTTAATTAAGTTTAGAGGGGGATTTTGGTTGTAAAAACAAATAAAATGTCTATTTAGCTGAGTTTTAAGATTTAGCTTCTAAAAGGGGTGGAGTTTCCTATAACCACATGATCGGTATGTATAAAAGGAATATTTTTTCATTCTGTTCTCAGATCTCAAAGGGACTAGTTCTCTGCTATCCCATTGGTGGAATAACACTAGCTGTTTTCTAGTGTGCTGTCTGTTATTTTGTTATTTGGAATTAATTTAATTTTTTTTTTTTTTTGCTTTAATTGGTCGTTTGGTTCGCCTTTTATTTTGTAAATAAACACTTATTATTGGACTTATTCTGGAATATGGTGTCTTCCTTATAACCACACCTTCACAGTCCTGAAGGGATTTACAAATCTGAAAGTGGGAAAAACTATGGGGCTGGATGGGGTACACCCAAGGATGTTGAGGGATCTCTGGGGGTAATAGTACATCTCTGACAGTCCTATTCAACATCTTACTGGAAACAACAGTGGTTCAGGGGAACTAGAAGAGGGAAGTCATAGTCCTGCATTATGAAAATGGCAGCAGGGAAGAAGCTGGCAAACTATGGTTCAGTCAGTCTGATGTCAGTGGTGGGGAAGGAAGTTAATAAAGACAAATTTAAATACAAGGCTTGTGGATTATTTTGAATTTAGTGAATTGCAAGACCTGAGGCTGGATGTTTTCATGGGGGGATGGATGTAGTCATGGCAGAGGAACCAGATTGATTTCTTCGAGTGGGTGATCAAGGACATATCACGGAGGGGTAGTAAATGTGCCTACTTAGACTTAACCAAGTCTTTCAACACTGTACAACATACAAGGCTCAAAAACTGAAGGCAGTATAGTGTAGTGGTTTAAGGCTCTGAGCTGCAAACCTGGAGACCTGGGTTTGAATCCCACAGCCTGCACCTGCATACTGTGTGATCCTGAGCAAGTCTCTTAACTTCCTTGTGCTCCCAAGTCACACCTATAAACAAGTTTCAGCTTAGTGTGTCTCTCCTGGTTATAAATCAATCAATCAATAAATTAACAAACAAACAAGCTGTCAGTTTAGCCTGGATCCTAAGGTGGTAAACTGGGTATAAAATGAGTTACTCGATATGTGGCTGAGTGGCTGAGGGTAGTGGAAAATGACACTCATTCAGTTGAAGGGGATGTAACTAGGGGGGTACATTGGAGCACAGTACTGGAACCAGTCTTCTTTAATGTCTTTGAAAGTGACACTGCAGAAGAGCTGGACTGGAAGTTATGCCTCTTTGTAGATGACACCAAAATCTGCAGTAGGGTAGACCCTCCTGAGTAGGCAGAGAGATTGGCGAGAGACCTGAGAAAATTTGAAGAGCAGTCAAAGATATGCTACAGTAGCTGGGTTGCAATGCAAATAAGTGCAAAATCTTGCACTTAAGGCACATGAATTTATTTTTAAAAGGTTTCACCAGGGAAAACAACATGATCTGTACACAGCTTGTTTCCAGAAGTGTCCTGGGAGAAAGGGTTACATGGGGGCACAAGCAAAACATAATAAATGAAATACATAAAGTGCAATTCAAATGCATAAATACAATGCATTTTAATTCTATAATCAGTCAGCATTGTATAGAAGAAAGTGTCAGATACAAAGTAACAGACAGAGACATAGGATGAGATGCTGGGGTAAACAGAGCAATATGCAGAATGATATACATAGTAGCAATCCAAAAAGCATGTAACCCATAAGGTATGGGCCAAATGGAGAGCAAAAGTAGCAGGCTGAGCACAGGGACTAATGGGTGCTAATTATATCTACATGGTTACTGAGTGCTATGTGGATTTAGAAGAAGGGGAGCTACACACATGTGGTGGTGGGGGTTGGGGATGGACGGGGGAGGAAGGTTAGGTGGGAGAGAGAGGAGGGCCACGTCAAGAACTATACACCTTCAGGAATCTGAGAACCCTGCAAGGGGACATGACCTAGCAGAAAAGGAGATGAGAGAAGGGGAGGAAGAGTAGGAGGGAGACAGGAGGTGCAACCAGGAACTATTCCCCTTTAGCATGCTGAGAACCTTGCAAGGGGGCAGGATCTGGGATAGAAGGAAGAGGGGGGGACAGATGGTAGGAGGGAATGCATAGGGGCAAACCAAAAATTATCCCCTTTCAGGATGCTGAGAACCCTGCAAGGGGTCAGGACCAAGTTGAAAAGGAGAAGAGAGGTGGCCTGGATAACTAGAAAATGGCAGCATAGTTCTTAAGCTTATCTGCATCTGAGGACAATCCGCAGTGGCAGAGCCTGATCTCAGGATGAGGACCCCTCCTCAACACTAAGATTTGTTCGGGAACTTACACCCAATCGACTGATGTGACTTTTGTTAGCAGTACCATGGTAGAAGTATACTTATCTGAACCGGTTACTCGCAAGTTGCGCCGATCCACTTAGGCCGTAAAGGCCTTGGTCTCAAGTCATGAAACCCTGCTAGCCCTGCTTTACACTGTCAGTCAACAAGTCCTGCATCTATATCCCCGATAATGCAGCCACCTCATGCTGATGTGGCGACGGAAAGATCGCTATCTGTGCTACCCTCCACGGCGACCACCACTGCACAGCCGAATTCTTTAGACGACTCACTGACCAACATCACACATATGTTGGAAACAGTACTGGCACGAGTAGACGACATCAATGCTACTTTAACAGGCGTAACCTCTGATGTCCCGCCAGTTGCAAGATCATCTTAATGTGACAAAACATCGCGTGGAAACCCTTGAAACACAGCATTCCAAACGTGAACAAAAAGTGAAGCTGCAAGACCAGAAAATCGGAATCCTCCTAACTAGAAAATAGGATCAAGAAAACAGGGGCTGTTGTAACAACCTTCGGATTATTGGTGTCCCCAAAGACTCTGAAGGTGCCTCTATGGAGCGATTCCTCAACAGCATGCTCCCTATGATGTTAGGGAAGAGGTGGAGAGGCCCAGTCAAAGTAGAAAGGGCCCATCATATCACAGGGAGGAGAGACAGACAGTCATCAGCACCAAGGCCAATTGTGGCTTACTTTCTGAAATATTCCACTAAGGAGCACATACTAAGAGCTGCTCATGCACTAGGTGACATTCAGTGGCAAGGGGCATCGATCTCCATCTTTAGAGACTTTGCACAAGAAACAGCAAGCAAGCGACGAGCTTATGGCCCTCTCAAAAGAGTTTTGGCTGCCCACAATTTTTACTACGGACTCAAAGGACTTACCATACTCTTGGTATCCAAGGAAGGGAGGGAGATGTTAGTGGACACACCTGAGGAGACTGAGCAGTGGATCTCCAGATTTTGGCCTAATCTACCCTTGTAAACTACATATTCCAGAAGGCTCTGGGATTCCTATGCTGAAAGCACTAGGAACCAAGAATTCCAGGGGCAGAATCCAAGGGGATGATATACAGCCAGACCAAGTCCTCATTCTAGTGATCCCCCTAGAGCGAAGGTTCCACTTCAGGCAGAGTATTTGCTTGCATCTAAACCACCAGTTCATTTAAAACAAACAGTTCTCACTCCTAGGAGTGCTGCTCAACAATGACAGCACTCTTGAAGTGGCTAACATCTGTCTCTGGATCAGAAGAGTGCAGCTCCTCTTGCAAAGATGCCTAGGGACGAATCCTCTCTGACAACAGCAGCATCCTTCCTAAATGGTTTAGAGCTCTCCTACTTAAGTCATGAGAGCTCCATGGACAGGGCTGACATTTCAGAGTCTTCCCAAATAGAAGCGGTGGACTCCCCTGGACTTCTCAAGCCTGGCGATAAATCATACACCGCAGCTGTACTAACAGCACCACCTGACACCTACAAAGATGTCCAGAATATTGCGTCTCAACAGGCTGAGAATCAGGCTGCAGGATCTCCTGACTAGCTACTGGACTATGCAATGCAGAGATTTTTTGAAATTAAATACAATACCTGTTCATATAAGGATACATGGGTCTTAAGTGGAACATATGGATCATATCGGTCAGGATACCCTGGCTGGGGTGTAGCTCCCCATTCCTTGTACTAATATAAGGTTGCAGGATCAAATGACCCCTCCCGTATTCCCTATCATGTTAGACTGGCTGGGAGTCCCAATACTCCTTATCTACATGTTGTAGAGTTTCTATAGCCCATAGCCATTAATGGCAGGGATTCTGACTTTAACCTAATTGAATCTGAGAGAGACGAGTTGGCTGCAGGCCTTCTGGCCCTCAATTTCTCGATTGGGGGAGATACCCATCTTCCCCCCTTTTTTCCCTTCCTCCCCATTCCCCTTATCCCCTTACTCCCCCTTCCTGGGTCTGGGCTTTACTCCTGAGAATTGTTCCCCGGATGCGGTCAAGCGAGTTTTCTCTAGGTTGGTTCTCTCCTCTCTTACTACTGGCCATGGACACTAGCATAGCTGAGGATACGGATTTTGTTAGTATTCTCTTTTGCTGAAACATCCTTAGCCCTTAGCATTTAATCGCTGGTCTGAACTGTTATTTTACATTTACCTAACAAGTCTCTGATTTAGGTAGGGTGATTATTTGTCTATTGTTGTTTACCAGTTTCTCTTTTTCTCCTTTTTTGCAGGACTAGTTTCCAAGTGTTCTGGCATACACTTCCAGAGTTGATAGTATCTAATTGATATTTCCTCTCTCACAACAATGTGCAGTAACTTCCCGTCTCCTAGCTTAACCTTCCTACTACCTGCCTTATACAGACTGCTCGCCAGAGGCCACGTGTAACCCCTGAATAAACTATATGCAAAGTACTACCAATTGCTTACATGTCATGATGATAACCATGCCTGTACCCGTGCCTGCATCCACTGCTTTTCTTTTACCATGCCTGTAAGCCATGCTTGTATCCACTGCTTTTCTTTTACCATGCCTGTAACCATGCTTGTATTCCACTATTTTTTATTTACTGTAACACCTCATGATGTAACTCACAATGCCTCAAATGTTCCTTATGTCCTTGTTCATTCTTATAACTTGTATTGTTATCCCGGGTCGCCTCTGAAAAAGGGAACTTCGGGGCTCAGTGAGCCTACCCAGTCACCAAAATTTAATAAATAAATAAATAAATAAATCACTTATTCTTCCCTGTTCCCATATCATTATGTCTGCAACACAAGGCTTACATCTGGTATCATGGAACATAAAGGGACGTAACCACCCCATAAAGCATACAAAGGTTATACAGCATTTGCATTCCCTTCACACAGATGTAGCCCTTCTACAAGAAACACATCTTCTTAGTAAATCTGCCTCTTGGCTCAATAAATCATGGGTGAGGGCTGTTCATGCTAGTTCGGTGGTATCTAAATCTAAAGGAGTAGCCATCCTTATCCACCGTTCCAATATATGGACAGTTGTGGACTCCCGCTCCGATAAACAAGGGCGCTGGGTAGTGGTCAAACTGCAATCACCCATAGGGAAGTTGATAATAGGTAATCTTTATGCTCCAAACATGGACCAGGCAGAGTTTTTCCCTAGCCTGAGCCAGGCGATCTCTACCCTATTACAATCCGAATCTGACATTCCCCTACTGATAGGGGGAGATTTCAACGTAGTGCCAGATATATTTCTAGACAAGTCTCGACCCACCCCCAAGCCCACCCTAAGGCACATGCAGCCTTACAAGAGTTGACAGCGGAAGGGGGTCTGACAGACGTTTGAGGCAGGACCATCCTTCAGGATGGACTACTCCTAATATTCTCCTCACATGGGGTCCACAGCTATTCGATTACTGGCTGGCTAATAACACAGCATCAGGTGCAGTCTCTAATAGCTCCATAGGTAATATTATAATATCTGACCATGTCCCAGTGCTGATCACCTATACCCCTTCGGGGTGCAGCTTGACAAGGTAGAGGTGTAGTCCTTTTCTGGTTAAAGACCCAGAATTTCAGCAAACTATGCAAAAGGTGACAAAGGAATACTTTACCCTTAACTCCGACTGTGGAGTTCCAGCAGACACAGTGTGGGAAGCCTTTAAGGCCACTTTAAGGGGTCACATCATTGTACTGCAGCATGCTGGAATAAAGCCTGGAAGAAGAAGCTAACTCTACTGCAGTCAAAACTTTCTGTCCTGGAGGGCCGCTTCAAATCTTCACAATTTGCCACCAGAGAACACTCCTTGACTAGTAAAATTGTAGGGCTCCAATACCGGATAAATACCTTGCTGCATCACAAAGCAGAATGGATCCTGCTTAGATCTAAGCATTTATATTGGGAAGGGGGAGACAAGGGAGGTAAACTCCTGGCTTATCAGCTATGTAAACACCAGGCCTCTTCTAAAATATACACCCTAGGTACTCCTACGGGAACCATAGCCAGCGATCCTATTGGCATAAATGAGACCATGAAGGCATATTATCAGGCATTGTACCAATCCGAATCTATATATACCCCAACCCAACTCTCCCGAAGCCTGAATCAGTTCTATCAGGGATTTACAATACTGACCCTGTCCCTGGAACAGGCTACCCTGTTAGACAAGCCTATCACAGCCCCTGAAGTCCATCAAGCCTTATGCCAAATGGCTAAAGGGAAAGCCCCAGGACCAGACAGAATGACAGTCGAACTTTATCAAGCCCTAGATCAAGAGATTATACACCCTACTATCTGCCTTGCAGTGTACTCAATCTTCAGGCTCTTTTCCCACCACAATGAATGAGGCCTTGATCATGTTTTTACCAAAAAAATAAAATGACCCGCTTAATTTTTCTAACTTCTGCCCCATATCACTACTACCAGTGGATGCCAAGCTCTTAGCTAAAGTCCTAGCCACCAGGATGCATAATATCCTTACTTCACTAATCCATCCATCCCAGGTAGGGTTTATGCCTGGGAAAGTGGGTTCAGACAATACTAGATTGCTACTTAATTTGAAGTGGCTAGCAAGTAATTCCAGGACCCCCATGACAGCCCTAGCTGTTGACTTTACGAAGGCCTTTGATTCTGTGTAATGGAATTATCTCCATGAAATCCTTCACCTTTACAGCTTTGGACCCCAATTCTGACTCTGGGTTTCAACCCTATATAATGCACCATGGGTCAAGATTCTGACCAATTCCAATATTTCTTCTTCTTTCTTACTACATAGAGGCACCCAACAGGGTTGTCCCCTGCCTCCCCTCCTATTTCTGGTTGCACTGGATCCACTGATTAGAGCTATCACCTCAGCCAAAGGGCTCACAGGTATCCTAGCCCAAGGCAAGTCATATACTGTGTCGGAATAGATGGACGATTTATTACTTACCCTATCCCACACTCAAAAATCCTTTCCAATAGCTCTCCGGGTTCTTCAAGATTTCGCCTTATTCTCCAGCCTGAAGATTAACCAACAAAAAACCATTCTAGCTCCATTGAATCCATTATGTACATGAGACTGCCTCAAGGGCACGGAGCTAGGTTGGGCTGAGCAAGGCTTTTCCTACCTCGGGATCTATATATCTACCAAATGGGCAGATCTCGAATCTTCTAATTTCTCCCCTTCTCAAACAACTAGCTGCAGAGATTGAACACTGACGCAAGTTGGGTTTAACATTGATGGGTAAAGTGGCAGCGTTCCGATGCTATTTCTCCCAAGGGTACTATACTTATTTAATAATCTCCCAATACGCCTCTCTCCCAGACTTTTTCCTTGTTGGAGAAGTTGGTATCCTCCTTTTTATGGGAAAAGGGGCACACAGATGGGGAAAGGTAAACTGTGAGCACATTGGTCCAAAGGTGATTTGGGTGCCCCTGGTTCCTGGGTTATTACCTGGCGAGTATGGTTGCCCAAACCATGAAATGGTTTGTACCAGACTGTACCTCTTCCACTGTGGTATGCTTCAAGGCTAATATGGTGGCCCCCACCCCACTTATGTCCCTGCTAGTGTCTGGTAGCCTGTCAGGCAGGATCCTTTCCTTGGTCATGTCTCAATCTCGCCATGCATGGCAGCGCATTATGACTCTATCCCATACCCCTAAAGAAGCCTGGGCCCCTCCCCTTTGCTATGTGGAATTATGGCATAATACTTTTATTACCCTAGGTGGGAAACCGCTAAATTGGCCTTCTTGGGAGAGTAGGGGAATTCACTATGTGAAAGACCTTATGCTACCTGGCTCAGACTCCTATTATCCTTTACCCAGTTAAAGTCAAAATTTGATCTTCCCAACACTGACTTTTGGTGGTTCCTTCAGATACGTAGCCTTATACATGCCCTCTTCCTCCAAGCTAGGCCATTTGACAAGTGGAGCTGGCTATCCTCCTTGCATAAAGAGTCCTCTGCCTGGGCTGCATAGGCAAACTTTATGCCATATGCTGGATTCTCAGACTAACCCCACAGAGAATTGTCAAAGACACTGGGAAGCTGATATAGGGACAACTATATCTGAGACTACATGGGCCAGTTACTTGCGGGATTCACATAAACAATACAAGGACTCCAAAAGTCAATTAATTCAACTCAAAATCCTTCTACACTGGTATAGGACCCCAGCAGTTCTGTGTTCCTCAGGAATCCTGCCCCATTCCAAATACTGGCGGTGTCAGTAACCTGATGCTCACTTGCTCCACATAATGTGGTCTTGTCCCCAAATCTTAGTTTTTTGGTCCATGGTCAGTCAGAATTGCTCTAAAGTTCTTGGTATGGGGGACTTACAGTTAGATCCCAAAATGTTGTTGGGTGACTTGTCCAGGATAAATTTCCTACAGAAAGTCCTCCAGGAATGGCTTATGTTAGCCCTGCTGGAAGCCAAAAGGCTCCTCCTAATGCATTGGTGGCAGACTGTCAGTCCAGGTATAAACCTGCAGCACGCAGTCCTGGCTTGCATAGCTCTCATGGAGTGACTAACTTATGCTCACAGAGGTCAACTAAAATATTTCCTTAAGAAGTGGGATGCCTGTCTGAACTCATCACTGTGTAAAACCCTCCCCACCAAATAATCCCCCTTTTAGATCCTCAATAGTTTAGCTAAGGATTGTATCCAGCTGGCAAATTGAGAGATATATTAAGAGTTGTTATAATAAGCTGTTCCTTCTATATCTTATCTTGGAATTTGAGTGATCTTTCTAGTATCCCTCATGATAGTCACTGTGGAACTGTGCTGGAAAATGTAAGTTTACTTACTGGCATATTGTTGTTTATGCTTGGATCATATGAGACATATAGATACATATATGTATGGAAGTGTGTTGTAAAATTTTAAAATCTTAATAAAATCTTCTTTTTAAAAAAAAAGAAGAAAAGGAGAAGAGATGGGGGAAGGGGAAGGGGCTAGCCAAGAACTGTTCCCCTTCAGGATGCTGAGAACCCTGCAAATGGACAGGACCCATCAGAACAGGAGAAGAGAGAGGGTGAAGGGAGGTAGTGGGGGCAGAAAAAGAGAAGAGAGAGGGAAGGTGAGGGGTAGGGGAGTAGTTGGGGAGGGGGAGTATTGGCGGGCAGGAGGAAAGGAAGTGGGGTGCAGGAGCTCTAGCTAGAGGTAACCTAGAGATGGATCTGGTGAGTATGGGGGTGGCAATGGGGGAGTGAGAGGGTGACAGGGAAGCATTGGGAAATTGATTGGGAGGGAAGGGTATTAGGTGCAGTTACAGAAATAAGCAGTTTTATGGAGAAAGAGTGAGAGAGTGAATTTCTAGTGGAAGGGAGTTCCAGATATTGGTAAACTTATATGAGAAGGCTGTGTGGTCCAACAAAGTGCACCTGGGTGGGAGGGCAAAGATTCTGTGGGTGGTGGTGCTTATGGTATAGCAGGATGGGAGCGGGTTGATAAGTAGAGATGCAGAGAATTCATAATCTGCCAGCAGTAAGTGCAAAGTCGTCACTCTGCATCATTGTCTCACGAAAGTCCCGTGAAATATACTACTTCACCTAATAATGACTTTGACTCATAATGACTTTGTGTTCACTTCACGTTACTTTCGGTTGAATGTGAAGTGAGTGATAATTGAAGCAACCTACAGATCACATGTGTTACAGTCTGCAGGTCACATTGCCCAGACGGAAAGTTAATCAGGCAAGACAGTGAAATACTTTCACTTTGACCTTACCTAGTGTGGGAGAAAGAGCTTTTGAGAGAAGAGTGATATATAATGAATGTGATTTAAATTTTGACTTTTTGTTAATTAGCTGGGTTTTTTTTTAGCATTTTAATTGCCTCTAGTCTTGACTTGTGCCCTTGACAGTATGGTACTTGTTAATTGTTTATATTTTGTGTTTGTGTGTGTGTGTGTGTGTGTGTGTGTGTGTGTGAGTGCAGGCACGCATGTGTGTGTATGTGTCTGCATATGTGAGAGAGAGAGTAAAATGGAAAGAGGTGGCTTTGCTGCATGGAGAGAGAGGAGAGTGTGTTGGGGTATGCACATGAGGTGGCACCCTGCATCTCAACAGGAACACCTTATTTCACACTAGTGGTCCCCTTCCTGAAGCAGGAGGTAGTGGTGCCATAGAAGCACCACCACCAGTGGCACCACCTTCAAGTGCCCCATCCCACGACAACCTGCCATGGCCCCTGTGCCAGCGGCTCAGCAACAGAAAGTGATAGAGGAGCTGCAGCAGTCTCAGCAGTAGTAGATTGTCCCCCCAATTGTGTGCCAGCAGCCAATAACACCTAGGGCCCCACCCCACCTGTGCCCAGTCCTTCCTGCACCTCTGTTGTGGCCCTAAACAGATGCAAATGCACAGACAGATGGAGATTGCACACTCAAGAGATGCAGCCACACAGGCACAACAACATCACCTTAACCAGTGGTCACACAAATCCCAAACTGTAAACATATTACCTTTTTTGGGTGGGGGGGCACTACAGTGACAGTCCTCTACCTAGACAGAACAAAGCAATAAAAATTGCCACAGACTGATAACAGATTTGGAGAGCTGCAAGAACTGTGTGGCACAATAAAGTGTGTCAGATTTGATGGCATGCACACACACTCTCACACTACAGGTAATGCACAGAAAATTTAGCAGTTCAGTACACTATATAACCAAATCTTTTAAACCGAATGAAAATATGCACTGCAAAATAACAAACAGAAAAAATTATCAAAGATTTCTTCAAGTACAGTATTACCGTGTGTAAATGAACACACAAATACTAGCACACACTACTGTGCTACCCAATAGTTAGAAAGACTGCCTTTCTCACTGTGAATCTCCCTCCACCACAGAAACACCCCTCCCCTGAAGTACACTTTAACACAGACTAATGTTCTAAACTAACATTCAAAATGCATACAAAAACAATCAACACTTGATGATATAAGCACAGGAGGGTTTTCTAATATCTACAGTATGTACTAAATTCTGATCAATAGCATTGGATTAGAAGTTATTTTTCAAAGTTTTTTCGATGGTTTGATTCTCAGAGCTCTGAGTGCAAACTCTCTACAGCTTTCCACTACACACATTATGCAGAACTAAGGCTGTGAAAGACAATCTAGAGTCCATGTGACCTGCCATCCCATGAATCACTGCAAAATTCACCTCAAAGAGCAATAAGAAGGCAAGGTACAGTGAAGTCCATTCAAATCAATTTCACTTAACACTAAAATTAAGGGGAAGGCAGTAAAACAAGCAAAGTAAAGCAAAGTCCATTGCTGGCAATGCACTTCACGCTTAAATTTGAAGGTGGAGTGATATGCTTCACATTGCGGAGCACTACACAAATTCAGTGTTAATACGCTATGTGCTCCATGTAGTGAAGTTTTGAAACTTCACCCATCTCTATTGATAAGAGGCAGGACAAATAGGGTGGCACAGAACCAAGCCAGAACTTCCCCACTAAATTAGTGATGTGTGATGTGTGCCTGGCAGGGAGAGAGGAAAGGAGAGCAAGGAATAAAGGTTGCAGTGATGAGTACTGGGGGCAGCCAAGAATGTAGTGGGAGAAGGAATTAAAGAGAGTGTTCAGTCTGGATAGGGTGGTTTTAGGGGCTGAGAACCCTGTGAGGGGACAGGATCTGGCAGAGAAGAAGGAGAGAGAGTGAGAGGAGAGGGTAGCCAAGGATCAGAGGCAGACAGGAGGCTCCAGCTAGATGAACCCTTGAGATGGCACAGTGGCCATGGGCATCAGAGAGGGTGGCGAGGGGAGGGGACAAAAGGGTGGCAGGGGGATAGGAAGTTGAGTGGAAGAGAAGGGAATTAGATACAGTTACAGACATGAGTAGTGTGCTTATGAAGAAGGAGTGAAAGTGAGTGGTGGAATTGTGTAAAGTGAATTTCTAGCAGAAGGGTGTTCCAGATATTGGGACATTTATATAAGAAAGTGGAGCATCCTGATGACATACATAGATACACAGATACATAGACAGTGTTGGCAGATAAGGGCCTACAGCCCACCCAGTCTGCCCATTTGAGCTTGTAAGTTTACTTTATGTTTTCCTAGAAGTCTGTTGCCCCTTAACCCTGACCTCCAGAATTCCTTTATGTCTGTCCCATGCATTCTTAAATCCTGTGATTGTTTCAGCCCCCACCACTTCCTCTGGCAGGGTGTTTCACTTGTCCACCACCCGTTCTGTGAAGAAATTCTTCCTCACGTTTCCTCTGAATCTTCCTCCCTCCAACTTCATCCCATGCCCTCTAGTCCTGGAACATCTTTTTTGCTTAAAAATAGTGTATTCCTGCACCCTGTTCCTCCCTGTAGGATACTTGTATGTCTCTATCATATCCCCTCTCTCCCTCCTCTCCTCCAGGGAGTACATATTCAGTTCCTTCAACTTGTCCTTATAGGACTTGTGATGCAATCCATGTACCATCTTTGTTGCCCTCCTCTGAACCTTCTCTTCCCTGTCTATGTCCTTACGTAAGTAAAGTCTCCAGAACTGTACAATGTACTCAGGTGTGGCCTCATTAGTGTCTTGTATAGTGGAATTATGACCTCCTTTTCCTGTTGGTGATGCTCACTGCCTATGCATCCCAGCATCCTATTTGCTTTACCTATGCCTTGTCACACTGTTTCCCTACCTTGAGGTCATCAGAGATGATAACCCCAAGATCCCTTTCCTGGTGGTGCATGTTATATCCTCACCCCCCCCAACTGATATATTGTGCCAGGGTCTTTGTGTCCCATATGCATTATCTTGCACTTCATTGTATTGAATTTCAACTGCCAAACCCCCGGCCATTCAGTTTCTGCAGGTCCCGCCTCATTCTGTCTACACTCTCTGTTGTGTTTACTCTGTTGCAGAGCTTTGTGTCATCAGCAAACAGGGAAATTCTGCCTTCTAGGTCCTGCGCAATGTCACTGATGAAGATGTTGAATAGGACTGGTCCCAGCACTGATCCCTGTGGTACTCCACTGGTCACTCTTCCTCTGTGGAGCGACAGCCATTTACCACCACCCTCTGTGTCCTGCCGCCCAGGCAGTTACCTACCCACTGCACTACTGTCCTGCCCACATCCATATTCCCCAGTTTGTGTAATAGTCTTCTATGTGGCACAGTGTCAAAGGCCTTGCTGAAGTCCAGGTAGGCCATGTCCACTGCCCTCCTCTGATCCACCTCCCTAGTCTTCCAGTCAAACAATTCAACAAGGTTGGTCTGACATGACCTCCCCCTGGTGAAACCATGCTGCCTTGGGTCCTGTAGCCCACTGAGAAACAGATGTTCCACCAATCTCTCCTTCAGTAGTGCTTCCATGATCTTCCCCACTACTGAGGTGAGGCTGACTGGTCTGTAGTTCTCCGCTTCTCTTTGTTCCCACTTTGTATAAAGGACTACATCTGCTGTCCTCCAGTCTTTGGGTACCTTCCTGTTTCCAGTGATCAGCTAAACAGGATTGCCAGAGGTTCAGCCACCACCTTTCTTAGTTCTTTAAGGACCCTGGGGTGCACCCCATCTGGCCCCATCACTTTATCAACTCTTATTACTTCCAGTTCCTTCAGGACCCTTTGTTGTGTAAAGGGACTTGTGTCCATTTCTGTACCATTCCCACCCCTTGTACTTCTTTCAGACCCATTACCCTCCTCTTCTTCAGTAAAGACTGAGCAGAAATACCTGTTCAATATGTCAGCTTTACAGTTGTCATCCTCCACATGGCCCCCATCCTCCCCATTCAGTCTCACTATCCCTCCCTTTGTCTTTCTTTTTTCACTTATGTACCTGTAAAAGGTTTTGTCCCCTCTAACCACTGATTTTGCAATGTGCTCTTCTGTCTGAGCTTTGGCTTCCCTTACTGACCTCCCTGCCTCCCTTTGCTTCTCCTGGTACTTCTCCCTATCCCCTTCTGCCTGTGTCTTTTTGTATTGCCTGAATGCAATCTTTATGGCTTTCATTTCTCCATTACCTCTTTGAAAACCATAATGGTATCCTCTTCCTTTTCCTCTTGCTAACCTGCTTAATGCATAATTCTGTTGTTCTTGTAATCACCATTTTAAATACTGCCCACTGTTCCTCAACCCCTGATTCCTGCCCCATTCTCCTTAATGCCTCTTTCAAGAATCTCCCCATTTTCCCAAAGTCTGTCCCCTAAAATCCAGGATACGTTTGTGTAGTTTGGTTCTGCTCCTTCTGTGATTTCAAACCACAATGACTGGTGGTCACTGTTCCCAGGTGCTCCCCACTGTTACCCCCATCACACTGTCCCTGTTTGTGAGCAGAAGGTCCAGTATTGCCTTCTGCTGAGTTGGTTCCATGACCAGTTGCTTGAGGAAGGCACCCTGAAGGGAATCCAGTATAAATCTGCTACTAGTTGATGCTGCTGCTGGATGCTCCAGTCCATGTCTGTAATATTGAGGTCTCCTACCAGCACTACCTCACCTTGTCTTCCCATCCTTTGGATGGCTAGCATCAGCTCCCTATCGGTTTCTTTCTCCTGGGCTGGTGGTCTATAAACCACACCTGTGCAGATGGCTGGCCCCATTTTCCTTTCCAGCTTAACCCATGGTATCTCTCCCCCATTTTGTTCCTCCTGGATCTCTGTGGCCCTTATGTCGTTTTTCTCATACAGTGCCACTCCTTCTCCCTTCCTACCTGTCCTGTCTCTTCTGAATATGTTGTAGCCAGGTATGGCCATCTCCCAGTCATGGTTATTATTACACCAGGTTTCTGTGATGGCCACAATGTCCAGGTCTGACTGCACCATGACAACCTCCAGATCCTCCATCCTGTTGCTAAGGCTCCTGGCATTGGCACACATGGCTTTCTGTGATTTGACCTCCCTAGTCTGCTTAGCTGTTCTACTCCAGCCCCTTCCCTGGTTGTCCTTTATCCCTGGTTCTCCTTGCTGTCTGCTCTTTTGTTGAATTTTTCCCCTTTTCTACCTATCCACCTCTTGGGCACTTATCTCAATCTTTTGCACACTGCTTTGAAGAGATATCCTCTCCTCCAGTTCACTGGTTCTGCTACTAGCTGTGGGGGGTGGGCAATTAGGTACCCTCCGTGCTGGCCTGCCATCCCTCTTGGCTAGTTTAAATGCTTGTTAATGTAGCATTTAAACTTATCATTGAGTGCTTGGATTCCCCTCCAGGATGGATGCAGGCCATCAGGCTTGAACAAATCTCCATCCCTCCAGGTGGGTCCCCAGTCACCAATGAATCCAAACCCTTCCTCGCAGCACCAGTTCTTCAACCATGAGTTAAAGTTCCTGGTGCATGCACCCTTATGCTCTCCCATGCCTCTCACAGGTAGTACTTCTGAGAAGGTGACAGAAGTAGCTACTTGCTTTAGACCCTGCCCCAATTTCCTAAACTCTTCCTAAACTTCCTTTGGCTCCCCATTTGCCAGGTCATTATTTATTTTTATTTATTTATTTAAAATTGTTGACCGGGAAAGGCACGCTGAGCCGAGGCTCATTTCCAGGTGCGACACGGGTGCATCGTACATCAGGGAGACATAGATATAGAAGAAATATAGATATACAGAAATAATAACAATTTGCAATAAAAATGGTACAGTATTGTAAATACATGGAGGTTTGTGGTATGGTTACACTTTTGAAGAGCATAAGAGTGGAAATAACAATTTATATATTTCATCTCTAGACCATAAAATTCCCTAGACTGTCAGATATGAGTATAAATTTGTTTATTTACTGCAGAGGACTTCTCAGGAACTTGAGGTTTCACTAGGTCCGGGTGGGGAGGAGTAGGGTGCACAGCTGAGGCAGGGAGTGGGAGGGAGGAGCCTGAGAAGCTGTTTGAAGACGGATAGGGAGGGTGCTAGGTGGAGGTTGGGAAGGAAGTTGTTCCATAGGAGTGGGAGTCGGTAGGAAAAGGCAGCTTGCCCGGAGGCTGAGAGGAGGACGTGAGGATAGAAAGCACGGGCATGTCTGGTGGCGAAGTGAGTAGCCAGAGGGTTGGCTTGAGAGAGGCGGGAGGAGAGTAGAGGGAAAAGGGCTGAGCCAATATTTCGCTATGAGCAAGGCGCTGTGTGTTTTCTGCCTATGTGAGAGTGGCATCAGTGGTAGAGTTGAGAGTAGTTTGCAGTGATGAGTGAGTGGGGGGGAGGCAGTGGCGAAGTGGATGAAGGAGTTTAGCAGGACATCAAGCTTCGCAAGGGAGGAGGAAGGGGCTGTGCCATAAATGACGTCCGCATAGTCCAGTGCTGGTAGGATGATTTTTCGTATGAGTTCACTCTGAGTAGGGAGGGGGAGGCAGGCTTTGTGGCGGTAGAGGATGGCAAGTTTGGGCCGGAGTTTGGTGCAGATGGCATCAACATGGGTGGAGAAATAGGTTTGAGTCCAGTCAGACACCCAGGTACTTAAATGTGGGTACGGTTTCGAGGGGTATTTCTTCCAGAGTGTAGATCAGAAGGGGGGCAAACTGGGAGGTGAGTTTTTATCTTGTGCCGAAGACCATGGAGACTGTTTTTTTTAGCATTTAGTTTTAGCTGATTTTTCTGGAGCCAGGCTTGTACTCGATTGAAATCACTTTGGAGGTTTGGGTGAATGCTGCCATGGGAGGGGCCTGAGGCATAGATTACGGTGTCATCAGCATATAGGTGCATGCTGGAGGTGAGACAGGCTGAGGGGAGGTCGTTTATAAAAAGGGAGAAAAGTATAGGACCAAGGATGGAGCCTTGGGGGACACCCACGAGGATGGGTCGGGGGTTTGAGAGGGTGTCCCCGATTTGTACTTGCTGCATCCTGTTTTGGAGGTAGGAGTGGAACCAGTTTATGGCCTGATTTCTGAGGCTGAAGGAGTGCAATTTGCCTAACAATAGAGGGTGGGAGGCTGAATCAAAGGCTTTGGCTAGGTCAATAAAAATGGCCGTAGTTGTGTGCCCAGCATCCATGGCGGAAAATATGGAGTCGGTGACTCATAGTAAGGCGGTGGTGGTGGAATGAGATTTTCTGAAACCTGATTGATAAGGGGAGAGGGAGCTGTTTGTAGATAGAAAAAGGGACAGCTTCAATAGCATGAGGGATTCTTGGAGTTTGGCAAGGGAGGGGAGGAGAGAGATGGGCCTATAATTTCCAGGGAGGGAGGGGTCACCACCTTTAAGGAGAGGTAGGATTTTGGTGAGTTTCCAGGCAGAGGGGACGGTGGCTGTGTCGATGGAAAGATTTAGTATGTGGGTAATAGAAGTGACTATGGCAGCTGTGGAGATGCTGAGCAGACTGGGATGCAAGCCATCTAGGCTGGACTTAGACGGGTTTAGGGAGGTGAGAGAAGTGTAAACTTCCAGGGGTGTGAAAGGGGGAAAGTGGAAACCGTGGTGAGAGGGTGAGGGATTTTTGGAGGAGGTGGGGGGGTGAATCGGGCTTAGCGCAGGAGATGAAGAACGAGTTGAAGAGTTCGGATACAATGGCAGGGTCGGTGGCTATGTTACCATCAATGTTTAGGCTAGGACTGGCTTGCTTAGTGTGTGGATTTATAAGAGAGTTTATCACCTTCCAGAAAGAAGCCGGGGAGGCTTGGTGAGCAGTGAGTTGGGCCTTGAAATACTGGGCTTTTGATAGTCGAATAGCTTTTGTGCAGTTGTTTCTAAGAGTTTTGTAAGAGAGCAGGTCGCTGGTAGTGAAAGAGGATTTGTAATGCCTCCAGGCATTATCTCTGACATGCATTAGTGCCTAGGTGGATAATGACATCCAGCTCACCCTCCCATCTTGTCTTCCCAGTGATCCCCAGGATCTTTCCTTCCATCCCTCCATGCCGTGGCACCTGATAGGCACCTCACCTCCCTGACCTCCCTCTCCTGTGTTCCTAGCTGGATCCCTTTTATGATGGAGTCCCCCACCAGGATTCACTTCCTACTCCTCTGGTGTCCACTGTTCTCCCCATTGAGGTCACCTCCTTGCCTAACCTCCACATCCTTTCCTTCCACTTCTTTGGGTACCTCTATTTGGTTGTCCCCATTTGCCAGTGTGGCATATGAGTTCTTGAGTGAAACAGAATCTGGGTTGTGCCTCTGCCTGACTGCCCTAACCCTCCATGAGCCCACTGTCATCCAAGTGCTCCTCGTTCTCGGCAACCTTTGAGGCAGTGGCGTTGGACTGGGTGATCTCTGGATAGGGGTGATGGTACTCCTGACCCACTTTACTTCCAGTCTGAGTCTGGCTACCTCATCCTGCCTTCCAGAGAGATGCATGCAGATAGGGCAGCACCTCAGCATCCAGAAGGTCTGCCTGAATATGGCTGCCCTGCAGCCATTGCATTGCACCACTTCCCACATTATACTACACTTATACTGCTAGTCCAGTACTTGTCTGTTACTGAAGCTCTCCTAGTTCCCTTTTTAATAATTTACTGTCCTAAAAATCCTGCCACTGATCCCCAGATATGCTTCTTTAAAAAGGAAAAAAAGAAATAAAAAATTAGTCAAAACACTTGTAGTGCTGAGGGTGGGCTTCTTTCTTATGCCCTCCTACTCCACAGCCCCTACTATATCCTGTGCTTAGCTACTGTCAATCAGATTTAACAGGGCATATAATTAAGAGTTGGGGCAGGGAGGGATGGGCAAAATTTGCAGCAATTAAAGACAGCAAAGAAATACACCACCACTACAAGCACATCAAGCTAGGTTTTAAATTTTCAGCAGCCCCAAAACAATTCTAAATAAAGACAGCAAAGAAATTACACTGTCGCTAAAAGCCCACAATCTAAGTTTAAAACAAAAATAGCAATGTACAATTACTGTAAAGCACTGAAATTAATATGTTTCCTTCCCCTTCTGGCTTCTTCTGAGAGAACAAAAATCACTTGCTACCTCAACTCTGAATAAGCCCCACCTCCAATTATCATGTAGCTGAGGCCAGAGCCATACAATTAGTGCCCCTCACCCAGACTACAGGGCAAGTCAGACAAGCCAAGACATAATTTGCAGCAATTAAAGACAGCAAAGAAATACACCACCACTATAAGCACACCAAACTAGGTTTTAAATTTTCAACAGCCCAAAAACAATTCTAAGTAAAGACAGCAAAGAAATTACACAGTCACTAAAAGCCCACAATCTAAGTTCAAAACAAAAATAGCAATGTACAATTACTGTAAAGTACTGAAATGAATCTGTTTCCTTCCCCTTCTGGCCTCTGGTCTTCTGTGCCGGGTAGAAGTGTGAGGTATACGTGAGTGGAGGTGTGGAGGGTATAGCAGGATAGGAGGTGTGTTGATAAGAGGGAGTACAAATAGGGCAGCAAAGAACTGAGCCAGAACTTCCCAACTAAATTAGTGATGTGGAACAAGTGCCTGGCATGGAGGGAGGGAAAGGAAAACATGGAATAAAGGACACAATGATGAGTACGTAGGGGGCAGCTGAGAATGTAGTGGCAGATGGAACTGTAAATAGTGTTCAGTCTGGAGAGGGAGGTTTTAGGGGTCGAGCTGTAGACCATGTTCCTGAAATCAAGGACAGGGAGAATGATCTTTTGGATGATTTCTCTCCTGGCTCACTGTGGGAGGCAGTTGCAGTGTCTGTACAAAGCAGGGAGTCTAGGGAGTAATCTTTTGTGTGTGGCATCAATGTGTACCCTGAGGTCAAGATTCTTGTCTAGCCATAGTACAAGATACTTAAATGAGGCCACATCATTGAGCATTGAGCCAGAGAGGGTGTTATAGTTGGGAGTGAAATCAAGCCTGGCCAGTTTTTGTCAGGAGCTGCAGGTCATAAACACTGTTTTTTTTTTTTTAATGTTCATGTAGAGTTCATTTGCATTAAACTGGTGTTGGACATTGTTAAAAGG
The DNA here is from genome assembly GCA_016271365.2 of Neoceratodus forsteri. Classification (NCBI taxonomy): domain Eukaryota; kingdom Metazoa; phylum Chordata; order Ceratodontiformes; family Ceratodontidae; genus Neoceratodus; species Neoceratodus forsteri. The sequence goes on from CM028138.1 coordinate 777,593,544, forward strand.
CCAGCTCAGACAGGGAGGTCTCAGCGTAGATAAACACAGTAGTGTATGCATACATGTTTATACTGTACATGAAGATGTGCAGTCATTAGGGAGGTCATTCAGGAATATAGAAATAATATAGGTCCAAGTACTGAGCTTTGGTTGACACCAGTGTTGATTGGGAGAGGAGGGGAGAAGGAGTTGGCTATTCTGATGGACAGAGACCAGCCAATGATGAAGGACTGGAACCAGCCGGTGACTGAGTCAGAGAGGCTGTCTGCAGATCTCTTGTTGAGGAGGAGGGAGTGAAAGACAGTATTGAAGGCTTTGGCCAAGTCGACAAACATGGCAGATGTGATGCATCCCTGATCCAAGCCTGAGAGAATGGAGTCAGTGAGCTGAAGGAGGGAGGTGGTGGTGGAGTGGTCTTTATGAAACCCAGACTGGAAGGGGATGGAAAAGGAGGATGAGTCGAGGAAGGAGGATAGTTGTTCCAGAGTCAGATGCTCCTTAAGTTTCACCAGAGTGGGTAGCAGAGAAATGGGATTGAAATTGGAAGGGTTGGAGGTATCCCCACCTTTGGGGAGTGGGATCATGGTAGCAGCCTTCCAAGCATCAGGTACTGTAGCTTGGTGAAAGGAAAGGTTCAAAAGATTAGTCAAGGGAGAAGCAATAGAGTATGCAGAAAAGTGGGGTAACTTGGGGTCAAGGCCATCAGGGCTTTTTCCCTTGAATGGGTTCAGAGCATGTAATACGTGTAGGGTGTCATCTGGGAGAATGGGTTTAATAGAGAAATATGGTTTTGATTTGGGGGGAAGAGGGGGCAAAGGCGGAAAAGTAGAGTCCCTGGAAGAAATGCAGGGAAGAGATGCAAGAAAGGAGGAGGCACAACTAATACAGTGATTATTGAATTCAGCGGCTACTGAGGGATGGTCTTCAACTGTGTGGGAGCCAATTTTAAGGACAGGAGATGGGGAGTGGGCAGGGGGGAGAACAAAGCATGGCTAACCTTTCAGAATTTGGATGGATTATTGATGCTTTCCTGAAAGGAGGTTTGGAAATAATCCACCATAGCTAGGCAGATGGCCTTTGTGCATGTGTTGTAGAGTGAGCAATAGCGCTGTAGGTCAAGGGGGATGCCAGAAGATTAATGCGCAGCCCATGCTTGGTTTCTTGCACTTTGGCATGCTATGAGTTCAGCAGTGACCCAGTGAAGTGATTCCTGCTGGCCCTCGCCATTCTAAATGGTGCATGATGGTCCTGGACCTTCAGGAGCTGTAAGCTAAAAAAGGTCAGTGCTGAGTTAACAGAGGAGCAGTGGTAAATGGTGTCCAGTCGATACCTGACATATAATTATGTAACGAGGATAAATCTAGGGACCGGTAGGAATGGAAGTTAAGAATGACTGGAGCAGACTTTGCACAGTGAATTTTTCACACACAGTAGACTATATGATGATCACTGAGCATAGCAGGGAGAATACCAGAGGTTATGACAAGGTGGGGGTGAGATGTCAGTAACTAGTCAGTTAGGGTATGGTTCCCTTTCCCTGATTTGTGATTAAGACATGTTGGGTCAGAAATAAGTTAAGTTAGGTTTCATGAAGAGGCACAGTTGTAGATTTTTGACTGTGAGCGGGACAGACAGTTTATGTTGAAGTCCCCTAGGATGAATAATTCACCACGGATGGCAAGGTAAGAGATGATGGAGAGCAGATCTGTAAGGTAGGAAAGGGAGAAAGTGGGGTGGTTTGGGCAGCAGGAGACTGCTCCTACAAAGATGGGAAGGGAGAAGGGAGGATCATTTTACAGATAACATTTCATAGGCTGAGGGAGATGTCAGAGAGACAGACAGAGTATTTGATAGATGTGGATATATATATATATATATATACACATATATATATATATATATATATATATATATATATATATATATACATATATATATATATATATATATATATATATATACATATATACTGTATATACATGATATACGGTGACTAGAGAAGTGCAAAATTGGAATATTTTGCCCAGCAAAATATTTTGCATTCTTAGCACATTTTGCAAAATATTTAGCTGGGTGAAATGCAAAATTTCACCCAGAGATGGGCACGAAATTTCATCCCCAAGCCAGCAAAATTTCTCTCTGGGGTGAAATTTCACACCTGCCGGTGACATTTTGCTACCGGTGGCAAAATTACACCACCTGCAGGAGTAATGTCCCCTCCCATGGCAAAATGTTGTGGCCACTGGCCAAAGTTCTCCCTGGTGCCTAGTGGTCCCCCCAGCCGCTCACTGGCTGAAATTTTTTTCCCTGGTATCCATTGCTCCCCCTTAGTTGATCACTGGCTGAAATTGTGTTTATTAAGCACTCCCCAAAAAAATTTACCCTGGCCCCCCCATTTGTTTTATTTAAAAAACAAACATAAACACATTTACCCTCCGTTCTCTGGTGTCTAGTGGCCCCCCCACCATCACCACCATCATTGCATTCAAATAAGCACCCCCCAAAGTTGCCCTGCCCTCTCCATTTGCTTTATTTAAAACACAACAAAATTCATTCAAGTGCTCAGTCATGCTCAGTTGGACTGCCGGTCATGGAGGTGAGTAGAATGCTGTACCAGTGGTCCGATCAGAGTACTGGGGAACTGAAGGTGCTATCTAATGATGGGGTGGAGGGTGGGGGGTCCACTAGACACCAGGAAATGAAGGTGAACTTGTTTATTTATTTTTGATTAAACAAATGGTGGGGCAGGGTAACCTGTGTATGGGGGGGTCAATTTATAGACTTGTGGTGACCGACGGTGGCAGGAAAAATTTCAGTGCAATTTCGTGAAACATTTCGCCCAAGACTAAATTTCCAATTTTGCCACAATTTCAAGGGTGAAATTTTATTTCACTGCATCTCTAATGACAACACCACCTCCCTAGGACTTACAATCTTGGCAGATGAGGGAATATCAAAAGGTGGAGATGGCTGAATTTGGGATTTTGGAAATGAGCCATGACTCCATTAAAGTGAGTAAACAGGGTTTAAGTTGAGCCACGACCGGCTGCAAAAGATCAGTTTTGATGAGGGTGGCCAGAGTCGGGCTCAATATCACCAGATGTGAGTAGCAGAAGTGAGATAAGTAGTTTTGTGAGGACAGTGAGCCATCTTATAGATGGAGGGAGAGGAGTAAGAGGACAGAAACCCTGAAGCAGAGTATAAAATGTAAGCAGAAGTATTGACAGTCACAAAACAGGAAAGGGACATTGCAATAATCATATTGGATGATTCAAGGTGGAGAGGCAGTGCAGCAAGGCAGTAGGTAGTGACAGTAAGATGCTGAAGTGCATAGGGAAGAGTATCACCAGCAGAAAGGGGAAAGTGGTATAAATATATCACACAGTAGATTTTTTTTTTTTGGGGGGGGGATTGGTAACCAGGAAAGGCACACTGAACTGAGGCTCATTTATAGGTGTGAACCAGGGGAAAGGGGAAGAGGAAAACAACATTACAAAATTTCAGCAACCCATTGAGTGTGGTTACAATGACAGTGAACAAAAAATTGGCAAATGTAGTACAGAAAAATAAAGTGATCAAAATTATGAAAAATTGATGAGAACATAAATTAGCTTACAAATCACTAATCAATGAGTATGACTGAAACAGGCAACTATATGGCATACAGAACAACCAAAATCATGAGATGGAGTTCAGGTGGGAAGGGGGGCAGGTAAGAAGTCAGATAGAGGGTTGGCAGAAGCAGAGGGCTGCAGTGATAAGTTTCAGATGGTGTTTAATGGAGGGAAGAGAGGGAGAGAGACAGAAGGAAGAGGGTACCAGATTTCAGAGTTAGGGGAGGTGAAAAGAGAATGCAGACTGCACAGCTGAGGATTGTGGGTAGCAAATGGAGAAGGTGTAAGTGTCCCTGGAATGCATGGAGTAGAAGGAAAAAGGGATGGGACCCAAACCAGTACTTGAAAATGAAAGAAGTGCAGTGTTTCTGTCAAAGTGAAGAGAGAGAATAACAAGAACAGTGATAAGTATGTGAGGGTGAGCCGAGAGCAGAGAAGAAGAAAACATTGCTGGGAGTGTCCTGACCGGTGAGGGAAGAGGCAGGTGAGTGCCACAGACCATATCTGAATATTTGAATACCAGGAGAACCATCTTCTGACCAGCTCCTTGTGAACCTGTATAGAAAGCAGTCCTTATTGCAGTAAAGGGCACCAAGTTTATATCAGAGGTTGTCATGGATGACATCAGTGATGGCAGAGAAGTCCAGTCTGCTATCTAGCCACACTCTGAGGTACTTGAAGATGGGACTACTGCAACAGGATAGTTGGAAGAATGGAGGAAGTCAGCAGCCCTGAAGTAGACAAGTTTCTCTTGCAGCTTTGAAACAGATGGGTGGAGGGATATAGGACAGAAGTTGCCAGGGGTGGAGGAATCACCCCCCCCTTCTGGAGGGAGATAACACAGAATCTTCCAAGACTGAAGGACAGCGCAGATAGTAAAGGAGGGGTTGAGGAGGTGAGTAAGGGGGTGAGGTGATGGCAGGAGCTGAACGATGGAGAAGTTTGGTGTCCAGGTCATCAATACAAGGTTTGAACAGGTTGAGTGAGGAATGGGAAATCACAGTTTCCTTGGTAGTGAGAAGGGGGAAATGAAACCCCAAGGGGTTGTGCGGAGAGGAACGTGGAGATGAGGGAGAGGAATCAGAATGGGAAGGGGGAGGAGAGGGGAGAGCACAAGTAGCGAAAACTCATTGAAGTGAGCAGCAATAGGAGGATAGGAGACAGGTGAGCCATTAACCATTAGGACCAGAGGAGTGGATTGGGCTGGGGTCTCAAAAAGGGAGTGAATTACCCTCCAGAACTTGGCTGGAGAGCTCAGATTTTTATTGAGGCTGGCCTTCAAATAAAGGGATTTGGTGAAATGGGCAGCCTTGTGCAAGTTTTTCTAAGTGCCCTATAAGAAAGGATTCCGGACAGGAGTGAGACAATTTGTTCCGGGCTGAGTCTTGATCACAGGTCTTGCACATATCTTTATTTATTATTTACTGAAGATTTGGAACGCACCTTTGAGTCAAGGACTCATTTACAAAGGTTCCATGTCAGAGCATACAAGTTACAGAGACAACATAATTACAGTTTCAGTACTTTAAAATAAATCTATGAGTACATTCGATTTCAATTTAAAGGCTAACAATCAGTTCAATAAAGACACCCAAAGAGAGATGGGGAGGCAGGCCAGGGGCCATTGTCATGGAGGGGGAGGGGGAGCAGAAAAAAGTTGGGAAAAGGGGGAAGTAAAAGGAAGGGAGTCAGAGATGGGTCCGAGACAGTCGCAGGGGTTGAAGGACCGAAGGTGCTCCCTGAGCAGGTATTTGAATGAGCCAATTCTGTTTTCATTTGCTATTGAACTAGGGAGGGCATTCATCTAGGAAAGGGCCTTGTAACTAAAGGTTCTTTGGAACTGGGACATCCAGCAGCGGGGAACCAGTAAAAGTGACTTGTCAGAACTAGGGGTGATTCTGACAGCAGGAGCCAGGTGTATGATTGAGGAGAGGCCAAGGGGGGAGACCGAGGGAGATTTTTTTAGCCATGAGGCAAGTGTGAACCTGATCCTGTTGTCCAGGTTAAACCAGTCATTGGACCTATAGAGGGAGCAGGTATGGGTGTAATGGTCGCAGCCAAGGATGAGGCAGCAGGCTTTGTTTAGTGATAGCCAGAGTCTGCTGAGGGCTGAGGTGTTCGCAGCACTGTATATGAGTATTCCATAGTCCAGGAGGGAGAGGACCGAGGATGCGATGGCATGCCAGAGGGCATCGGGAGTGAGGCAGTGTTTGTACCAGTAGAGTATGCTGATTCTGGAGTTAAGGGCTGTGGACAGGAGATAGATCTGTTGGTGGAAGGTTTTTTTTTGTATCTTCTTTGTCCTGCCTCCAAGTCGCCAGCTGCCCGGCACCTCAGCTCGGTCATGGACCACAGACTTAAACCCCCCACATTGGCCTCAACCATCCTATATCCCATGGCTTTCCCCCCACAGCAGGTCTGCGGCACTTCCCAGTACAATGCCGCAGACATCAGGATAGTTCAGAGGGCCAGCCTCGGGGACCAACTGAAGCTATGGCAGGCTTCATCGAGGGTGACCAGCAGCTGTCCCTTTTCCTGGTTTTCTAGGGAGGCAGGACATGCAATGACATCCTGTGTCCACCCCACCTCCTGCGCATACAAGCACCAGTAGCTGCACGACCCTCGGCCTCTGCCTGGGGTCCATCGAGCATGATGGGCACTCTCCCCACCATCCCCCCCAGAGAAGGAGAGCAGTCCATGGTATGCTTTATCCTTCTCCCACCAGCTGGCCCTCCAGCGACCCGGGTCCTTTCTCAAACCTGGGTCGCCGGCATCACAAGTGGAAATCCAACCACTGTGCTGATGGGTTGACATGTTGGTGGAAGTTAAGGGCTGGGTCAAGGGTGATGCCCAGATATTTAAAGTATTCCACTTGTTTGAGAGGAGACTGGTTGGCATTAAGAATTTGGGGACATAGATTCTTAAGGGTGCTCTGGGGGTGCGAATAAAAACATGACTTTTGTCTTCTTATAGTTTAGTATTAGGTGCTGGGTGGAGAACCATTCTTCAGCTTTAGTGAAGGAGGTTTGGAGGGATTGGAGGAGTTGAATGGGGTCAGAACTGGAGGAGTAAAGGATGTTATTGTCCGCATAGAGTTGTATGTTGTCAAGCAGGTCAAACAAAGGGAGTTCAGGTAAAGGCTAAAGAGCAGTGGGCCTAGAATGGAGCCCTGAGAGACACCAGAATGGACTGGAAGGCTGGTGGACAGGGTGGTACCAATTTTGACCTGCTGGGTCCGGTCTGACAGGTAGTCAGTGAACCAGTTTAGAGCATTCTGGGAAAAACCAATGATAGTGAGAATGCTTAGGAAGAGGGACTGGTTGACAGTGTCGAATACCTTAGAGAGATCCATGAGGATAGCGCCAGTGTTGTGGCCTCTGTCCAAGGCAGAGTGGACATGAGAGGTGAACTCAAGGAGGGCCATAGTGGTACTATGGTTCTTGTGAAAGCCATGCTGCTGCTTACAGAGTAGGTCATATTTAGTTAAGTGGTCTGTGAGTTGATCAGAGATGATGCGCTCCAACACTTTAGAAGGGGAGGAAGGATGGAGACGGGATGGTAATTGTTAATTGCAGTGTGGTCACCACTCTTGAAGATGGTGGTAATGGAAGCCGATTTCCAGCAGGTGGTGAATTTCCCTTGACAGAGGGAGTGGTTAAGAATGTGGATAAGAAGGATAAGGATGTCCTTAGTGTAAGGAAGAGAAGTCTTAGGTCTAAGGAGTCACTACTGTAGTAGGAGCTACTTAGGGCTTTTATGAGGTTGGGTTTGGCCTTCTTGGTGTGATGAATTTTAGGCAAAAGGGAGGAGAAAGGGGAGAAGGGGGGACCAGGCAGGTGGGGGATCAAAAATGTTTGAGAGGAGGACATGGCTGAGGTGGGTGAAAGATGAGTTAAAGGCTTTGGCGATGAGGGTGGGATCCAAGGTAAGGTTGCCATCAACAACAATCTGAGCAGGGGGTGGATTGGGGACCTTGCCACAAATTTTCATTATATTATTTCAAAATTTACGACTGGAACCCCAGGTGGATGTTAGGGATGCTTTATAGTACTCTGCTTTGGCTTTGCATAATGCCTACATGCACTTATTCCGGGCCTCACGGTAACTTTGCCTATCCGCATGCCAGCCCATCTCATTGGAAAGATGCCATAGGAAGTCACAATATCACATAAGGTCAAGGAGGTGGTCACTGATCCAAGGGGTAGGGTTACCTTTGGTCATCCTTTTAGTAAGGGGGAAAATTTGTCACAGGCTGCATTAAAGGAAAGGATGAAAAGGTCAACAGCAGGATCAGGGTCGAGGGTATTAGTTAGGAGGTCCAGTCCCAGGTTCTGAGGTGGGAGTTTAGTTGGGTGAGTTTACAAGGTCTGAGCTTGCGATAGAGAGTTATTTTGGGTGGGTCGTTGGGACTTTGCAGGACCAGGAGCAGAGAACAGGAGAATGATCACTAAGTGCATTTGGAAGCACTGAGGTTTTTATGATTCTGTAGGGACAGTTGGTGAAAACCAGGTCAAGGAGGGAGGGAGGAGGAACTCATGCAGTTGTTTAATCGCGTGTGGAAAGAGACTACTTGGGTTAAGTCAAGGGCGACTGTGGCATCTATAAAAGGAGCAACAATCTTGACTAGCCAATTGATGTTAAAATCACCAAGGACAATTTTTTTGTTTTGTGGAGGGAGTGAGGAGAGATAGGACAGGACAGAGTGAAAGGCCTGCTTCTGGTCTCTGGGAGGGATGTAGACTGCATTGATGAGAAGGAGGGTAGGTGATTGTCCGATCATTATTTTTAGAGTAAGGGCCTGAGCCTTGGGTTTCAGTTGGGGAGGGGAGAGCGGCTGACCATGGAGGGAGTCCTTAGGGTATAGGGGGCAGCCAGCCCCATGCTTTCCCCAATGGTCGGCAAGAGAGAGATTATAGCCAAAGATAGTTATGGTCTAGTCAGGGATCTAGGAGGAAAGCCAGGTTTCTCCTAAGGCAATGACATCAGGATGATGTTGCTGCACCCACCCCTGGAAAGAGTCACACTTTTTTAGCAGACATTAAGGGAAGCAATGCAAAGCCCACTGTCAGACGTGGGGCTGGACAGCGGTGATGGCTAGCGGGCCAGGATTTGGGTGGATATTGCTAGCCAGGAGAAGAAGGAGAAACAGAAACCTGAGGAGGACATTCCTGGCCAGCTAATTTAAGATGGTGGGCTTGGCAGGGTATGCACCGAGGTTTGGTAGCAAAGGCTGAGACTGGGAGAGTTAGGATGTGGGGAGCTGACATGAGGAGAAGAAAATGCAAAAAGGGGTGGGAGGCAGGAGGTAGGGGCTCCATGGGGAGAGTGTGAAAAGAGAAGGGTGGTGTGTGATGAAGTGGGATGTGGGATGAGCAGGTTGATGAAAGAGGGAGAGCAGTGGGGAGGGTAGGAGGGGACTCTAGGGACAGGATAAAGGAGAGACAGAGAGAGAGAGAGAGAGAGAGAGAGGAATTCACCATAATAAGGTGGGAGTGTGGGAGGATGAGGAGGTGAGGGCAGGAGGAGGAACCCAAGAAGAAAAGAGGAGAAAAGATGAAGGAGAAGAAAAGGATACCTACAGCAGGGGGACTGAATGGTGCAGCGGTAGTGTCACTGCCTTTAGTGCCAAGGGTGCATGGTTTGAGACCCACAGGGGAAAAGAAGGACTGGGGGGATGAAACTGGAAATGATAGCTGAATGGGAGGGAAAGACAAGAGGATGGGAGGCTAGAGAGCTGAGGTGTGGGGAAGACCAGGAAAGGAGGGAAAACAGGGACTCTCTAGTGGTCAGTCAATATAATGAGCAAAGGGAAAACAGGGACTTAAAAATTTCAGAGTGGTCACGTGATAGGTCATGTGACAAGAAGAGGGCTATAGGCAGAGACACCCATGGGAGTGTGGCTGGGTTGGGCAGGCAGTTGACACGCAGTGTCTACAGGATAACACCCCTCAGCAACAAGGTGCAGTAAGCAGAGCAAGCAATTATCTTTAAGGCACCCCTCAGTCCATCGATATTTCCCCTGAATGCTTGCTTGGAGCTGTGTGGGCTGGGGAGGATCCATGGCCTAGTTAAGGGAAAGAGAACACATTAGTCTGCAGCAGGAGGAATGGGGGCTCTAGTGCACATGCACAGGCAGGGGAAGCCCCTGGGAGCCAGTGCACTCGCACGGGGTGAGCAAGTGAGTGAAAGCGAGAGAATGGCCTAGTAATGGACTGGAGGATGTCAGATCCATGTGGGCCTGCAGTCACTGTGAGTAACACAACAATCACTGTCTAAACACAGGGCAAGTTTGGGTAAATCTCTGGCTGAAAACAGTCTAGTAGCAGTAGCAAACAGTGGCGATCTCAGGTGCAATACAAGGTGTATCTATGAGATCATAGGTGATCCAATGGTGGTGGGAAGACTTAACACTGGACATCCTGATGGTGACATACTTGTCTCAGACAGAAGTAAATTTTGAGTGAAAGTGGGAGAGGGCCATGTCAATGGCTGGAGCAGAGAGAATGGGGAACCAAGCAATGGCACCCAGGTCACTTAATATGGCATCTTTATTCAGTAAGTAGAGGGACCTGGACCAGATATACTTGGGGAAGGAAAGAGGACTCCAGAATTTCCTGACACAAAATGTCATGCAGTGATTAGCAAAGGACTCGGCAAAGTAAGGGAACCTTGTTTTACCAGTAGTAGCACACTAAGCTGAAACTTGCTTCCAGATGCGACCTGGGAGCACGAGGAAGTTAAGTGACTTACTCAGGATCACACAGTATGTACCTAAGTGGCTGTGGGATTCAAACCCAGGTCTCCAGATCTGCAGCTCAGACCCATAACCCACTGTGCTATACTGCCTCCTAAGCTATGATATGGTGAGAGTGTGAGGAGAGAACCCAGTCCATGAATTTGTGGTTTGAGGAGTGTGCATTGAGCTGGGTGGGTTTGCTAATGAGTTGTGAGACATTTAAGAACTCAATCCTCAGACATGATGGCATGGAGGCTGAGGAAAGTCAATTAATACTAATGTCCTCAAGGAGGATGAGTTAATCAGAACAGGAGTATGAGGTGATGGTACAGAGTACACCAGAAAGGAGGGTGAGATTTTTGGAGAAGCATAGAAAACCACAATGAAGATGAATATAGTGGAAAATTTATTTATTTAGCTTTTGTTGACCGGGTAAGTGCACTAGACAAATCCTGCCTATTTTCAGGCACATCCGGGGGATACAGATGAATGCCAACTGACCTTGAACCAGATTAAGCTGTTGGTGATATTTTTTTAGTGAATAAGGGAAATTTGGCCAGGACACCAGGGAAATTCCCCTACTCTTTTCGATAAGTGCCATGGGATCTTTAACATCCACCTGAACTACCACCAATCCAGGCAGATGGGACCTCGGTTTAACGTCTCATCCGAAAGACGGCACCTCAGAAATGCAGCATCCCTCTCATGCTGCATTACAGTGTCAGTACTAGGATATTAACCCAAGTGCCAGATGTGGGAACTGAACCCACAGCCCTCTGATCTCCCAGCCTCAGAGGCAAGTGTGCTACCTACTGAGCCACTGACACTGCATGTGGAATGTTTGGCAAGGATAAATTAATGGGAAGGGGGTACAGCCCCATGTTTGCCCCTAACCTTCCTGAAGGGGTGGCAGTCAGGAAGAGCCAGGCTAGAATCAGGGAACCGGAGGAGACCCAGGATTCAGAGATACACAGGAGGTCAGGAGAATGTTCAGATCCATACTTTAAGGAGATCCAGTTTAGAGAAGAGGTTTTTAACACTGAGGTGGAAGGCCTCAAGAAGTAGAATAGGAGGAAGGTGAGAAGTACCTGGGTTGGTTTACACATTGCCAGAAATGATAGCTGGATAAGTAGGAGGAGAATTGAATAGGACTTATGTCCATAGGCCAGGCAGTAGACAGAGAGAGAGAGAGACAGAGAGACAGAGACAGAGAGAGAGAGAGAGAGAGAGAGAGGAAGGACAGGAAGGGACAGGCTAAATCAAGAGAATTCTAGTTCTCTAGCTTTCAGGGAGGGAGGGAGATGAAAAGAGACCAATGTGGATAGGGAAGGAGGGTAGGAGATTGGAACAGAGGGAGAAAGTAGATGGAGTGGGAGGAGAGAGTAATGAGGATGGTAGAGGGGATTGGTAGGAGTGGGAATGAGGGTAGAATGGGGAAAAGGAAGAGGCAGAGGAGGAGGGCAGGGAGTGTGATTGAAAGGTACAAATCAATCAATCAATCAATCAATCAATCAATAAACTAATCAATTAATCTTTATTTTATCAGGTGAAACACCATTGAGTAATACTCATTTACAAGAGACCTAGGTATGTTTACAAGGTATTACAGGAAAAACAAGGGAATTATAATGTAGTACAGGGAGTAGCACAGACAATAAATAAATGTGTAACCCCCCTACAAATTGGGGTTTGCTAAAATGTCTTCCTGGGCTCCTAAAATGCCTACTGTCAGGATGGTGTCCTGTCTGCAATACTGTAGTTCTGTCTGTCTGCATGAGAGTGCTTAAGTAAGCCTCGTGCTCTGTCTCTTTAAGAGAATGTCTAGCTTGTGTTAGAAATTTAGTCTGGGCTGGGCACAGTGATTTAAGGCTCATGACCAGCCAGACTGTCCGTTATTCTGCTTCATTCTGCAGTCGCTACTTGCACAGAGGAGCTCTGTTAGGGGAAGTGATTATTTACTGGTTATCTGTTATAATAATGATAGAGGAGTTTGTCTAACATGCTTTAAATTGCAGCTAGAGTTTTGAATAGGAGCCATCATTTTGTTTCTGGACTTTCAGTGTTGGACTAATCGAACCTCAGGGTACCTAAAAAGGAGACTTTCCCAGAGGTCTTTTGAAATGGAAGTTCTATAGTATTTGTAGTTTTAAGGATTTGGTGCATAAATGGACCTGGAGAGGGAGATCCTTCTGTAACAGACAGTTCCCCCAGCTAACCAAACCCTATGGAACTCAGAGGAACTACCTAGAACTGCCTGAAGCAGTCAGTCAAAATTGGAGGTTGAAGAGTGAAAAGCTCGAGCTGTCAAGTAGCTGCTCCTAGGAGGAGCAAAGGAGGATCAGTGGGAAGCTCTGCTAGCCTTCCTGTCACTTTCTCCAGCCTAAATTATTGCCTTGTGTGAGTGTCAGACTTTTCTCGATTGCTGGTTGTGACCTGCATCAAGAGACAGAAAGGTGTGGTACTGTTTTTTGCAAGTGGACCGAAGACTTGCTCCAGAAGTGATCAGCCTGCCTGAATGAGAGAATATAGCCTCAGATTGAAAGGATTGTGCAGAGACTCTGTAATTTGCAACAAACATTATCAAACTGTTACTCAGAAGAAGTTCTTAATTTAAATGTGCTGAATGTGTTTCATGGGTTGCGATTTGGTTCCCACAGCAAAATCTGTTATGCCAGCTAGAGGCAGCTCCAGCAACCGATCACATACTTTTCTAAAATTGTTCCTCCTGCCTGGGCCCTGCCATCTCGGCCTAGGCCAAGATCCTCGATTCAGAGACTATCTCACAGAAAGACCTGCTTAGGGATTCAGCTCCCTGCTCAACACCATTGAACAGGTAGCGAACACCAGGAGGTGAGTTGTGTAGGCCCTGCTTGCCCTGGCATCCAGATCAAAACCATGAGGTCTTCATGTTGCCAGTTCAGTATCCTGGTTCGGGTAGCAAGAGTAACTCCAGGGTAGCTCCCTGCAACAACAGCTGCAATCATTGTGTACCAACTGATTATTTTGTTCTAAGTTTATTACAAAGGATTGAGCCACCCAGCTCGGGATTACAAGTATTTGGGTTGTGTGCATGATAACTGTTTACTTTCTAAAGGGCCCCAATGACAGCTGCAATGCCGGCCAATCCCAGGCAATGCTTCTGGCTAGCCTGCTTAACACACTGTGTACCAAGGGTTCTGGGACTGTTCAGATGGTACTTACAGTGCATGCTGAACCAACCTGAATTAAACCAGAAGTGCCAATCATTTGCTAGATTCATGCCCCACTCTTGTTCACATCCCCTTAATAAAGCAGATTGTTAGTTTTCACGTTTAACCTGGTTAGTGTGTTCCTTATTGGTAGGGTTACAGTATTATTATTGCATTGTTACATCATTGATCTTATTTCCCAGGGGGTCTCAAGTGCAGTTGCAGAAGATTGAGCCCTGGTGGTAAGTGCAAGGGGTGTGAGCATACTATTACTGTTATTCAGTGAATGTGACTGTTCTATTGTTTTAATGTTCAGGCCACTACAATGGTTGGTTGAGGGTTATAGTATCCAGGAGGGCTATACCAAAGCAGCTACACTACCCAAATACCATTCTTCTGGGTGGAGGCACCTGTGTGCAGAACTCAGACCTCCTCAATCTGTGCATAGTCACACAGGCAGGGAAAATAGCCCTTAGGGCAGCACCTCCTAGGGTTTAAGTCTTGGAGGCACCACCAGGATTAATGCCCCCTAGTGACTTAACCATTAAATGTCTGGAAAACAAGGACATTTGGTGCCAAAGTATTATCCACTGCTGCTCTGGATCATGGATGGTGTATTTTCTGGGACTGTCCCCACCCCTAGTAGAATAAAGAACTGGGAAACTTGGAAAGTGCATGAGGCCTGGATACTAGCCAGATGGCCTGGGACTGATGAGCAGAAAAGGTTGGAGATTCTGTTGACCATGTGGGGACCCACTTTAGATGTTATCTGGGGGCTTCAAACCACTGGACCTGCTAAGTCCGCTCAGCAGTAACTAGATTGCTTGGCCTCTGTCTTTGCTTCTTATGAGGATATGAGTTACCTACTGTGGGAGTTTAAGGCTATGTGGTAGAAAAAGGGAGAGTTGCAATCAGAATATCTATTGAGAGTTCAGAATGTTCTGTTGAAGATATTCAATTGGGGAGAGGTGGCCCCCACTGACTTGAACCAAACTAGAATGGACCATGTATTAACCTTGGTGGAGGATCCTAGCTTTACCATACTTCGTCTACACACGAGGCACTGTACAGAGGCTGACTCATCCTTTGTTGAATGAATGCAGGTGGTAAAGAGGGCTGAACATCAAGCAGAAAGGGAAGGAGCTGAGGAGCTAGTTTTAGGACCAAGCACGACTGAAGAGGAAGAGTGAGACTCACCTGACCGCACTTCCCCTGAGGCTCAGATGTCGGAAGAGAATGCATTACCCCCTCATATGTGACGTGGAGTTTCATAAGCTGGATGATCGATTTGATCGACTGAATGATGTGGTTATGGCCATGTGTAAGATACAACAAAGGATCTGCAGTGGGCCCATGAAGGGGAGGCCAGTGACCTAAGCTGTAGTGATCTGCTATTACTGTGGAGAAAATGATCACACACAATCCATGTGCCATCTGCCTGAAGATGCAGGCAGGGTTAGGACATGACTGATAGGATTCTGAAACTCTTGACTGTAGAGCTTTGCAGGGACTGAGATCCAGACTGGCCCTTCAAGAAAGAGAATCCAACACAGAAAGCACCACTGGTGACCTGCCAATGCCCTTTGCCCTACAGCCCTAATGTAGCTGATAGGGATAGGCTCTCAGCCATGTGGGTTAAAGTACAGGAGGTAATACAGACAAATATAGTCAGAGTAATGTGGTTATCTGTTTGAAACTGTTTTGAATTTGCGGATATGTTTATAAAAAAGTATGGAAACTGTATCCTTGTAGGAAATGTTATTGCCATGGAAAAGTATAGAAACGCTTAGTTACAGTTTATTTTTACTGTTGCATCAGTCTTTTTCTTTGTGGTATACCAAATGAATGCATGTGTTGTTGTATAATGTTTTTCATATAGAATGTTACAGTATATATAGACTTGATGTGGACGCCAGGTTTTTCCACTCAGGGAGGAGTATAAGCAACCCTACAAATTTGGGTTTACTAAAATGTCTTCCTGGGCTCATAAAATGCCCACTGCCAGGATGGTTTGCTGTCGGCAGTAATTCTGTTTGTCTGCATGAGAGTGCTTTAGTAAGCCCCTGTGCCTGTCTCTTTAAGAGAACATCTAGCCTGTGTTAGAAAATTAGTCTGAGCTGGGTCCAAGTGATTAGGCTTGCTACCAGCTAGACAGTCTTTTATTCTTCTTTTCTATTCTGCGGTCGCTTCTTGCACAGAGGTAGCTTTGTTAGGAAAAGTGATTATTTACTGTTTATCCGTTATAATAAAAATGATAGATGAGTTTGTCTAACCTGCTTTAAATTGCAGCTTGAGCTTTTGAATAGGAGCCACCATTTTGGTTCTGGACTTCCATTGTTGGACCAACTGAACCTCAGGGGACCTAAAATGGAGCCTGTCCCCAGAGGTCTTGCAGGAAGAAAATTCTGTAGTATTTGTAGTTTTAAGGGTTTGGCACCTAAATTAACCTGAAGGGGGAGCCCTTTCTGTGACAGACAATTATGTCAGCTAACCAAGCCCTTGGATCTCAGAGGAAATACCCAGAACTGCCTGAAGCACAGTCAGTCGAAAGTTGGAGGTTGAAGAGTGAACAGCTCAATCTGTGGAGCAGCTGCTCCTAGAAGGAGCATAGGAGGATCACTGGGGAGGCTCTGCTGGCCTACCTGTCACATGCTCCAGCTTAAGTTATCGCCTGATATGAGAGTCAGACTTTTCCGATTGCTGGTTGCGACCTGCATCAGGAGAGAGAAAGGTCTGTATATTGTTTTTTGCAAGTGGGATCGAAGACTTGCTCCAGAAGCAATCAGCCTGCCTGAATGAGAGAGAAAAAAGCCTCAGATTGAAGGGTTGCACAGAGTCTGTAATTTGCAACTGGATTTATCCGAACAGGTACTCAGTGAAGTTCTTGATTTAAATGTGCTGAATGTGTTTCATGGGTCTCAATTTATTTCTCAATGATGAAGTCTGTTATGCCAGCTGAAGGCAGCTCCAACAGCCCATCATGGGCTTTTCCCAAATTGCTCTAACTGCCTGGGCCATGCCATCTCAGCCTTCACCACTATCCTTGATTCAGAAACCATCTTGGCATAAGACCTGCTCAGGGATTCAGCCCTCTTCTCAGTACCATCAAACAGGCAGTGATCACCAGGAGTTAAGTCATGGAGGCCCTGCTTCCCCTGGCCATCCAGATCAACACCACAAGGTCTTCAACTCACCAGTCCAGCATCCTGGTTCGAGTAGTGTGAGTAACTTCAGGATAGCTCCCTGCAACAACAGATGCAATCATTGTGTACCAGCTGAGTATTTTGTTCTGGGTTTTGTGCAAATGACTGAGCCACACAGCCCGAGATTACAAGTATCTGGGTTGTGTGCATGAAAACTGTTTTCTTTCCTATGGACCCCAGTGACAGCTGCAATGACAGCCAACCCCAGGCAATGCTTCAGACTACCTTGCTTAACACACTCACTACCCAGGGTTGTGGGACTGTTCAGAGGGGACTTACAGTGCATGCAGAACCAACCTGATTTAACCCAAAAGTGCCAATCATTCACTAGATTCACTCCCCACCCTTGTTTTCTTTCCCTAAATAAACCCGATTGCTGATTTTCACATTAAACCTGGCTTGTGTGTACCTTATTGGTTTGGTTACAGTATCACTATTGCATTGTTGCACTACTGATCTTATTTCTCAGGGGTCTCCAGGGCAGTTGCAGAAGATTGAGCCCTGGTGGCAAGTGCAAAGGGCATGAGCATACTATTACTTTTATTCAGTGAATGTGACTGTTTTATTGCTTTACTGTTCAGGCCACTGGAAGGGTTGGTGGATGGTTATAGTATCCTGGAGGGCTATACCAAAGCAGCTATGCTACCCCAATACCATTCCTTTGGGTGCAAGCACCAGTTCACAGTACTCTGGCCTCTCAATCTGTGCATAGTCATGCAGGCAGGGGTAGTAGCCCATAGGATAGCACCTCTTAGGGGTTATATCTTGAAGGCACCACTGGGATTAATGCCTCCTAGTGACTTAACAATAAAATGTCTGGAAACCAAGAAATATTTGGCAACAAAGTGTTATCCGCTGCAGCTCTGGATCATGGATGGTGTATTTTCAGGGACTATCCCCACCCCTAGCAGAGAAAACAACTGGGAAATTTGGAGAGTGTGTGTGGTCTAGATGCTAGCTAGATGGCACAGGATTAATGAGCAGAAGAGGCTGGAGATTCTAGTCACCATGCAGGGACCACTTTGGATGTTATCCGGGGGCTTCAACTCACCGGACCTGCTATGTCCACTCAGCAGTACCTAGATACCTTGACCTCTGTCTTTGATCCTTGTGAAGATGTGAGTCACATACTGTGGGAGTTTAAGACCATGCAACAGAAAAAGGGAGAGTTGCTTTTGGACTATCTTTTGAGAGATGAGCATGTTAGTAGGGAAATGGGCAGACTCGGTGGGCCAAGCAGTCCTTATCTGCTGTTAAATTCTATGTTTCTATGTTCTGTTGAAGATATTTGATCAGGGAGGGTTGGCCCCCACTGACTTGAACCAAGTTAGAATGGACCATGTGTTAACCTCTGTGTAGAATCCTAGATTTATCATGCTTTGGATGCACACAAGGCACTGTGCAGAGGGTGTCCCATCCTTTGTTGGAACTGATGCAGGTTGTAAAAAAGGGAGGGAGATGAGGAGCCAGTTCCAGGACAAAGCATGGCTGAAAAGGAAAAGGGAGACCCACATGACCATTCTTCCCCTGAGGCCCAGACGTAGGAAGCAAATGCCTTACCCCTCCCAATATGGGAAGCAGAATTTTGTAAGCTGGAGGATCAATTTGATTAGTTGTGAGATGTAGTTATGGCCATGTGGAAGATACAACAAAGGGCCTGCTAAGGAGAGGTCGGCGACCCAAGCTGTAGTGTTCTGCTATTGCTGTGAAGAAAATGGTCACATGCAATGCACGTGTTGTCTGCCTGAAGATGCAATCAGGGTGAGGACATGACAGATAGGATTCCGAAACTCTTGTCTGCAGGGCTCTGCAAGAACTGAGACCCAAACTGCCCCTCAAGAAAGAGATCCAGAGGCAGAAAGCACCACGGATGACCTGCAATGACCTTGCCCCATGCAGCCCTAATATAGCTGATAGAGATAGGCCCCCAGCCATTTGTGTTAAAGTACCGGAGGAAATACAGACCAGCATGGTCAGTGTAATGTGGTTATCTGCTTGAAACTGTTTTGAATATGCTGATATGTTTATGAAAAAGTATGGAAACTGTATCCTTGTAGGAAATGTTATTGCCATGGAAAAGTATGGTAATATAGTTCAGAATCTAGAACTCTGACTTGAGTGGCTGTGTTTGAGAAGAGATCCCAAAACTAAGTGCTTTTTACTATATTTTTCAATTTAAAAATAGTTTTGTTTTATGTAAATTTAGGTGATTATGAAAGATAACCCTGTAGGCTCTAGGAAGATATAAACTATGTGTGGTAGATATTGATTGGAAGTCAGAAGGATGAACACATTTGTTTAGTGTGATCTTTCTTCTCTGATGTGATTAATTTTAATACTAAGTGTAAACCCTTTTGCTATGTGCTTTTGTTGGTGTCAGATATTGAGAATCTAAGTGTCATTTGTGGGTAGTCTGTCTGTTTTGGTAGGTACTTTATTTTCTCTGTTAAACAACTAGTAT
Organism: Neoceratodus forsteri; assembly: GCA_016271365.2. NCBI lineage: Eukaryota > Metazoa > Chordata > Ceratodontiformes > Ceratodontidae > Neoceratodus > Neoceratodus forsteri. The sequence continues at coordinate 777,612,737 of CM028138.1, forward strand.
ACCTATTGCCTAATACTTTATAGTACATTATATCTTTTTATAACATGAGGTAGGAAGACAGGTACCTGACTGGTACAGAACCGTCAGGTGACAGTTGATTAAGACCTGATATATGCAGAGTTGGTGTGATGGGGCAACAGATAGGATCAGTGAGCTGAACGGGACTCGGTCTGTGGCTGAGAAATGGAAAGTGCAAGGCAGCCATTTGCAAACCGATGGAAGTGAGAAGTACAGCAGGACAAGTGTGCCATAGTGTTGTGTGACCTACCATCCAGTCCTGCCGCCTTTGTTAATACCCTGCACCTTGGTTAAAGCCAGTGAGCCAGAGCGTCCCTCATTGCTGTCCTGTTAGTCTGTTTCATGTTGCCTGTCTGTTTCTTCTTTATGCACAGTCCCCCTCCCAATAGCCCTGAGGATCCCCGCTGTCCCGGCCAAGTTGCAAGACAAAAGTTTCCCCTACATGTCTCTACAGCTTCTTTGCCTGTAGGACTCCATGGCCACCCACTGCTGTCCCACTGTCTAGAAATGTTCCAGTTATTGTCCATGACCTAACAGCAGTCTCGCTCAATAGTCAACCATAACCACAAGCTGAGCTTTCATCTACAGAGACAGACAAATGCTGCAGAAGGACAGAAAGAGCACTGAATGCATCAGTGTAGACCAAAGGGTCCATAAGCAGGACTGTGCGGTAAAGTTGCTACTCACTGTTTCCACTCCTGTACCATCCTACAGTAGTTGTACTCCCACCATCCTCAATGCCTTCCTATGAGCATCACCCAATGCCCCGTCACAGCTTTCTGTGAGACTGGAAACATTATGTCGCAATGCAATCAGTGTTGACCTCACACAGATTTGGAAAGACAAACAGACATTGTGTCTAATTCAAAGTTGCTGCAGTCTGTCTGCACTCTCTCTCTCTCTCTCTAGCAGCTTCACATAGCAAGAAGCGGGGTGGCTGGGCTCTTTGGTAGCAGTTTATACAGTAGTCAGCATCGTTCCCATCAGTTAATGTGTGCTACTCCTTGCATGTACTGGCCATACTTCGTGTTATAAGATAGTGTTCCTGACATCTTTTAGGGGCATTGCAACAGTCAGACTACTTTGTGTAAGGGAAGGATACCTCCAAAAATCCATACTTTTTATTAATTTTCTGTTACTTTTCTTTGCTTTTTTTCGCAGTGCGGTTACCCCATGTTATAAACGCAATAACCCACTCCAGGTTGTACGGTTATTGGGGATTGATCAACACCCGGGTACTGTGAGGACACTCGGCCTGCAGCCTTATGCCTCACAACGCAAGCAGGGTGTTGATTAATCTTCAATAACTGCACACCCTGTCATTGGTTATTACTTACTTCTGCTGTCTCTGATTTTTTCTTCTTTCTCCATTCTTTTAGAGTTGTTTAGTTACTAAGGCAGTAAAGTGGTACTGTGTTCTTTCTTGTAGTTCAAGGTGCTTTTGGGACTGCTAATTTCTACTGGTTTAAAAAATTACATTTTTTTTCTATTTTTAAAAAAGCTACATCAGCTTGGTGTGTTGTCACCTGTTTGTTGTAGCTAAGTAGCAGGTGTTGTTGTATTGTGTTCTGGTTCTGTGATAGAATCTGTATTAGTAGAAGGTAGATTATTGTGATTGTTGTTTCCTTTTGATGGTAAGGAGCTGAGATAGAAATTCATATATTTTTGAATGTTATAGTTATTTTATAGTTAAGTATAACTGGAGAGTAGGAGAAGCTAGGCCACCCACTTCTCATTATGTGAAGCTGCTAGAGAGAGAGAGAGAGAGAGAGAGACAGAGGCAGACAGACAGCAACTTTAAATTAGACATTGTGTCTGTGTGTCTCTCCCAGTCTATGTGAGGTCAACACTGATTGCATTGTGACATAACACCATACTAATGGAAAGGTGGAACATCTAGAGGAACAAGGTCTCCAGGATGTGAGGCAGCATGTGTTCATTGGGGGAAGATAGTGTCAAACAAATCTGATTGACTTATTTGCCTGTGTCACTAAGACAGTAGACAGGGGCAAAGTGTTAGAAATCCTCTATCTTGATTTCAGCATGGCCTTTGACTCTGTGCCCCACAAAAGGTTGATCAGGAAGTTGGTGGATCTCAGGGTTGGGGAAAGGATGGCCAGATGAGTGGAAAACTGGCTGAAGGACAGAACACAGAGGGTGGTGGTGGTGGGAGAGTTGTCTGGCACAAGACAGGTAACCAGTGGGTTCCAGCAAGGCTCGGTGCTGGGGCCAGTGTTGTTCAATATCTTCATCAATGACATTGGAGATGGCATTAAGGGCAAAATATGCTGATTCACAGATGATACCAAGCTCTGTGGGAGAGTGGACACAGCTAAAGAGACACAGAACCTACAGGAAGATCTGGAAGAGCTAGGGAGGTGGTCCATGATCTGGTAGCTTGGCTTCAATGCCAAGAAATGCAAAGTTATGCATAATGGAGCCAATAATCCTAGGACAGAGTACTACTTGGGTGGAGTCTGAGTATCTGCAGCAGAGGAGAAGGACCTGGGAGTGATGGTCACTAGTGACCTGAAGCACTCCACACAGTGCAAGAAAGCAGCAGTAAAGTCAAACAAGATGTTGGGATGCATATCTAGAGGGATCAGTAGTAGGAGAGAGGAGGATATACTGCCCTTGTATGGGTCACTGGTAAGGCTGCATCTAGAGTATGGAGTTCAGTACTAGTATCCACACCTCAAAAAGGACATTAACCTGCTGGAGAAGGTCCAGAGGAGGGATACAAAGATGACATTTGGTCAGCAGAGTAAGATATATGAGGAGATGTTAAGGGCACTGAACATGCAGTTCTTTGAAGACAGAAGAGAGTTAGGGGACATGATTGGGACCTTCAAGTACTTGAAAGGGATAAATAAGGTTGATAAGGAGAGTCTCTTTAAGCTCAATGGCAACCATAACATGAGGGGGCACAGTCTTAAGCTGGAGAGGTTTAGAAAGGAGGTCAGGAAGCACTTCTTCACAGAGAGGGTGGTGGATACTTGGAATGCACTGACAGAAAAGGTAATCTCACTGAAGGCAGTGGGCAGCTTTAAGAGAGGCTAGGACAGGTAGAGTGGGAGGGTAAGGGTCATGGGTAGGGAGGATGGGAACAGTGAGGAGAGGGGGCAGAAATAGTAGCTCAAGCTGTGGACCCTGCAACACAAGCAGAATTGATTGATCAAATGGCTTTCTTCTGCTGGCTTCTCTGTATGTAATGCTTAGTATCAGTTTATTTTTACTGTTGCATCAGTCTTTTCCTTTTTGGTATACCAAATGAAACATGCATTTGTTCTCATATAGTGTTTTCTATATAGAATGTTATAGTAAGTATAGATTTGATGCGGACACCAAGTTTTTCCAAGCAGGGAACAGTTTAACCTCCCTACAAACTGGGGTTTACTAAAATGTCTTCCTGGGCTCTCAAAATGCCCACTGTCAGGATGGTGTCCTGTCTGCAGTAGTTCTATTTGTCTGCATGAGAGTGCTTTAGTAAACCTCTGTGCCTGTCTCTTTAAGAGAACATCTAGCCTCTGTTAAAAAATTAGTCTGGGCTAGGTTAGAGTGATTAAAGGCTCATGACCAGCCAGAAAGTCTGTTATTTTGCTCCATTCTGCAGTCGCTACTTGTGCAGAGGGAGTTCTGTTAGGGAAAGTGATTCTTACCTCAGGAGTCCTTTAGCATCAGTAACATTAGAAGTTACCTGACTAGGTGCAACTGCACTAGAGGTGTGCCTTTAAGAGGAATTTAATTCAGTTTAGGGCCATATTAGCCAATCAGAAAGCAGGAAGGGTAGTGAGCTGAGTGAGAGCTGCTGAAGGCTTCAGGATTTTTTGTCTGCTGTACTGAGCAACATTGTCCTTGAGGTGTCTCTCAACTTTACTTGTTGACAGCCTCCTAGTGCTTATATGGGTAAAGTTTTCCACCTAATTCTTTTTTAATAGTGTGCTGAGTGAAAGTTTTACAAATTTGTTAGTGCCATGCTAATTCTTTTATTTTTAGCACAACTGTGCTATTTTGACTTTATTTTTACCATGACTGTTGATTTTAAATGCAAAATTTATTGTGGGTGCTTAATATCGACGGTTCCTCTCTTTTTTGATCAATTTCTTGTGGGAACCGTCAAATTAGGGACAGTTGCCTTGTTTTGTACCTCAGACCTCATAGGTTTTACTGCAAGGCATCCCAGTGGAATTCAAATCTTAACAGTGCCTGGGGGGGTTCTCTCAGGATTGACAGATTAAGAAGAAATCCTTCTATATATATTTATATACTTAAAGGAACTGGACCTAAGGTATGATCTGTCGCAGGACTGTCTGTAAGGGACCAGCAGCCACCTGTGGCAGTTGACCAGTGTTACTGGGTTTTCTGTTAAGATTGGCACTGGTATAGACCCCAGTTCTACAACCTAAAAAAAATACTGGGTTGCATAGGGAGAGGCATCAACAGTAGAAAACAGGAAGTTGTTATTCCTCTGTACAGACAGTTAGTGAGACCCCATCTAGAGTACTGCATGCAGTTCTGGAGACCCCATCTCTGCAAAGACATAGACAGAGTGGAGGCTGTTCAGAGGAGGGCAACCAAAATGGTGCAGGGTCTGCACCAGAAGATGTATGAGGAGAGACTAAATGAGCTTAAATAGGTATACCTTTGAGGAAAGGAGGGAGAGGGGGGACATGATAGAAACTTTCAAGTATATCAAGGGAATTAACAAAGTACAAGAGGGTAGCATCTTTCTGAAGAAGAGATGTGCTAGAACAAGGGAGCACAACATGAAGATAGATGGGGATGGCTCAGAGGTAATGTTAGAAAGTATTTTTTCACTAAGAGGGTTGTGGATGCATTGAACAGCCTTCCTGAGGAGGTTATGGAATCAAGAACAGTGGAAGAATTCAAGAATGCAGGGGACAGGCATAAAGCAATTCTAGTGAGGGGTAGGAGGAAGTAAGCTGTTGATTAACTAGAATCTGCAGCTTATCTATCAGGTAGGGAAATGTGCAGACTAGGTGGGACAAGCGGTCCTTATCAGTCATCAAATTCTATGTTTCTATGTTTCCTTTCAAGGTGAGGATAAGGATAAAAAAAGAAAAGATTTTTGGGAGATGAAAGGTTCCACCTCCTAAATGTCTGACTGTGCCTAAATATAATGAAAAAAAAAATATATATATATATATATATATATATATATATATAAATAAAATACAGAAACTGCTTCAAACCCCACTTCTGTAGCAGAGCTTTACAAACAGTCTGAAAATGTTACTACATAAATAAATACATAAATATATTAATTGTTAACAATACTGAGTGCCTGTCTGTACATTGCAGCCATGTGAGTATAGTGCATCAGGCAGCTTGCGAGAAATCTGGGGTATCCTTGTCCTCCTTACCTCTGGATAAGGACTCCAGAAAATAGATTTCTTAGTTATCCACAGATGCTTGTCAACATTTTTACCTACTTGGCTTTTCAGTCAAATATCAAGTGAAAAAAAAACAAGCACTGCGGAACTCTGTTCTGGTTCTTGGTGTAGGAGCTGGTGGATACAGCAAACCTGCTCCGGAAGCTATGTAGTACCAATTCCACAGGACATTAACAATGATGCTATCTCCAGAGCCATGGCCCATGCCATGTCTCTGAGGCACTTTGTCTGTCCTAGAACTATCGGTCTTCCCTCAGACTCCCATTTTACAGCCATGGACTTTCTTTGTGATCAAATCATACTGCTTGATTCCAGAACATCTCACTGCAACAAGGCCCCCTGCCCCATGGAAAGTCCTCCTGAGGGCATTAGGACAGAGTTTTTTTTACCAGCTACCCCCTTCTCTCAGTACAGGGGTGTTTTCAGAGGGAGGGGCAGAAGGGGAAAAAGGTGGCCACCACTAACCAGGCATCATCTTTGCAGTCTAAGCCCTAATGTTAGTGTGGGCAGACCTCATGGATACCCAGGTATCTAAGCCTCTATCCCCAACACAGGTGTCGCTCTTGGAGTTGAAAGTAAGAACCTTCAATTAGCTTTGTGAATTGTGGAGATAGCCCTGACCCATGAAAAGAAAAACGGGCCTCTACTCCAGGTTTCTCTGACACAAAAAACCAACTGGGGAGTGGTGATGTATCTTGCTGCTAAAATCCCAATTTCAAGATGGCCACTCTGTTACTAATCATACAGTCCTTACAGTAGGGAGACTGGCTAGCCTCCCTGGTCTTAAAGGGCCCTTTTTTCTATTACCCATAATGAGGTCTCACAGAGGGCTTGCTGTGGCCCTTCAGACTTCCTCAGCCCCAAAGAGTCTTTACAAAGTGCTCGGTAGTGGTAGCAGCACACCTTAGGAGTCTGGGTGTCTCTAGTAACACCTAACTTGCCAGTTGGCTCATACTGCCAAATTCTTCTTGTAAGTTTCAAGTAGTCTGTTTTTTTGCCTTACAAGGCAGGGTTCCCTGGTAAATCTAAAAAAAACTCTCACCTTGGACCCTCCCTGCATCCAGGAAGGATATGTCTCCCTTCTGCAGGTGGGAATTCCAGCTATCACTCATTGACAATTTTCTTCATCCAGGGACAGTGAGACCAGCCAGCTAGTGCTTGACTGTCATTAGTCCTCACTGGGTCAGTATAGGATGTGATCCTGAGAAAATTACATAACTTTGACAATTCTTCAGGCTGCTGGGACACATGGCTTCAATGCCTTTAGTAATCTCAGGGTTCAGAAGCAAGATGCGACACCCACAAGAACCTTTTTAGCTTGCTGGTCTCTAAAAGCAATAATACTTCAAAGCTGAAGCCTCTGCCAGAGCAGTTCCACAGATTTTCCCCCTTCTGTGGTGGGGGAGCACATATGGACAAGTGCCTCAGCAAGTGGCATTTAGACTCTCCTAGAGTCATAGTTACACATAATTCTTCTGGAACTCAGTGCAATCTTTCTAACTCAAAGCATTTCCTCCTGTCATAAGAAGATAGACTGTACAAAGTTGAACGGACACCACTGCAATGTTTTTCACAAACAAACAGGGTGGACCAGATCAGGAGTACTCTGTTCACAGGCTCTATATATCCGGTCTCTCCCCCTCCCCCTGGGAGTCATCTTTTTAGCTATTCACCTCCCAGGTGAACCCAATACTCTGGCAGATGCTCTACTCATATCAGTCAAGGCCAGAGTGAATGGACCCTGAACAAGCAAGTACTAGCCACAGTGTCCAGGTGGTTGAGCACTCCAGACATTAACCTGTTTGCCTGTCCCCTCAGCTTCCAGTTTTCCTCAGTTCTGTTGCAGACCCCAGTCCCAGGGTAATTTCCACTGGATGCCTTGATCCAGGTGTGGTCAGGGAGGTCCCTATATGATTCCCTCCTTTTTCCTGATTCTCAAGGTAATTCTGAAACCCAGACAACAGCCAGCATCAATGATCCTGGATATACTAGATTGGCCCAAGCAAGCCTGGTACCCTCTCCTTCTCTCAGTGTCCTGCAGTAGGTCCATTCACCTGCCTCCACATCACTCCCTGCTGACCCTTCCTCTGACAGCAGTGCAGTATCCAGATATTCACTCTTTTTTCCTCAAGATCTGGTTCTTGAGGAGTTAAGAGTTTCCATCCTCACATTACTGTGAACAGGTCCTTAAGATACTGAGGATGTGGAAAAAGCCCAACCTAAAGACTTATGCAGCCAAATGGAAAAGGGTTTCCCTCTGGTGCAAGAGGAAAAAGGCTGAACTCTTGTCAGCCTCAGACCCTCAGCTGCTAGATTACTTGGTTCACTTACAGGTGTCAGTCCTAACATAGAAACATAGAAAGATAAAAGTTGACGGCAGATAAGAACCACAAGGACCATCAAGTCTGCCTATTTGTTTTTCTACCGTATGAATGTAACATCCACCTTTGCTCTGTCAATGACCTATTTATTCATACTCATCTGTATTGCTCCCTTATGCATATCCCATGCCTGTTTGAAGCCCTGCACTGTATTCATTTAAAAAATGGGCTTTTTATTTGGAGGCATCTGATTGGCTGTCACCCATTAAACAGGGGTACTTTAACTTTCAATAGACAACCAGGAAAGAAAATGTACCAGCCCAAGTGTCCCTTCATCCACTGAACTATGTATCCCTGTGCCCATCCACCTTGCTTATTGGCCAAGAAACCCAAATGATTTGAACTTGCCTCCATTTGTTTTTCTCCCTTAGTGAGATACACTGTACCCCTAACCTACAAAACTCCCGAAACTGTTGGGAGTGTCACAGGAAGTCACAAACCAACACACCAGCCTCTGCTATGCTCAGTTCAGAATACATCACAAAAGAAAAACAGCCAGAAGTTATGAAAACAAAACTCAAGCTGTCACTTTGATCGGTTTCACATGACCGCAGTGTTCAGTGCACCATATATAGCCAAACCATCAGATTTGAAACTAAATAGTTTCATACAGTAAAAGAAAAACTTTTCAAACTCAGCACATTATTGTAATGGGAAACAGGCAGTCACAGCTCCCACTCCTGCACAAGCCGCCCGATGCAGTAGTTGCTGCAAGCCAGGTAAACTTCTGCCTCTCCGGTACACGTCCAACCCATCACTCCCTCAGTAGCTCCGCAACCCATAGCTGCGCTGGGCACATAGCAGCATTCCTTGCTCTCACTCAACTGTGTCACACCCGGTCGGCCCAAACAGAAGCTTTTTATTTGTTTTTATTATTGCCTGATCCTCTGACAAGCCGTACCTGCATTATCATCTAGGTGTTGCCGTCTCCTCCACTCGGAAGCTGCTCTGCTTGTTCTGACAAGGGCTCACACACCACACGGTTGGGGCTCGTATGAGATGAGGCTGCACAACACAGAAGTCCTCAGACTTTTTCTTACATATTTTCACTGGTAAATTGTCACCTCTGGAAATTCCGTCCATACTGCAGACGATGGCCACCTACGTAACCATGGTAACATCTTGGGAAGAAAAAAACTCAACTACAGAGGCTCACCCAGCACAAAAGACCCCTGCAAAAAAAAACAACAGCATCCTAATCCAAGTGGAGGAACTCTTTTATTTCAAAATAAATAAAAAACACTCAACATCTTTTTACATTTTAACATGAAAATTATTTTTATCCAACCACATATAATACAGTTCGCCCATTTTCTAAGCACAATAATATCCTCTCATTATGCCACTGGGCGGTCCGGTATTCCCCAGTACTGCCCACCCTGTTGTGTATGATTGCTTACATCCACCACTTCCTGAGGAAGGCCATTCCATGCATCCACCACCCTTTCTGTGAAAAAGAACTTCCTCACATTACCCCTTAATCGGCCTCCCTCTAATCTCATGGTGTGTCCTCCTGTCCTGCAATTTTTTTTATAATGAAACATGTTAGACTCTTTCACCTTGTTAATGCCCTTAAGGTGTTTGAATGTTTTGATCATATCACCTTTCTCCCTCCTTTGTTCTAGGGTATTCACATAGAGCTCCATTAATCTGTCCTCATACATTTTCTGATGTAGTCCCTGCACCATTTTGGTTGCCCTTCTCTGGACTGCCTCAATTTGGTTAATGTTCTAGTGAAGGTGTGGCCTCCAGTACTGCATGCAGTACTCCAGATGAGGCCTAACTAGTGTCTTGTAAAGAGGGATTATTACCTCCCTCTTATGACTCTCTTGAAACCATCTTACTTCAAGCTTCATCTGGCTGCAATTTCGATCAATCTTTCGGTGAGAAAGACAAAATTTGTTTTTTTCCCCTCGATAAATTTAAATAGTTTTTCAAGGCCTCTTGCACCTCCATCCTCCAATCAGGGAACGTTCCCCCTTGAAATCTTAACCTTTGCATAGACAGGCTCATGAAACCACCCTTTGAGCCTATGCCCAGGGCTCACATCTAGTCTGTATCCTGGAAGACAGTGTTTTAGGTAGCCATTACTTCTGCCAGGAGGATTTCAAAGCTACAGGCCCTGTGTTCTGAGCCAAATTAAATCATCCTCAACACGATAAGTTGAGCTCAAGACAAATAAGACATTTCTGCTTAAGGTGGTGTCAGAGTTCCATTTGAACCAGTCTATTACTCTGCCTGTCTTCTTTACTGAGCAATTCACTCCTGGTGAGCAAAAGCTCCACAGCTTGGATGTCAAAAGAGCTATCTACTTCTACCTAATGCATGCTAGACAGTCCAGAGGTTCTCTCACTCAGTTGTTTCTCACCTAAGGGGATGTAGGCAGGGGAAGACCAGCTACCAACATAACCTTTTCTCATTGGTTGGTCTTTTGTATTGGTTTCTGCTACAAAAAAGCTGGTCATCAACCTCCAGTGAGGCTCAGAGCCCACTCCACAAGGGCACTATAGCCTCCTTGCAGAAACAAGGGACAATCCCCTTCTGGAAGTCTGCAAGGCAGCTACCTGGAAATTTGTGCACACATTTGTAAAAACTACAGTTGGGATGTGCAGACCAGATTGGAAGCCAAATTTGGCAGGGTGGTTCTCCAGATCCTCTATCCTAAGTAGGTTCTCTGCCCACCACCCACTTGGTACTGCTTGGTAGTCTGCTAATGTGACTAATGCTAAAGGACTCCTGGGGTAAGAAGAAACAAACATTTGTCAATGCCGAATGTTGTCTCACTGGCATTGGCATTTTTAGTGCAGGAGTTAGAGATGCATAATAGGAATGGCAGTGAAGTACTGAACTGACACCAACACCACCCCCACCCTACAGAGACTGACAGGCATTGGGGTGTGCCTTTGGGTCATCAGCTATAACGCTCATGCCATTTTACCTCACCCTACCCTGTAGACATTGATAAATGTCTTGGTGTGATTTAGGGTCTTTGCGTCTTATACTTACCCCATTCCATAAGAAAATATACTGGGATGGGCACAGTATAGGAGAATGGGGTGAACTTTAGGACCAAACACTCCAGAACACTCCAAGGCACACCTCAATGTCTATCAGTGGCCGCAGAGTGGGGGTGGGGGTGGAATGGCATGAGCATTACAGCCAATGATCCCAAGTCACACCCCTGATGTCTGTCAGTCTCTAGAGGGCGGGGTGTTACAGTTGGAAACCCTAATGCCATAGGCATTTGTTCATATTTTCACTCCAAATTTTCAACATGGGCTTTATGTCACCCCACCTTATGAAGAGCGGCACTATCAGTTTGTTATCCAAAAGGTGGTTTTGCACAGCGACTATGCCACTTGGTTCCACAGGCATGAAAACACATTTTGGGCAGGATGTGAAAATTGACAACTGTACTGTTTAAGAGGAGGTGTAAAAAATGGCAACACTGAAAATCTGGAGTGAAAATATGAAAAATTGGTGAAGTCATGAGCATGCATAGAAACTGCGCTACACACATCCGTAACCCAATTATTTTGGGAATTTTTTAACCACATTTTCAACAAAGGCATTTTGAGACCTCCCCTCATGAACAGTGGCACTGTGATTTTGTTAATCTGTCCCAAAAGTTGATTTCCCACAGTGACCATGCCATTGTGCGCCACAGGTGCGAAAACACATTTCGGGCAGGATGTGAAAAATGACAGCTGTACTGTTCATAAGGAGGTGTGAAAAAATGTCAGTGTTGAAAATCTGGCATGAAAATATTGCAAATTTGCAAAATTACAAGGTTGAATGGAAACTGTGCAACACATGTTTGCAACATAGTCATTTTATGGACTTTCATCACCAAATGTTCAAAATAGGCATTTTAGGACCTTTTTAATCTGTCCCTAAAACTGGTTTCCCACAGTAACTGTGCTATTCTGTGCCAGAAGTGCGAAAACACATTTTGGCCAGGATATGTAAAATGACAGCTGTACTGTTCATAAGGAGGTGTGGAAAATGCCAATGTTTAAAATCTGGAGTGAAAATATTACAAATTCACAAAGTTAAGAGCGTGCGTGGAAACTGTGCAACACACACTCATAAAACAGTCACCTTTTGATTTTTTCACCAAATATGCAACATCAGCTTTTGCTGAGGTCCACCTCATGAACAGTGGCACTGTCATTTTGTTAATCAGTCCCGAGGTGATTCCTCGCGGTGACCACGAAATCACCTTTCAGGTCTGGGCTCGCACATACATGAGAGGGATCCCAATAACCCCATGTTGAAGATTTGGTGCCAAAATTCCCAAAAATGCCGAGATATGCACCAAAGTTGAAAAAACCTATTTATGCCATTATACAGCTTACCGGCAATTTTTCATTTCGCAGTCAGCTTTGAAGATTGCAGACATGTTCCCGGTCCACCGAAGATCATCGTGCCAGGCTCTGGAGGTAAGCCTGGGGTGAGGGGGGTATGGGGAGGCAGGGTACGCAGAGTGTGGATATGGCTTGGGGGAGGGGGCAGATGAGACCACGAGGGACCGTTTTCTTGTTTTATAGGAAAAAAAAGACAACAAGGGTAATTTTTCTGTTTTTGCACACGTTATTTGGTACATTGGGGTGGGCTGCCAGTGTACCACCTGCATTACAGGGAGGGGGACGGGAGCCAACAGGGATTGGGCCTCCCATCGGCACAGAAACGGGTGGGGGCATGCATGATGCCGAGAGGGATTAGGTACCTCCTTAGCACACAGCACAAATTGGGGGTTGGGGACATTATGCTGATAGGGAGTGGGCTCCCCCATTGGCAAATTGAACTAGGTGGGGGGACTGAAGCCAATGGGGATTGGGCCCCCAGCAGCAAAGAAAGACTGTTGGGGGGTACAGTACATGATGCTGAGGGGGATTGGGCACCCCTTCGGCACACAATTGGAATGGGGGCATTATGCTGATGGGGAGTGGGCTCCCCATGAGCAAATGAAGTGGGTCAGGGGCATGCTGATTGTGGGATTGGCACCCCAAAGTCAGCATTGTGCGTGGTGGCACTCCAGTACTGCCATGTTTATTGGACAACTGCACCAGTAAAGGCACTTCGGAAGACGTATTATTGTGCCACTGCATGGCGAGTTTGGCTCTCATTGTAGTGGCACTTTTGTTAGATCTGGTGACCACTTTACATATTGCTGGTGTCAGTGCCTGCATGCTGGCTTATTGGGGAATGAGGGATGCACCTACTGATGCATGCCCTGCATTCGCCCACAGTGACCGCACCTCCAAATCTGCTACTACTGCAATATGTTGGTTGGCACCCAAGCACAAGCCAACATAAAACTTACTCATTGCAGTAATCTTCTTTCTTCCAAGGGGTCCTTTAGCATCACTAAGCTCCCACCCTTCCTCCATCATTCACCTGTCGGGGAAGGGCTCTTTGTCACATCTTTCTACCTAATTTGGAGATTCTTATTAAAGAGTTTTTTTAACTTGCATTGTAGTTGTTGTTTCTATTTCCATTTTGTGGACATTTGCATGATTTTTGAATCCTGTTGATTCTTTTTGGGACATGTGCCTTCGTTTTCCTTTGAAACAATTCTGAAGCCTTCAGCAGCTCTCTCTCAGCTCACTTCCCTTCCTGTTTCTGACTGGCTATGACCCTAAGCTCATTTAAATTTCTCTTAAAGGCACACCTCCAGGGCTGTTGCACCCTCCAGCTACCCGCTAATGTCACTGATGCTGAAGGGTCACTTGGAAGAAAGAAGATTACTGCAGTGAGTAATTTTTTTCTTATTTGCTGTTTATCAGTCGTAATAATAATGATAGAGGAGTTTGTCTAACATGCTTTAAATTGCAGCTTGAGCTTTTTAATAGGAGCCACCATTTTGGTTCTGGACTTCCAGTGTTGGACCAATCAAACCTCAGGGGACCTAAAATGGAGATTGTCTCCAGAGGTCTTTTGGGAAGGAAATTCTGTAGTATTTGTAGTTTTAAGGATCTGGTGCCTAAGTGGCCCTGGATGGGGGAGCCCTTACTGTGACAGACAGTTCCCTCAGCCAACTGAACCCTTTGGATCTCAGAGAAATTACCCAGAACTGCCTGAAGCACAATCAGTCGAAAGTTGGAGGTTAAAGAGTGAACAGCTTGAGCTGTCGAGCAGCTGCTCTAGGAGGAGCATTGGAGGATTGGTGGGAAGGCTCTGCTGGCCTGCCTGTCATGTTCTCTGGCCTAAATTATCACCTTGTGTGAGAGACAAACTTTCCAATTGCTGGTTGCAACCTGCATCAGGAGAGGGAAAGGTGTGTTACTGTTTTTGCAAGAGGGACCGAAGACTTGCTCCAGAAGCGATTGGCCTGCCTGAGTGAGAGAAAATAGCTTCGGATTGAAATGTTTGTGCAGAGACTCTATAATTTGCAACTGGACTTTATCCAAACTCATACTCAGTGAAGTTCTTGATTTAAATGTGCTGAATGTGTTTTGTGGGTCGCGATTTGGTTACCCACAAAGAAATCTGTTATGCCAGCTAGAGGCATCTCCAGCAACTGATCACAGACTTTTTCTGAATTGTTCTTCCTGCCTGAGCCCTGCCATCATAGCCTAGGCTTATATCCTTAATTCAGAGAACATCTCAGCAAAAGACCTGCTTGGGGATTCAGCCACTGGTCAACATCATTGAACAGGTAGTGACCACCATGAGGTGAGTTGTCTAGGCCGTGCTTCTCCTGGCAATCCAGATCAACACCACAAGGTCTTCATATTGCCAGTCCAGCATCCTGGTTCAGGTATGTCACAGCGTGTGGGAATAAACTTAAAATGAGGCAAATTTACGGGTTTAAAAAACACTGTGGTGTGACATTTCATACTAAGAATCATACTAAGGATGAAACTGGAGCAAAAAGGCGAGATGCCCATGGAAGCTCTGCAAAGCTACATATAGTGGGGCACACTTTTATGAGTAAGTAAATATCTATCCAGTCTATTTTTAAATGTGTTTTTGTTTTCACTAATAATAACTGATACCAGCAGTTTATTCCAAGGGATTGCTATTCTCTGTGAGAAACAATATGCCCTTTTCTTTGATCTATTTCTAATCAACTGTTCGAAAAATAATAAATAAAAAAATAAATTGCAAAGAAAATCACTATTTAACATCAGTAGTTTCTCCCATAATACAGTCCTGGATCTTAAAGCTCCTAAGACCCTTCTCAGCTGCATTAAACAGCTTGTCTGCACAAACAGTATAACCTCTCCTCCTCTCTCAGGGCTCGGTCCCACTTGACTGAACTGAAGTGAACTTAGTGAAGATGTTTTCATATCTTTTTGGTGGGATCACCTGACTGAGCCCTTTTCTATTTCCAAATCTGAACATGCTGTTTCATGTCTGAACATGTTGTTTCAAAACCAAGGGGGGTTGTGTCAGTTAAAGGTACAGTGTATATCTCCACAGATATTGACTCCATATATCTCTGATACACACTGACTAAGAACTTTTATAAAGTATACCACATTCTCATACATAGAACGTAGTACAGTAACAGGTCTATAGTGTAAATTAATTAATATACCTTAATGATTTCTTATAACTGTACTAATCATGACATTTTTATTCTTTTATATGCCTTCTGAATACTTTTTTTTTTAAAAAGACTTTATTGACTGTATTCATTCCTATTTAAAATAGCCTGCATGCTTTCTGTAAATAAAATGCACTTGTGCACTTTACACAACACATCTCTGGGTGTTTGGCATTATTCCAGGGACTGGATGGATGGAAATGGAAAAAAGAATGAAAAGAGAGAGCTAGTAGGAAGTTTAATAGGGACAGTAAAGAGCTGTGCTAGGTGGCCAACTTAGGGTAGGGGGGAAAGAAGAAAAGCAAAGAGAAAAGCATTAACTGTTGCTTAACAGATGTTTTGGTAGCTACGAAATAAGGAGATACAAAAGTGGTCCATCAGTCACAGCTGAGGGTATAGCCTAACTCCGCCACAGGGTAGCGTGAGCAACTCCAGGGTTGCTCCCTGCAACAACAGCTGCAATCATTGTGTACCAACTGATTATTTTGTTCTGTGTGTATTGCAAAGGACTGAGCCACCCAACTTGGGATTACAAGTATTTTGGTTGCGTGCATGACAACTGTTTTCTTTTGTAAGGGCATCAACGACAGCTGCAACACTGGCCATCCCCAGGCAATGCTTCAGGCTAGCCTGCTTAACACACTCAGTACCCAGGGTTGTGGGACTGTTCAGATGGAACTTACAGTGCATGCTGAATCAACCTGAATTAAACCAGAAGTGGCAATCATTGGCTAGAGTCATGCCTTACCTTGTTCACTTCCCCTAAATAAATCAGATTGTTGGTTTTCACATTTAACCTCGCTACTGTGTACCTTATTGGTTGGGTTACAGTATCACTATTGCATTGTTACATCACTGATCTTATTTTCCAGGGGTTTTTCAGGGCAGTTGCAGAAGATTGAGCCCTGGTGGTAAGTGCAAGGGGTGTGAGCATACTATAATTGTTATTCAGTGAATGTGGCTGTTCTATTGCTTTACTGTTCAGGCCACTAGAAGGGTTGGTGGGTGGTTATAGTATCCTGGAGAGCTATACCAAAGCAGCTATACTTCCACAATTCCATTCCTCTGGGTGGAGGCACCCATTCACAGAACTCAGACCCATCAACCTGTGCATAGTCATGCAGGTAGGGGTAATAGCCCATAAGATCTCCTAGAGGTTACATATGCATCATGTAGAACAATATATATGCACTGTACTGTACAATGTGCAGTTAAAAGAAACAAAAAAAATGTACTTTGGAGTTTTTTATATACACACAGGGTAAACTGAGTGAGGAGAGTAGAGTAAGTGGAAGAGATATTATAGGGGAGAGGGTGCCAAACAGAAGAAGGGGTATAGGTCAACATTGAAAACAGTTGCAGGTCTCAATGAAGAATCATGCCAGCAAGGATTTAAAGGTTGCCAACTTGATAGGGAGTGCTATTTTTAGTGTCTTTTAGATGTTGTTCCAGGGAACAGGCAGGGCATGGCTTGTGAGAGCCATCTGATGCAATAGTTGGCTCAAGCCAGGTCAATGTCTGCATCTTTGGTACACGTCCAACCCGTCACTCCCTCAGTAGCTCCGCAACCCATAGCTACGCTGGGCATATAGCAGCAATTCTTGTTCTCGTGCAACCATGTCGCACCCGGTCAGCCCAAAAATAAGCCTTTTTTATTTGTTTTTATTATTGCCTGATCCTGTGACAAGCCGTGCACCTGTATTATCGTCTTGGTGTTGCCGTCTCCTCCACTCGGAAGTTGCTCTGCTTGCTCTGACAAGGGCTCACACACCACACAGTCGGGGCTCCTATGAGATGAAGCTGCACAACACAGAAGTCCTCAAACTTTTTCTTAAATAGTTTCACTGGTAAATTGTCACCTCTGGAAATTCCATCTGCACTACAGATGACGACCACCTACATAACCATGGTAACATCTTGGGAAAAAAAAAAGAAAACTCACAACTACAGAGGCTCACCTAGCACAAAAGACCCCCTGCAAAAAAAAAAAACAGCATCCTAATCCAAGTGGAGAAACTATTTTATTTCAAAATAAATAAAACACTCAACAATTTTTACATTTTAAAATGAAAATCATTTTTATCCAACCACATTTAATACAGTTTGCTCATTTTCTAAGCACAATAATGTCCTCCAGGGTGGGCGGTATTGGGAATACTGGACCTTCCAGGAGCTATAAGGCCCTCTGTCGCTTCATTGCACCCCTGGGTGGTCCGGTATTCTCCAGTACTGGTCACCCTGATGGGTATTACTGCTTACTTGATATGAGACAATGTAGTAGGATGGAGGAAGAAGCAGGGGAGGGGTAGATCAAAGATATGGATGGGGAGATAGTAAACGAAGGGGGGAGAAGAAGTTCAAGTTCAAGTTCAAGTTTATTGCAGGAAAACTCCATTGAGCAAGCTCATTCACAAGGAGGTGCTGTGACATAAACACTTAAAGTACAAACACAGATAGGTAATAACAGTATATACATGAAATGCATGTTACATGATACAGGCTGGATATACATACAAGGGTACCACATAGGGTGATCAGAGGTAAAATATCGATATGAGACAGGAAGCTTAACTTCAGGTTGCATACTGATAAATGAAACATGATGACTGGTGTGTGCAATACATATATTTTGGCAGCTAGAACAAACAGTCTACAACTGATATGGGGGGGAGGAGTGATTTGATAGAGTAGCAGTGGAGCGTAAGCATAGATAAAGCCAGGAGTAGAAGGGGAAGGGAAAGCACTTAATATGACAAATCAATTATACCTTACCAGTGTATAAATATGGCACACATGGGGAAGGAAGAGACTTAATGACAGTTACAGGTGTCTTTTATTTTTGGCTGAACTTAGCGATTTGTAGAAGTTTATTGAAACTGTAGCTAGTTAGTTTCAATGCGGTTTGTAATTGGTTCCAAGTGGAGGGAAGGGCATATGCAATAGCACGTTTACCAAAGGAAGTCCAGCCCTTGGTATGTCAAGCATAATAAAGTCAGATTTTCTTAATGAGTATGCACTATGTGAGATACTAATAAGGGAAGAGAGATAGAAGTGGGGTGAAGGGGGTGCAAGGGGATGGGGGTGTTAAGGGTGGCAGCGGGAGAAGCAGGAGTGGTTAACAAGGGGAAAAGAGGATGGGGTAGTGGGTAAATTGTTGACTCCTTGAGGAAACAGTCACAGCTAACTGAAGCAATTAGAGACTTCCTGAGTAGTTGTTTGAAGGACCCTAGCGTTGTGGCACAGGAGATGATGATGGGCTGGAAATTTAACCAGAGCAGGGCCCGATGAGCAAATGATCTTTGTCCTTGGGAGGTTCGGCAGAGGGGAATTTTGAAAACCTGGATGGCTGAACATCTAGTTTGTCAAAGATTGGAGAACAGGGTGAGGAGCTCCTGAACATAAGGGGGCATTATTTCAAAACTCACTTTTTTGCAAGGAGACATGTTTGGTACATAAGCTTGCCCTTGAGGGGGTGCCAGCCGGCCTGTGTTTACATATAGCAGCTATGGGTGAGATTGGCAGAGCCAGTTAGGAGCTGGCAGGCTTTGTTAAGTGCAACAGTGATACAGTGAAGTGCCATTTCAGAGGCTGACCCATAGATGACAAGCCCGCAATCTATAAGTGATACCACTTAGCATTGGACTGTTAATTTGAGGGCACAAGAGGACAGGCAAGATTTGTATGTATATAGGAGCCCTAAACATGAATTGACTGCCTTAGCAACGTTGTCTATATGGATGGCATAAGACAGGGCACTGTTGACCATGACCCCCAGATATTTAAAGTGCTGGACCAGTTTCAGGGAAGTTCCCACTTCACTGGAGATTGATAGAGGGTAGCAGCTGTGTTTGTTTTGAGGGTTGGAAAATAACATTATTTTCATTTTTTTGCAGTTCATTATATGTTTTTGGTTGTTGAACCATCTTTTAACCTCTGCAAAGTCTACCTGGAGTCACCTTTCCAACATTTTAGGGTCAGAAACACTGGTGAAGATGACAGCATCATCAGCATACAACAAAATACAGTCCTGACAGACAAGTTGGGAGTTTGTTTAGGAAGATACTAAACAAGAGGGACCCCTAAATGGAGCCTTGTGGGACTCCAGAGTGGACAGGTTTGCAGTCTGAGAGAATGTTCCCAATCTTAATCTGTTGTGAGCGGTCACACAGGTAGCTATCGAACCATGCCACAGTGTCAACAAAGAGACCGGAGGCAGAGAGCAGTTCAACCAGGAGGGCATGGTTCACTGTGTCAAATGCCTTGGTTAAGTCAATATAGGCCGCACCGACAAGGTGACCTTGATCCTAGGAGAAATGGATAAATCCTGTATATTCTAGTAAGGATGTTGTTGTTCTATGCCTGTTCCTAAACCCATGCTGCTCGGTGCACTGAAGTTGATACTTTTCAAGGGGTTTAACTATGCTGTGGCAACAAGAAATTTGTTGACCATTGGCACAGTGACAGCACAATACTGCCAACTGATGTTGTGTTGTCACAGGAGTATCAAGTGTTTTCTGTGGGGGGGCTTCACCCCCACACCCCCATGTGGTGGGCTCTGCCCCCACACCCTCTGCACTAAAGATATCTAACTTCAGTCAGACTTAGTTCGGGGAGATGGGCAATCACCCCAGCAGCAGCAGTGTCCAAATACCTGGAGACCATCACACAAACTGCTGAAAATGTCACTGTGATGGTCTTCGTGGTACAGTGCAACCCGCTTATTTTGGACATATTCATGTACCAGCAGTCCACCGTTATACACGCATGTCCAATTTATCCTAAGAACTGCTTAATCCTGCTGAACACACCCAAAAACACAGCTGTGTCGGAGTTGGAGGGGAATGCTTTGTGTTTTGCTTTTTTTCTGTTTACTTTGAGAGGGGTGTGTTTTGATTCGTGTAGGGTTTTTTTTTTTGGTGAGTGTTTTGGTGTATTTATTTTGTGCTTCTGTGACATTCTGTGATCTAAATTGTAACTTTTATTCATAACTGTTCGAAACATCATTTTTATTTTCAAAACTGTGTTTTACTGTGCGTTAAATTAGTCAAGCATTGTAGTCTGCCTCTTGTTTTTCTTTCCATAGAGTACCCACATCTGTTCTGTTGCATGGAGTGCTGATCAGTCAGAGAGTAAATCTCCTCATTGCTCAATTGCTTTTCTTTGGGTAAGGAGAGCTGCTCTAACTTCAGCAGGGGTGACAGCTGGGGTGATGTCATCCATGGCCTCCTCCTCCTCATCTGATTCTTCCTGGTTTGGCTGTGTTAAAGATGATAGGACATCAGCTATGCCATCCTCCTCCTCTCACGGTTCTTGATTGTCAGGGTGATCTCCCAGGTGGCACAGCTGATCAAATTCCTGCTAATTTAGTCCTGGTGGAGGATCCACCCTGTCATCCTCTTGCTTAGGATTAGCATCCACATCCCCTGAGTCATCCAGGACATAAACGTGTGCTATTTTGAAGCAACTTACAATTGTTTGCTCAGAGATCTCATCTCATGCCATCTTCATCTTTCAAACTGCATCAAGTACATTAATCTGCTTAATGCAGACATTAGCTGTGAGTTCCACATTGCTGTCCAACAGATCAATGACCCTTTGCCTCATGTAATGGCAAGTGTTTGAACACTGCTGTCTAAAGTAGGTAGTGGTAGGGCATATCCCTGAAAACTATCCCTGAGATATATTGCGCAACAGCCTCCTCTTTTTATTAGGTGATCTTGCCTGAAGACTGAATAGCCTGGTATAGAGATGGATGAGTCAACTGTTTTTGCTCGGTACCGCCATGTGACTGCATTTCTCTGACATCTAAGTTTAAGGGCTATCCACTCAAGTTCTAAATATAAGGAGCAGTGATGAGCAGAGAATGGGGCACTCATGATGAATCTTAATGCACAGTGGTAGAGAGTGTCAAGCTTCCTGAAAGCGGTACTAGAGCCTTGTCCATATATGAAGCCCTCATAATCAAGGAGAGGAAGAAAGGTGGTTGGACCAGATGAATTTTTTCTTCATGTGTGAGTAGATGCCTGATGTGGAAGAACAGACCAAGCCTTCACTTTCATTTTTTCACAAGTTCTTTGATATGGACAATGAAGGACAACTTATGGTCGACCCAGAACCCCAGGTACCTAAATTTAGTTACGAACTACAAGTTTTCCCCCAAGTAGGGTGGTAATTTGAGGTCCAAGGCAGTGGCCAGATGTTTTCTCTGGAGGTGAAAGGACCATTGCCTTGGTCTTTTTGGCAGTAAGCAAAAGCTTTAAATGAAGGAGATGTTGTTGCAGATGATTGAATTCTAGTTGTAAGTCATTGCAATCAAGCTCTGGGGTGGGTCTTTCCATGTGAAGAACAGCTTTGTCTGCAAAAAGATGGATATTGGCAGACTTCATACTGGAATTGATGTAATTGATATAGATCACAAATATTAAATGGCCTAAATTAAACCCTTGAGGCACACCTCTCATGAGAGGTTCTATTGGAGAGCTGCTCCCATCTGCTTTGATGTGCTGTTGATGGTCAGTTGGATAGTTGGAGAACCAGTTCAGTTCTTGGGCATCTAAACCAATGTTTTGCAATGAAAGCAGGAGCAGGTAATAATCCACATGTCAAAGGCCTTGCTATGTTCAAGAAATAAGGCACAGACATGATTTTTGTCATCCAGTGCCTTTAACCAATCACTGGAGACTGTGGCAAGGGCTAAGACCATACTATGACATCAACTGAAACTGGATTGCACTGGGTTCAGAAGGTTGGAAGTTTCTAAATGCTGTCTAGGCTGGGAGTTGACAATTTCTTCAAGTAATGTAGATAGTATGGAAAGGAGGGATATGGGTTGTTAGTTGTTTAAATCACACAGATCTCCAGATTTGAAAAGAGGAATGACATGAGCTGTTTTCCAAACTGGCAGGAGAAAGTGCTATGAAAGGGAAATATTGAAAAGGTGTGTGATGGGGGGACAACACATCACAGCCTATTTCTACATAATAAATGTCAGTAAGGTCAATGCCTGCACTCTTCCTGGTGTTGAGTCACAGGAGAAGAGCCTCCACTTTTTTTTATTGTGACTGTGCCGAAAGGAAAAAGAGAGTCATAGGAAGGAGCGGCGAAAGGGATACCAGACAGGTCCTGGGCAGCAAGTTGCACATGTAGGGTATTAGCAGGGGAGGAGTCAAATGTTAGCCTGGCAGTAGCAAAATGGTTATTGAGGATGTCAGGGATTGTTTGCTTGTTGGTGGTGAAGGAGTCACCAGTGGAGATGTTTATAGGGGGGGGGGAGATAGCTGTGTGGTGTCCCGACACCTCCTTTAAGATCCTCCACATTTTACAGAACAATTAGAGGAGGAAGCTAATTCATCTCTAAAATATCTAACTTTTTCGGCCCAAGTAAGTCTGATGCATTGGTTCCTTAGAGTTTTATACATGGATCAGTCTGCCAGGAGTTTGGTTTTCCATACTTTTTTCCATAGTGCATCCCTATGGTTCAGCATGGTTTTCAAGTTAGCGGTAAACCAAGGGCAAGTTTTTTTCCTGTTTGCTTATTTTAACCAGCGGAGCATGTTGATTTAAGACTCCAAGAACTATGTTCTGAAAGTGCTTATGGGCCTCAACATCAGAGGTGGGCAAGTAAAATTCTTGTCAATAGGAGTTATGGAGGTTGAAAAGTAAGGCATTAGGGTTGAAGTTACAAGGACTTCTTTTGTACATTTATCTAGAAGCGGATGGTTGTTTAGGAGTGGCCCTCATGTAGGCAATGGGACAGTGATCACTCATATTGTTGAGGTATACTCCAGAATGGGTAATGTGGCAGGGTTTGTTTACTAAGATCAAATCTAGTAGAGTGCTATGAGCTGGATTTTTAGTGTTACAGTAGGATGGGTGGATTCTGTAATAATTTGTGCTGGTCCGAGGATGTCACAGTGGTCTTTTAAAGGGGTAGAACTTTGGGAGAACATGTCAAGATTAAAGCTTCCTAGGATAATGACCTCCAAGGATAGCTTATCCATGATGTATATCAGATGCTGTAACACCTTAAACCCTGCTGAAGGTATCCTGTTGCAGCCAATAATATTGAGGGATGTAGAAGGAGGAAGTAGTACGTTTAGTGTCAGAATTCAAACTCCTTTGGTACAAAAGTGGAATCAACTGAAAAACTGTTCTGAACATAACTTTTACTGAAACTAGCAAAAAGGCAATACCCAGGTAGGGTGTAACAATGTTACCTAAACATTAACAAGCAGCAGCAAAAAACTGCTCCACTACATAATGGGGGGTGTGGATAGCAAAAACAGTACAAATCTAGCGGCAAGAAATCTGCATTCCTTGGCTATTAACAACAAAAATGCTTTCTTTAATATTTAGAAGGGCCACCATGCAGCGAAAGATTCAAAAGCAAAATGACCCTAACCAGTATTGTATGTCAGTACTTCATCAGGTTATAGAAGAATACCCCCATGGATGTACTATACTGGCACAGGCACAAAACCAGATCAGTCATTTTGCTTTGAAACCTTAGCTTCATGGTGGCACTTTTAAATATTAAATAACGCCTTTTTGTTCTTAACAGCCAATGAGTGTGGATTTTTTGCTGCTAGCATTTTACCTAAGAATTAGCAGTCACCGAAAGCAACAGGAATAGAATAGTGAAAATGTACAGAGTAAATTTTACAAAAGCTAGCAATAAGGTAACCCTGAAAGGGGTTAAAATAGGTTACACAATAATTAGCAGTACATGAGAAACAACAGGCAGTCAGCGGTGAAGCTAGTTAGGATGTAAAACACTGCAAAAGTGTGTGGGGTACCCAGACAGAATATTGCTAAGATTCCCTAGTATTTAGCAATTGTCAAGGCACACAGGCATGCAGTACTGTGAGCCACTGAGTAAAACTATGCAAGAAGAATTTATAAGGACAGCACAAATCCTGGCTGATCCAGAAAGGGTGAGCTCAGTAAACTGGATAACACAAATAGTGCTGGTAGCAGGAATGCAAAGGATAAAGCAGCACATTAAGAGAGCACTGCAAATACCTAGAAATGGAGCTAGCAGTAGAAATAAACTTAGGTAGGGAGTACCTAGGATACCTGGGTACAAGCAGATGGAAAAAGCAAGAGCAAATAACAGTGAAGTGATTGGCCTCAGCTATGCTGAGCAAACACAGCGTAATAGACACCAATCAGAAAAGAGACTATACCCAGATATGGTGTAGTTAGGGGTTTTGTAAAAAGAACAGTAGCAAAGCAGTCACTTTGGTTTGAATATATGGTTCTGTAGGCTGCGAAGGACCCCCTTAAGATACCTGAGGAGAATAGAAGGAAATTAGTGGATGGGGGAACCTGGAGAGTAGCACAGTTGGATAATGACTGACTCCAAGAAGACTCTTTTTGAATGATGTCCTTTGTGCTGTGGCCTTTAGTGCTGCAGGCCACAGTGCAGAGGACCTCTAGGTAACAACCTTATTAAGGGTTCCATGTGATAACAGTAAAAGCCTAAATGTGAGCACTGTTATGAAGAAGTCAAGAGCGGTGAAAATTTTTCTCAGCACTCTGACACTCCAGTGCACAGCAAAACAGTGCTGGGGACTTAATTTTTAATGTTTTATGTGGGGGGGCTGCACCCTCGACTCCCCCATGGGGGGTTTTGCCTCCTGCACCCCCCTACTAAAGTATTCTCAACTCCAGAGGGTGCATGTCAGGGAGGTGAAAACATTAAAAAAATAAAGGGTTTGGGCTGGGTGTAACAAAAACACACCAGTGCCCGGACCCGAATCCAGTACCCTGCTGACCAGTACTGGCAACCCACCTCCAACATGCCACAGTGTCAGCTTGGCAACCCACCGTGGCACAACCTCTCACATCCCCTCTCTGTGTGTGCTTGTTCCCCTCCCAGATGCATATGTATAGCGACATCCTGTTGCTATATTTGCTGACCCCCCCCCAATCTGGCCACCCTACTGTCCCATAGCCCTTGGGGTATGCGCTGGGGAGCGGGTTGCCATTATTGTCAGTGCTCTTTCTCCAGTGCCCTAATCATGGGCACCCAGATTAAGAGTGCTGCAACTCCTGCTCCTCCAAAACAGTATGACTAGCTGTTGCATTTGGGCAAAAGACCCAATAGCTTCGGTGGCAGGGAGGTAACTGTATGATCCACAGAGGTGCACGATTTTTATATATTTATTTATTTTATTTAGTTTTTGTTGACCGGGTAAGTGCACTAGGCAAATCCTGCCTATTTTCAGGCACAACCTGGGGGAGTGAGATAGAGATGAATGCCAACTATGGAGGCAGTATAGCGCAGTGGTCTAAGGCTCTGAGCTACAAATCTGGTGACATCCAGCAGACCAGACCTGGGTTTGAATCCCCAGCTTCCACTTGCATACTGTGTGACCCTGAGCAAGTCACTTAACCTCCTTGTGCTCCCAGGTCGCTCCTGTAAAAAAGCTTTCAGCTTAGTGTGCTATACCTGGTTAAACAACTAAATAAAAAAAAAAAAAAACTGATCTTGAACCAGATTAAGCTGTTAGTGGTATTTTTAGTGAATGAGGGAAATTTGGCCAGGACACCGGGGAAATTCCCCTACTCTGCTGCTGCATTGTGGCCACTAGGGTGATTAGGCTGTCTGCATGATGGCCACTTCATGCAAGTCATCGAAGGGTGAGGATGTTCCTGCAGTAGGAGAGCTGGCCTCCACTCCTGCTTTGCTTTTGCGAGAGGCACACTGTTTGGTTACATCGGAAATTGAGTCGGACGATGAATTTCATGAAGTTCCATTTTATTCGGAGAATCTGGATTTTATTGCTACTTCTGAAGTTTCTAACACTGTTTTGCAATCTGATTCAACACTGTGTAGCTCTCTACACTTGCTACCTACAGTTTCTGCAGAGCTCCAGATTCAGGGCCACACCCTGTCATTAATGAGCTAATCCCTGTCAGCTTCTCAGCTGAAACATAGCATTCTACTCCTTCTGCAAGGCTCAGTGAGTCTCTTTAATTTTCTGTTAGTGCACACTCTACTGCAAGTAAAACTACCCCCCCCCCCCATTTTGTCATACTTTTCAACCGACTGGCAATCCTTTCGTCAGTTCAGATGAGTGCCTAGAGCTGAGTATGGAGGGGCAAGGAAATATTGGTTGGGACTCCTACTGAAGTTTGCAGACTCCTTCAAAACCTATGGTTCTCTTTCCCTGTCTACAAACTCAATCGGCTGGCAGTGGAATCGGGTCTACAGTGCTACGCCGTTTCTTGGAGAACAGGAAAGTTCTGTTTAATTAAAGGAATTTTGCAAACCCGGTTTCCTCTGATATCTTCAAAATCTCTATCTTCTCTACTTGCAAACCTCCTCAATTGGCTGGCAGTAGTATTGTTGGGATTGACGAGTGCCTAAAGCAAGATTTAGAAGGGCTGGAGACACCTAATATTTCAGCAGTTATACTGTTTCTGCACCTCCTGAGGTATTTCTCCTCCCTTCCTACTCCACTCAGTAAAACTGCTGGTTTTGTCTAACAACCTTCTATGGAAACATCGGATTTATCTACCATCACTTATGAAACCAAAACGACACCCCAGCCTGGTGTTACTGAATTTTTCTTAAAAGATGTACTTCATAATGCTGGGAGAACTGTTAAAACCTCCACTGCCCCTCCAGACTCTAGTACCACCCAACCTTCTGCTCACGGTGACAGGTCCTGGATGACAGGGAAAGCTCTAGTTGGAGCAGGTTGCAAAACGGCTCCTTCAGATATCGGGGTGCCTGACCCAGAATGGGATTCAGACTTTAAATTATCTCAAAATCCACCTACGTGGAAACCGGGTTCCTCTACCACTTTTGCAAAATCTGTATCTTCTCCTCCAGTTTCCTCAACACCTCCTATTCTACAGAGCAACACTATTATACCTCATTCAAGTTTAGAGGCCTCTAAACCATCTCAGGAGAAACCTTTGATGTCAGAACTTTTCTCAGCTTCCAAAAGGGAAGCAGCTCCCTGGAGAAATGCAGTCCAGATTCGATATAAAGGGGGTTTGGATACCAGACCTGACAGATATTATGTTGGAAGGACATTAATTAAGGATTCCTTGCATTTTTTTCCTAAAGATGTTTATGCTTTTATTAATATATCTGGTGAAGATAATTTTGATATTAGCTTTAGGTCATCTCACCTTTTAGACTTATTTTGGGATAGATATGCACAGGTTAAGTTTTCACCATATGGACCCCTTCTGGTTATACCTTTAACTAAACCTTTGATTAAAATGTAACTGTAATGTTTCAAAATGAGGGGGTCCATGTGGATGATATTACTTTCTGGCTCTCACAAAAATGTGAGTTGCTGAGTTCTCCCTGAAACTATTCTGGATTCAGAGTTTTTTGGACAGGAGGTGGAAATACAAAGTTAAGCTTCATCAGTCTGATTCAGGTATAGAGCATATTCAAATTCCTTTTTATTAGGAAGGGATCGGGGGGTTTGTTTCTATGGGGGTCAACCTCGGGCCTGCTATAAGTGCAGTTCCCGAACTCACTTATCCAGCGTATGTGATCAGCCCAGGTGCAATAATTGTGGGGAAGTGGGTCATGGCACTGTGCAGCGTGTCAATCGCACACGGTGTGACCTATGTGAAGAAGTTGGCCATGTGTTTAGGGATTGTCCATGGGCAGCAAAACAAAGCATCCTGTATTAGTTCTGAGTTGCTGATCCAGAAAGCACAAGACTCGGTTTGTCTTCCCACCACTCCCCTCCCTCCTCCTATTTCTAAGACAGCAGTGCAATCTCCACAGAATTTCATCCCCTGCACTTTCCTCTCCTACTTCTGTGGGTCAGCCCTCTGCTATTTTCCTCTCAGGTTCTTTCCACAACAGGGATGCACATGATTCCTGTTGTGCCTCAGAGATGGTACCTGTTAGCTATACTGATTCAGCTGCTGGACACTCTAACACTTTTGTAGCTCCCTCTTCCCCCATGCCTAGGAGATCTGCTAGGCATTTGACAGTTAAATCTCCCCCTGGCCCAGTTCCTGTTGAGTCTACCAACTCTTATGCAACTTTGTTTTCACCTTGGGGGGACACAGACATGGATTTTGGGGAGTCAGATTCCCAGAAATCCTCTATTTCTACCCTTTCACAAACTAGAGATAATTACAAGGAAAAAAAAAAAGAAAAAAACGGAAAAAATAATAACTTTTTCACATAATGTTTGTCTGGGGCTCTTTAAACACACATAGTCTTTAAAAAATGTTAAAAGGCTATCCCTGTTTCAATACTTACATGGTTCTCAGATTGATGTATGTTTTCTACAGGAGACCTGGATGTTTTCCATAGAACAGCTCTATAATTTCAATAGGGATTGGCCTTGGGGACCTTCCTATTGGTCTTTTGGTACAGATAGTGCTGATGGGGTTGGGATCCTTTTTTCTTCCTTTAATTTTCTTTTGTTTAAGCTAATTGATCTTATCCCTGGACGGGTTTTAATAATTGATGGGAAATGGCATGATACCTGTTACAGATTTATTACTATCTATAACCCACAAACTAAAGCTGATAGAGTGCAATGTATGAGGGCAATGCAACCTTATTTGTTTACTTCCCTGCCCATTTTATGGGGAGGTGATTTTAATTGTAGCCTTGCTGGTTTAACACAACAAACAAAGAAAGTCTATTGTGATTCACATACTTTAGCTTCCATTATTAAAACTGCAGGTTTATGTAACTGTCTTCCTTTTCGTTCAAAAGGTCCAGCTTTTTCATTTTCCAAAGGAAAATTGTTCTCACTCATTGATCATATTATATGTTAGTTTAACCTCAGTGATAGGGAAAATGATGGAATCACTTCTGAAGAAAAGAATTGTTGAGTATCTAGATGCCAGAGGGGCACAGGACCCTAGGCAGCATGGATTCACAGCAGGAAGGTCATGCCAGATGAATCTGATAGATTTCTTTGACTGGGTGACCAAAGTAGTAGATCAGGGAGGGGCTGTGGACATGGCCTACCTAGACTTTAGCAAGGCATTTGACACAGTCCCACACAAAAGATTAATATACAAGTTAGCCAGCCTGGGAGTGGGTCCCAAGATGACAGCCTGGGTAAAGAATTGGCTGGAGAATAGGACACAGAGAGTAATAGTAAATGGAGTCCACTCAGAAGAAAGGAGGGTTACTAGTGGGGTACCGCAGGGTTCAGTATTAGGACCGTTCCTCTTCAATGTCTTTATAAGCGACATTGCAGAAGGACTGGAAGGAAAAGTATGTCTCTTTGCAGATGACACTAAGATCTGCAACAGAGTTGATGCACAGGGTGGGGTGGAAAGGATGAGAAGGGACTTGGCAAGGTTAGAGGAATGGTCAAATGTATGGCAGCTTAGATTCAATGCTAAGAAGTGTAAGGTAATGCACCTGGGAAACAAAACCCAGGGGAAGAGTACACAATGGGAGGTGAGATACTAACAACAACAAAATGGAAAGGAACCTGGGGTAGTCATATCAGATGACCTAAAGGTGGGCAAGCAATGTGAGAGGGCAGCAAGGAGGGCTGGGGGATACTAGGATGCATAGGGAGAAGCATCACCAGTAGAAAACAAGAAGTTATTATCCCTCTGTACAGACAGCTGGTGAGACCCCATCTGGAGTACTGTGTGCAGTTCTGGAGACCCAATCTCCGCAAAGACATAGACAGGATGGAAGCTGTCCAGAGGAGGGCAACTAAAATGGTGCAGGGTCTGCACCGGAAGACATATGAAGAGAGACTTAAGGAGCTTAATATGTATAGCCTCGAGGAAAGGAGGGAGAGGGGGATATGATAGAAACTTTCAAGTACCTCAAGGGAATCAACAAAGTCCAAGAGGGTAGCATCTTTCAAAAAAAGAGGTGTGCAAGAACAAGAGGGCACAATTTGAAGATAGAGGGGGCGGCTCAGAGGTAATTTAAGGAAGTATTTTTTCACAGAGAGGGTTGTGGATGCATGGAACGACCTTCCGGAGGAGGTTGTGGAGTCAAAATCAGTGGTGGAATTCAAGCATGCATGGGATAGTCATAAGGCAATGGGGGAGTGGGGGTAGGAAGAAGTAGGCTGCTGGTTAACTAGGATCTGCAGCTTATCCAGTAGGTAGGGAAATGGGCAGACTGGGTGGGCCAAGAGGTCCTTATCTGCCTTCAAATTCTATGTTTCTATGTTTCTATGTTTCTATATGTTCGTCTCTCTGTCATTTCATGTTCAGGATTTCCAGATGAAACCTTTGGAGTTCTCTGATCATTTATTATTAATTAGTTCTTTTGATTCTGAGGAATTTAGGTTGTGGCAGGCAGGGATGGTGGAAACTAAATGTTTCCACAGACCTTCTCTCAAACTAAATTTAGGGTTAAATCTTTGCAAGCCAGACTATCAGTTGTTTTTATACTCTAATGTAGAAAACTGGTGGCTTGATACTAAATTGTTGTTACAGATATGGTTCAAGCATCAAGGTGTGGTCACTAGCGATTCTAAATTCATGAAGTATTTATCTTTAAGACAGCAATTACAACGATTAATTTCAATTTCATAAGTTTCTAGATATGATTATTCAGTTCAGATTAATACTCTAAAAAATTCTATGAAAGCCTTCCAATATGATAGAGCTAAAACACTGCACGCTATATTTACTACTATTGGCACTCAAAAGGCCCCTATTGGGGGACCCTTTTGAGGCCTGTAAAACTCTAACAGATTCCTCTACCATTGATTTTATCATAACACCAAATGGCTCTAAAGAAACCACTGTATCCCAGCTTAGGACAGTCATTCATCAGCACTTTCAAACTCTAGAACCTAAGTTGACAATCTCAGACATAGATATTGATAAATTTTTAAACACTGTTGTATTACCCACTGTGCCTACTGAAACTCGTCAGCTATTAGGACCAATTACACTAGAGGAAATAGTTACAGTTATTCGAACTTTAAAATCTAATGTTTCACCAGGTTTGGACGGTTTACCCCACCAACTTTATAAAACCTTTATTGAAGAATTCAGTCAGTGTCTTGTTTTACTTTTCCAGTCTTTTCTGAATACTAAAACTGTGTTTCCTACTTTCACTGAGGGATTACTATTACATTTATTTAAATCAGGAGATAGACATGACATTAAAAATAGGAGGTCTATAATTCTTTTAAATACAGTTTACAAAATATTTATGAATATTCTAAATAACAGGTTTAAGCAATATGCCAAATTAGTGATAACTCCGTATCAATTTTGTGGCATCCCTGATAGAAGGATACAGTCTGCTTTGTTGCTGGTTAGAGACACTATAGAATATTACTCACTACAAGCTATTGAAGGCTGTTTGCTTTCAGTAGACTTTGAAAAAACCTTTGAAAGGGTTCATCTTCCCTTCCTTTTTTCAACTTTAGGAAAATATGGAGTGCCTAAGTCTATGATCCAAATTTTAGTCTCCCTCTATGAACATAACTTAGTTCATCCCTTTTTACACAGGACAGTTGCTGAAGGGTTTCATTTAATTACTGGAGTTAGGCAAGGGTGTCCTTTAAGCCCCCTTTTGTATGTTTTTTCTCTTGATCCCCTATTATGGCTTATAGATCAATCTAAGTGCTGGCTGGGGGTTCAGGTTGGGTTTCTACCCCCTTTATTAGTACAAGCCTATGCTGATGATTTGATTGTGTATTTTGCTGACTATACTCAGTTCCATTTTTTTCTAGAAATTTTTTCATATTTTTTTGCCGTCTCTAATGTACAATTAAATTTCACAAAGACTTGGGATTATTTTTTGGAGCATCTGTTTTGCCTGATGTTCATCAAAATGGGTTTTGGATTTCTCATACTCCTTTGAAAATTTTGGGTCTCTTGTTTGGGCCTCAGAATTTGCCTCAGTTGAATTGGGAAATAGTTCTTGGGAAAGTAGAAACTAAGATTACTAGATGG